>CM053038.1:5332028-5415435 GCA_028564925.1 Lithobates sylvaticus
TGTATCTATAGTTGGTAATAACACTGTTGTAATAATTTGTAAGAAACATTTTTCTAATAAAGAATAAAATAAAAATAAAAAATGATCAGCATTGATTTAATCCATCTGGATGAATCTCTGGTATTTCTGTTAGACCCCTTTCACACTGAGGCAGTTTGCAGACATTTTAGCTAGGGCTGTTACTGATTAAAAGTTTTGTGTTCGATTAATCGATTAATCAACTAATTTCGATTAATTATAACGCACATACAGATCCAACTACTTTTAGCTGATCTCCTTGCATTGCAACTCTGCATTAGTCAGTGGTAAATGTGGTATACATTATATACAATCACCCGGCACTAGTTAGTTTCCACAATCCATGACTTAACTTCACAGTTCACAAATATGTTTTAAATTCAAACTGCAGCACTGACTTAAGTATTTTTTTTTTTCCCACAGTAGAGTGACAATCTCTCCCCCTCCGGTCTAACTAAGAGATAAGGGGGTTGGTGCTGAGGTAGGTCTTGGGCGAGTCTGACGCACATCCCAGGATATAGACTTTGGTACAAAATGTATTCCTCTTAGGGACTTTTAGAAGGGAGAGAACGCTTACGTATTTTAAAGTTTAAGTAAGTATTTATTTGACATCAAGATAAGAGGGGGGTTTTATCAAGGTAGGATTAGCAAATCCACATAGATATACAAAAACAACATATACATATAAAAAATGAATAGGATGCAAAAAACATAGGAAGAAAATTCTGTGACACAGATATTGATACAAACACAAAAATGTGCGTAGTACTCCGACGCATTTCGAGTTTTTTGGCTCTTCTTCAGGGAGAAAACTTTAGGGTTGGCACATTTGTGTATTTATAATCCTATCTAATGTCTTGAGCTCCTATGTGGGCATCCAATTGTTAAAACCCAAAAAGAAAAGGGATTCCTTTGGGAGATTAGAAACCTGGTAGAAAAGAACCAGGGTATGGTGGCTGCCTTGGCGTCCTGCTAACGTTCCCGGGCCTGTGGCCGAGTGTCCATCAAAAAACCCCCTCCTAGGGTGGAAAGGTTCAGCATGCACATACAGACCCGTGAGGGAGTCCCCACCGGGGAAGACCAGTTCGGCAACAAAGGGCGTCTTATATGTTCCCCACACTTGCCAGAGGAGGCCCAGAGACCCGGGATTAGCGTGGTAGCTTGAAGACCATCACTGGGTATAAAGCAGTGCGTGTCGGGACATCAGGACCATTGGTTGTTGCGGTAACGGATATGTCATATGAAGCTACGCGGTGCCTTGGTAGCTGAGTAGCGCTGTGTGGTCCTGTCAGGGGATGGCAGCATCCGGTCTAACTAATGACTCTCACCTTATGGCATGGACCCCTGTGCAAATAGGTGGTCATGCAAACAGGTATCAAAAGGGTTAACACGGACCATAAACTTCTCTCACGTCTCCTTAGATCTCAGCAAGGACGCAGGTCATGGGTAGAAAGAAAAGATCTAAGTGCTCACCGCTTAAGTATAAGATAAAATTTTTGTGTTCAAACACAAACTATTCACATAAAGATGATAAAAACACAGCATGTAAAGCCGACAATTGTGGTAGTTCCGTAGGGCAGCAGCGGGTGACGTCATGCAAAGCTCCTCCCCCGTACGCGTTACGTTCAATCAGAACTTGGACTTCACCAGACTCCTCTTGGGGAAGGGGGGAGGAGTCCGGTGACGTCGAAGTCTGTGACATCACCGGATCTCCGAAGGACCTCCCTGAAGCTGGCGGAGAGGTGAGTACCAATCAAATGAATTTTGATCGATCAAAAAAATGAATCGATTAATCGAGGAATAATCTTTAATTTCCACAGCCCTAATTTTAGCACTAGAAATAGCGTCTGAAAACTGCCTCCAGTTTATTTGCATGAATGCTTTCACACTGGGGCGGTGCGCTTGCGGGACGTTAGAAAAAGTCCTGCAAGCAGCATCTTTGGGGCGGGTTTATATAACATATAGAGAGTTTATTGTACAAAGTTTAGACGGGTTTAGGAGAGTTTTAAAAAAAATTCTGCCAGAAAGCTCCAAACAGAAACGCGATGACACGCGCAGAGCGTGAAATGCATAGAAGAGAGGATTGACACGCAAACTGACAGGAGCCCTCCACTTCCACCGGGTAGTTGGAACACACGCCTCATGCCGCTAGTCACACAGCGGTGGGGGATCGATTCTACAGACCCTTGAGCTGCCTTTGTGCCGTTTGTATCATATTGGACATATGTAAGTGCAGCTTTCTTTTAAATAAAACTTTATTACACTATACCTGCCTTCTGTGGCTCTTTGTGGCGGAGCCAATTCCACAGAGTCTTGTGATGGGAGAAGGAGACAGATGAATATTGTGGAGGATATATGATACTGGAGAGATTTTATTACATATCCCTGCTTATTCGATCGTGATCGTCTTTATCCATGTATGGAGGAGAGAGAGATAGATGTGGATTCTGATGGAGACTGACCTATGAATCGAGCAGTTTCTCACATTTCATGCTTTATGGTCACTTGCTGGCCGGTGAAATCTGGTGAGTGCATTCTATAGTCACTCCGGGTGAAGCACTATTGGTTTGCAGTATTGGAGCACATATTTCAGGAGCACGGTGTTGGAGCATATATTGAAGAGTCATTTATCATCAAAATTTATGGACTTTCTGTATATTGATGAATTGTGCACTTTTTGATTACACACATTTTATTTAATTGATTTACTTATACAGCTTTTATTAATTCACTATAATTAAGTTTTTTCCTGAACCAGAAGGTTTTTTTTTTTCTGCCTCTAAAAGTTAAGCTCAAAATATGCCTGTTATGCCTCGTACACACCATCAGACATTCCGACAACAAAATAATTTTTTTTCCCGACAGATGTTGGCTCAAACTTGCCTTACACGCGGTCACACAAAGTTGGCCGGAAATTCCGAACGTGAAGAACGCTGTGACATACAACACGTACGGCGAGCCGAGGAAAATTAAGTTCAATAGCCAGGGCTGCACTTCTGCTCGATTCCAAGCATGCGTGGCAATTTGTGCATCAAAATTGTTTACACGCGATTGAAATTTACACGAACGGATTTTGTTGTCGGAAAATTCGAGAACCAGATCTCAAATTTTGTGCGACAGAAATTCCGATACAAACTGTCTGATGGAGCCTACACACGGTCGGAATTTCCGACAAAAGGCTCCCATCGAACATTTTCCATCGGAAAATCCGACCATGTTTATAATAGTCCCAATGTGTATGGAGACATAGGAGACCATGGAGCTGCTTCTACAGGCACCACACAAAACTCCTGTAGTAGCAGCAATTTTTAAGCCAGTGTGCATGTAGCCTAAATATCCAATCATGGACTGTTACACACTATAATACCAAAAGTATTGGGACACCTGCCTTTACACACACATGAACTTTAATGACATCCCAGTCTTAGTCCGTAGGGTTCAATATTTAGTTGGCCCACCATTTGCAGTCTATAACAGCTTCATTTCTTCTGGAAAGGCTTTCCACAAGGTTTAGGAGTGTGTCTATGGGAATGTTTGCCCATTCTTCGAGAAGCACAATTGTAAGGTCAGGCACTGATGTTGGATGAGAAGGCCTGGCTCACAGTCTCTGCTCTAATTCATCCCAAAGGTGTTCTATGGGGTTGAGGTCAGGACTCTGTGCAGGCCGGTCAAGTTCCTCCACCCAAAACTCGCTCATCCATGTCTTTAACCAGTTAAGCCCCGGACCAATTTGCAGCCAAAGGACCAGGCCCCTTTTTACAATTCGGCACTGCGTCGCTCTAACTGACAATTGCGCGTCGTGCGACGTGGCTCCCAAACAAAATTGGCGTTCTTTTTTTTTCCCACAAATAGAGCTTTCTTTTGGTGGTATTTGATCACCTCTGCGGTTTTTATTTTTTGCACTATAAACAAAAATAGAGGGACAATTTTGAAAAAAATACAGTATTTTTTACTTTTGCTATAATAAATATCCCCAAAAAATATATAAAAAACATTTTTTTTCAGTTTAGGCCAATACGTATTCTTCTACATATTTTTAGTAAAAAAAAAAAAAAAAAAAAAGTCGCAATTATTGATTGGTTTTGCGCAAAAGTTATAGCGTTTACAAAATAGGGGATAGTTTTATAGCATTTTTATTAATATTTTTTTTTACTAGTAATGGCGGCGATCAGTGATTTTTATTGTGACTGCGACATTATGGCGGACACATCGGACATTTTTGACACATTTTGGGACCATTGTCATTTATACAGCAATCAGTGCTATTTAAATGCATTGATTCCTGTATAAATGACATTGGCAGTGAAGGAGTTAACCACTAGGGGGGGGGGGCGGGGAGGGGTTAAGTGTGTGTGTTTTTTAACTGTAGGGGGCGTGGCTTGGCGTCTGACGTCACTGATCGTCTTTCCCTATGACAGGGAACAGACGATCGGTGACAGTGTCAGTAGGAAGCACGGGAGAGGTTTGTTTACACAGACCTCTCCTCATTCTTCAGCTCTGTGACTCTGCGGAACACCAGCGGCAATCGGGTCCGCTGGTCCTGCGGCCACGGAGCTCACCCACGACCCACGGCTGGGCTCTTAAAGATACAAGTACGTGATTGTGCCAAGCTGTGCCATTTTGCCGACGTATATCGGTGCGAGTCGGTCCTTAAGTGGTTAAGTACCTACCTTTGTGCACTGGTGTGCACTCATGTTGGAACAGGAAGGGGCCATCCAAACTGTTTCTACAAAGTTGGGAGCATGAAATTGTCCAAAATGTCTTCACTGGAACTAAGCAGCCAAAAACAACCCCACACCAAAATGAAATTTTACTTCTGATTTTCGTATCGTGTGTATGGGCCTTTAGTCCGTATGGTTCAAAATTTAGTTGTTACACCCTTTCCAGCTATAACAGATTCATCTTTTCTGGGAAGGCTTTCCACAAGGATTAGGAGTGTGTCTATGGGAAAGGTAGGTACTTAACCACTTAAGGACCGACTCGCACCGATATACGTCGGCAGAATGGCACAGCTGGGCACAATCACGTACTTGTCTCTTTAAGAGCCCAGCCGTGGGTCGTGGGTGAGCTCCGTGGCCGCAGGACCAGCGGACCCGATCGCCGCTGGTGTTCCGCAGAGTCACAGAGCTGAAGAATGAGGAGAGGTCTGTGTAAACAAACCTCTCCCCGTGCTTCCTACTGACACTGTCACAGATCGTCTGTTCCCTGTTATAGGGAAAGACGATCGGTGATGTCAGATGCCAAGCCACGCCCCCTACAGTTAAAAAACACACACACTTAACCCCTCCCCGCCCCCTAGTGGTTAACTCCTTCACTGCCAGTGTCATTTATACAGGAATCAATGCATTTAAATAGCACTGATTGCTGTATAAATGACAATGGTCCCAAAAATTTGTCCGCCATAATGTCGCAGTCACAATAAAAATCGCTGATCGCCGCCATTACTAGTAAAAAAAAAATAGTAATAAAAATGCTATAAAACTATCCCCTATTTTGTAAACGCTATAACTTTTGCGCAAACCAATCAATAATTGCGATTTTTTTTTGTTACCAAAAATATGTAGAAGAATACGTATTGGTCTAAACTAAAAAAAAAAAATGTTTTTTATATATTTTTTGGGGATATTTATTATAGCAAAAGTAAAAAATACTGTATTTTTTTCAAAATTGAAAAAAGAAAGCTCTATTTGTGGGAAAAAAAGAACGCCAATTTTGTTTGGGAGCCACGTCGCACGACCGCACAATTGTCAGTTAGAGCGACGCAGTGCCGAATTGCAAAAAGGGGCCTGGTCCTTTGGCTGCAAATTGGTCCGGGGCTTAACTGGTTAAAGACATGGATGAGCGAGTTTTGGGTGGAGGAACTTGACCGGCCTGCACAAAGTCCTGACCTCAACCCCATAGAACACCTTTGGGATGAATTAGAGCAGAGACTGTGAGCCAGGCCTTCTCATCCAACATCAGTGCCTGACCTCACAATTGTGCTTCTCGAAGAATAGGCAAACATTCCCATAGACACACTCCTAATCCTTGTGGACGGCCTTCCCAGAAAAGATGAAGCTGTTATAGCTGCAAAGGGTGGGCCAACTTAATATTGAGCCCTACGGACTAAAGGCCCATACGCACGATACAAAAATCAGAAGTAAAATTTCATCCGAAACAAACAATCTGCCGATTTTTTGGATCGTTAGTTTGGTGCTTTTGATAGCCTATTGTGATTTTTCGTCCGACAAAAGTTGGATGTGCAGACTATAAATAAAACTATAAATAAAAAAGTAAGCGTAAGAGCAAGACTATGCATGCTCAGAAATGAAAGAATATATACAAAACTATTCAACACATTACATCACTTCTGAAGTTGTATTCTGTCGGATGAGAATTTTCGTATGGTGAGTAACCTCTTCACTTTCCATATGAGACTAGCATGCCACAAAAATGAACGAACGGTCATCAGAAAATCTGATCGTGTGTACGAGGCTTAAGACTGGGATGCCATTAAAGTTCATGTGCTTGTAAAGGCAGGTGTCCCAATACTTTTGGTAATATAGTGTATGTCTAAACTACATAAATCAAATAATAATAATGGAGATATATTTCATCTCCTGGTTGTCTCTATATATCACCGATATCAGACAGTTCTCTAAAGATGGATATAAAAATGTAAAAAATGAAATATCTGCACTAAAAAAAATATGAACAACTTTGTGAAAATCTAATGAATGAAAAGCAGCCGCCAGCAGGAAGTCTGATATAGAAGTACAAATAGTATAATATAATTCTATGTATAGAGCCCGACACTTAGTGACACAATGTGTGATGAGACAAATGAGAAATCTGCAACCTACAATGTGTCCGAATACCAACACTTCTAATGTAGATGTGATAACTCCACCAATAGTGATCAATCATAACAATTAAATTCACTACAAAAATGCACTTTCATACATGTGAGGAAGGGCAGATCTCCTCCAACCTATTCACAGCTACTTCAGTCTATATACCATATAATGTGCAAAAATACAATATCACCCGAGGTGTCCAGACAATGGCCGCAATCACATTACATAGAAAGGAAAAAGCCTCCATGTCACTGCCTGGACTCCATCATACACGGCTGCAGTCCGGAGCGGTGTGTGCTCTGAGTTCTGTGTATACTCGTGTATATGATGGAAGTGTACAATCTGTGATTCTATATATATTTAAGGATTATGCACTATGGAGGATTTTTCTTTTCTATGTGATGTGATTGCGGCCATTGTCTGGATACCTTGGGTGATATTGGAGATACTACCTGGAGGTCTGACATTCCGTGGCACAGTCTCTTCTCATCGGAAGCCGGCTTGAGCGGAGTGGCGCTGCTGGAAGGATATAAACAAGCGTGTCTGGGCCTTGCTTGTGGGGACAAACCTTTTGTTAGGTGACCTGTTTGCTCACTGGTGTGAGGGAGGTGATTGAAGTTGCTGCAAAGAGGAGGAAGATGATCAGCATTGATTTAATCCATCTGGATGAATCTCTGGTATTTCTGTTGGACGCCTTTCCACACTGAGGCAGTTATTAGACATTTTAGCACTAGAAATAGCGCCTTAAAACTGCCTCCCATTTATTTGCATGAGTGCTTTCACAATGGGGCGGTGCACTTGCAGGATGTTAGAAAAAGTCCTGCAAGCAGCATCTTTAGGGCGGGTTATGAGCATTATATATAGCGCTCCCAAAACACCCATACCCATTGGAATGAATGGGCAGCATTTTCAAAGCGCGTTGAAAGTGCCACAAATTCTGGTCTTTTTTCTTTTTTTTAAGGTCCCTTTGTCACCAGCCCACTAGCACATGAAAAGCCCCACTAAAAAAACACTAAATCTACTGGCACTTTAGCAGCTCTTCAGTGTGAAAGGGATCTTACTGTACAAGTCACTGTATGGTGATTGGAGATAGAAGTAGCGGTGAATGGGTTGTAGGAAATCCACTTTTTCATATTTATGAACTTTATTTTGATGTTTGAAATTTTATAAGATAACTTTATTGCTATTCATGTTTATGCATTTGTTACACATCATATGTTATATAGATTGAAGTAGCTGTGAATAGGTTGGAGGAGATCTGCCCTTCCTCACATTTATGAAAGTGTATTTTTGTAGTTAATGGAATTGTTATATCTGATCCCTATTGGTGGAATTATCACATCTAGTATAATATAGAAGACTGCAGCACTAGTATATAACAGTCACATAATATAAATGTGCAAATATAACAATAAAAGTGAGACTCCTCATCACAAAACTCCCTATAAGTGTATATATAACAATGGTATGGAGACTATTTCACTGATAACTAATGAAGAGAATTTATAATCAACATATATAAAATTAGTGCAGCAATATTAGTACAAATTTTCAAAAAGGTCCAAATAAAGGACAGTAATAATAAAATCTTCTCCACACCATAAGATCAAATCCTCCACCATGATGTTCAAAGGAAATCCCAAAGTACAATGGTGTCACTTTTAGTCAATGAAGTTTCCACAACATGAGTGAGACTTCTGTGACCATCAAAGTGAATCTCCACAACTGAATCCAAGACTTAGCAGAAGGTTGGAGGTGAAAGCCTAGAGGTCAGTGTGAGTGTGTATGGTCCAATCCCCATACAGGAATAATGAATGGATCACACCACCTCATCCACTTATCATGTCACATTTAGTAATTGGGATCCACAAAAAGAGAAATCCTCCAATAGTGTAGATGATCGATCATCTTTTATAAAGTGATCTAATATTAATGATTCCAATAAAGAGAAATGAGTTCCATTCATGTAGAGAATAGTTACATTCTTTCCTGGGGGAGAAATTTATTTTCTTCTGGTAACATTCTTCTCTTCTTCTACAGATTGTCCTATAATAGCCTGACAGACAGGTCCTACCCCCACCTGGCATCTGGAATAAGAAATAACCAGACACTGAGGGCACTGGACCTGTCTGGGAACAATCTGAAGGGTCCTCATGTCAGGGATCTGATGGAAGCTCTGACAACAAGCCGGATAGAGAAATTACTGTGAGTATAACAGGACTGACTGAGACAATAATATTCTGGGACAGTTTTACATTTAAACCACATAAATAATATAGAAATATGAGAATGTCATCAAATTCCATGTTTATACTCCATAAGGCTCCATGCACACAGGGCTTAAAAAAAATGTCAGTTTCCTTGGCAGAAAAAAACATTACTATAGAGAGTTTATTGTACAAAGTTTAGATGAGTTAAGGAGAGTTTTCCATTTTTTTTTTCTGCCAGAAAGTTCCAATCAGAAACACGAACCAGGAGGTTTTTTTTTCTGCCTCTAAACGTTGAGTTCAAAATATCTCTGTTTTGCACATTATAGTTTGAAGTAGCTATGAATAGGCTGGAGGAGATCTGCCCTTGCTCACATGTATGAAAGTGTATTTTTGTAGTGAATGCAATTGTTATATCTGATCACTATTGGTGGAATTAGCACATCTAGTATAATACACAGGTATACACACGTCCCAATGTGTATGGAGACAGGAGAACATGGAGCTGCTTCTACAGGGAGAATACAAAACTCCTGTGGTAGCAGCTTTTTTCAAATCAGTGTACATGGAGCCTAAATATTCAATCCTGGACTGTTACACTATATTACCAAAAGTATTGGGGCACCTGTTTTTACACACGCATGAACTTTAACCACTTTAATGCCCCATACACACAGTCGGAAATTCCGACCACAAAATCTGTCGGATTTTTTCCAATGGATTTTGTCCGACATTGGTGTTGCATACACACGGTCGGACAAAGTTGTCGGAAAATCCGATCATTCTGAATGTGGTGACGTTCGTTGCATACGACGGTACTACGTAGAGGCTAGTAGCCAACAGCTTTGGTCTTGTAATTTGATCTGAGCATGCGTGGCACTTTGTTCGTCGGAATTCGCTACACACGATCGGAAAAAGTCCGATCGGACTTTGTTGTCGGAAAATTTGAGAGCAGGATCTCACATTTTTTCCGACGGAAATTCCGATGGTAAAAGTCCGATGGCGCCCACACATGGTCGGATTTTCCGACAACATGGTCCGATAGGACATTCTCCGTTGGAAATTCCGACCGTGTGTACAGGGCATAAGACTGGGCCTATTTTTCAAACTTGTTGTTTACAAGTTAAAATAGTTTTTTGTTTTCTATAAAATTACTTAAAAAAAATTATATATATAATGTTAGGAGGTTCTAACACCCTAGAGAATCAAATAGCGTTCGTTGCAATACTTTCTGTCACACCGTATTTGCTCAGCGGTCTTACAAGCGCATTTTTTTTGGAAAAAATACACTTTTTTGAATTAAAAAGAAATACAACAGTAAAGTTAGCCCATTTTTTTTTACATTGTGAAAGATGATGTCACACCGAGTAAATTGATACCCAACATGTTATGCTTCAAAATTGCACCCGCTCGTGGAATGGTGACAAACTTTTATCCTTTAAAATCTCCATATGCAACTTTTAAAAAAATTCTATAGGTTGCATGTTTTCACTTACAGAGAAGGTCTAATGCTAGAATTATTGCTCTCGCTCTGATCATCGCTCGGTCGTGGTGATACCTCACATATGTGGTTTGAACAACGTTTTCATATGCAGGCGATACTCACATAGGCATTTGCTTCTGCACGCAAGCTCGGCAGGACGGGGCACAGTAAAAACATTTTTATTTATTTTTTCTTATTTATTTACTATGTTATACTTACCTCCACTGTGCAGTTTGTTTTGCACAGAGTGGCCCCGATTCACCTCTTCTAGGGGCCCCCAGCGGCACTATCAGCTCTTCTCTCCCTGCATTGGTAAACCCCCTAGGACAGTGATGGCAAACCTGGGCACCCCACATGTTTTGGAACTACATTTCCCATGATGCTCATGCACTCTGCAGTGTAGGTGAGCATCATGGAAATGTAGTTCCAAAACATCTGGGGTGCCAAGGTTCGCCATCACTGCCCTAGGAGAAGCGCTCTCCCAAGTCCAGCTTTTGCATCCATAGACACAGAATGCCAGACTCAGTCCCACTCCCAGTGCCTGCGTCATTGGATTTGATTGACAGCAGTGGGAGCCAATGGCTGTGCTGCTATCAATCTATCCAATCAAGAGCCGAGACAATGGGCAGAGAGGTAGAATGTGTCTCCACCGTGGGAACGAACGGCTCAGCTGAGTGAAACGGGGGGCTGGTCAGTGTCAAAAGTTTCTTCACCTTAATGTATAGGATGCATTAAGGTTAAAAAACATGAAGGTTTACAACCCCTTTAATGGCATCCCAGTCTTAGCCCGTAGGGTTCAATATTTAATTGGCCCACCCATTGCAGCTATAACAGCTTCATATCTTCTGGGAAGGCTGTGCAAAAGGTTTAGGAGTCTATGGGAATGTTTCACTATTCTTCCAGAAGCACAATTGTGAGGTCAGGCACTGATGTTGGATGAGAAGGCCTGGCTCACAGTCTACACTCTAATTTATCCCAATGGTGTTCTATTGGGTTGAGGTCTGGACTCTGTGCAGGCGAGTCAATTTCCTCCACCCCAAACTCGCTCATCCATGTCTTTATGGGCCTTGCTTTGTGCACTGGTGCGCAGTCATGTTGGAACAGGAAGGGGACCATCCCCCAAACTGTTCCCACAAAGTTGGGAGCATGAAATTATCCAACATGTCTTGGTATGCTGACGCCTTAAGAGTTCCCTTCACTAAAACTAAGGGGCCAAGCCGACCCCTGAAAAACAACCCCCCACCATAATCCCCCCTCCCCTCCACACCATAACCCCCCCTTCACCAAATGATTTGGACCAGTGCACAAAGCAAGGTCTATAAAAGACATGAATGAGGAACTTGACTGGCCTGGACAGTCCTGACCTCAACCTGATATAACACCTTTAGGATAAATTAGAGCGGAGACTGTGAGCCAGGCCTTCTCGTCCAACATCAGTGCCTGACCTCACAATTGTGCTTCTGGAAGAATTGTCAAACATTCCCATAGACACCCTCCTAAACCTTGTGGACGGCCTTCCCAGAAGAGATGAAGCTGTTGAAGCTGCAAAGGGTGGGCCAATTTAATATTGAACCCTACAGACTAAACACAATATGAAAATCAGAAGTAAAGTTTTGTCTGGCGAAAGCTGACGATTTTCGGATCGTTAGTTTGGTGCTTTTGACAGCCAAGTCCGATTTTTCATCCAACAAAAGCTGGATGTGCAGACTATACATTTTTATCGTACGTGAACTCAGCATCTGATTTTCATTTAATAAGTACGGTTTTCATCCAAATAAATAGTAACAGCCAGACTACGCATGCTCAGAAATGAAAGAATACATACAAAACTATTCATCACATTACATCACTTCTGAAGTTGTATTCTGTCGGATGAGAATTTTCGTATGGTGAGTAACCTCTTCACTTTCCATATGAGACTAGCATGTCACAAAAAACAGACGAACGGTCATCAGAAAATCTGATCGTGTGTACGAGGCTTAAGGCTGGGATGCCATTAAAGTTCATGTGCTTGTAAAGGCAGGCGTCCCAATACTTTTGGTAATATAGTGTATGTCTAAACTACATCAAATAATAATAATAATGGAGATATATTTCATCTCCTGGTTGTCTCTATATATCACCGATATCAGACAGTTCTCTAAAGATGGATATAAAAATGTAAAAAATGAAATATCTGCACTAAAAAATATGAACAACTTTGTGAAAATCTAATGAATGAAAAGCAGCCGCCAGCAGGAAGTCTGATATAGAAGTACAAATAGTATAATATAATTCTATGTATAGAGCCCGACACTTAGTGACACAATGTGTGATGAGACAAATGAGAAATCTGCAACCTACAATGTGTCCGAATACCAACACTTCTAATGTAGATGTGATAACTCCACCAATAGTGATCAATAATAACAATTAAATTCACTACAAAAATGCACTTTCATACATGTGAGGAAGGGCAGATCTCCTCCAACCTATTCACAGCTACTTCAGTCTGTATAACATATAATGTGCAAATATACAATATCACCCGAGGTGTCCAGACAATGGCCGCAATCACATTACATAGAAAGGAAAAAGCCTCCATGTCACTGCCTGGACTCCATCATACACGGCTGCAGTCCGGAGCGGTGTGTGCTCTGAGTTCTGTGTATACTCGTGTATATGATGGAAGTGTACAATCTGTGATTCTATATATATTTAAGGATTATGCACTATGGAGGCTTTTTCTTTTCTATGTGATGTGATTGCGGCCATTGTCTGGATACCTCGGGTGCTATTGGAGATACTACCTGGAGGTCTGACATTCCGTGGCACAGTCTCTTCTCATCGGAAGCCGGCTTGAGCGGAGTGGCGCTGCTGGAAGGATATAAACAAGCGTGTCTGGGCCTTGCTTGTGGGGACAAACCTTTTGTTAGGTGACCTGTTTGCTCACTGGTGTGGGGGAGATTGAAGTTGCTGCAAAGAGGAGGAAGATGATCAGCATTGATTTAATCCATCTGGATGAATCTCTGGTATTTCTGTTGGACGCCTTTCCACACTGAGGCAGTTATTAGACATTTTAGCACTAGAAATAGCGCCTTAAAACTGCCTCCCATTTATTTGCATGAGTGCTTTCACAATGGGGCGGTGCACTTGCAGGATGTTAGAAAAAGTCCTGCAAGCAGCATCTTTAGGGCGGGTTATGAGCATTATATATAGCGCTCCCAAAACACCCCTACCCATTGGAATGAATGGGCAGCATTTCCAAAGCGCGTTGAAAGTGCCACAAATTCTGGTCTTTTTTCTTTTTTTAAGGTCCCTTTGTCACCGGCCCACTAGCACATGAAAAGCCCCACTAAAAAAACACTAAATCTACTGGCACTTTAGCAGCTCTTCAGTGTGAAAGGGATCTTACTGTACAAGTCACTGTATGGTGATTGGAGATAGAAGTAGCGGTGAATGGGTTGTAGGAAATCCACTTTTTCATATTTATGAACTTTATTTTGATGTTTGAAATTTTATAAGATAACTTTATTGCTATTCATGTTTATGCATTTGTTACACATCATATGTTATATAGATTGAAGTAGCTGTGAATAGGTTGGAGGAGATCTGCCCTTCCTCACATTTATGAAAGTGTATTTTTGTAGTGAATGGAATTGTTATATCTGATCCCTATTGGTGGAATTATCACATCTAGTATAATATAGAAGACTGCAGCACTAGTATATAACAGTCACACAATATAAATGTGCAAATATAGGGACTTACTAAAACATTTAATGTGAAAATGGCTTAATGTAGCTTAACGTGTAATAAAGTGCCTAAACCTCAATCGATTGCCCTGAAACTTTGCACAGCCTAAGATCTCAACTTCCCAAACCTATCCAAGAAGTTTCATGCGATTCGGAGTTCCACAAGGCAAATTAAGGACATTAAGCTTGTTTTTCGGGGAGCTTAATGTGGCTTAACGTACAAAAAAGACCTTAAATGTTAACCAATTTCCTCCAAACTTCACACAATAGAAGACTCTATCCATGCCAATATATTCTGAAAATTTCAGCTCATTTGGTTAATCACACCAAAAGTTATTCACGTTAAGCTATATTTTACAATACTAAAACATTTAATGTTAAAATGGCTTAATGTAGCTTAACGTGTAATAAAGTGCCTAAACCTCAATCAATTGCCCTGAAACTTTGCACAGCCTAAGATCTCAACTTCCCAAACCCATCCGAGAAGTTTCATGCGATTCGGTGTTCCACAAGGCAAACTAGGCACGTTAAGCTTGTTTTTTGGAGAGCTTAACGTACAAAAAAGACCTTAAATGTTAACCAATTTCCCCCAAACTTCACACAATAGAAGACTCTATCCATGCCAACATATTTTGAAAATTGCAGCTCATTTAGTAAATCACACCAAAAGTTATTCACATTAAGCTATATTTTACAATGCTAAAACGTTTAATGTAAAGAGCTTAACGTACCATAATGTGCCTTAACCTCAATCAATTGTCTTGAAACTTTGCACAGCTTAAGTTCTCAACTTCCCAAACCTATCCAAGAAGTTTCATGCGATTCGGAGTTCCACAAGGCAAATTAAGGACATTAAGCTTGATTTTTGGGGAGCTTAATGTGGCTTAACGTACAAAAAAGACCTTAAATGTTATCCAATTTCCACCAAACTTTACACAATAAAAGACTCTATCCATGCCAACATATTCTGAAAATTTCAGCTCATTTGGTTAATCACACTAAAAGTTATTCACGTTAAGCTATATTTTACAATACTAAAACATTTAATGTGAAAATGGCTTAATGTAGCTTAACGTGTAATAAAGTGCCTAATCCTCAATCAATTGCCCTGAAACTTTGCATAGCCTAAGATCTCAACTTCCCAAACCCATCCGAGAAGTTTCATGCGATTCGGTGTTCCACAAGGCAAACTAGGCACGTTAAGCTTGCTTTTTGGAGAGCTTAACGTACAAAAAAGACCTTAAATGTTAACCAATTTCCCCCAAACTTCACACAATAGAAGACTATATCCATGCCAACATATTCTGAAAGTTTCAGCTGATTTGGTTAATCACACCAAAAGTTATTCACATTAAGCTATATTTCACAATGCTAAAACATTTAATGTGAAAATGGCTTAACCACTTGCCGACCGGTGCACGACGATGTACGTCAACAGAATAGCACGGACAGGCATAAGGGCGTACAGGTACGTTCCCTTTAAGATGCCGCCGTGCCATCCGGCGTGCGCTCGCGTCGGTCGGGACCCCCGTGAGGCCGGTCGCGGGTCTCGCGGACTCGATTGCCGCGGGGATACCCGAGATCGTCTCACGGGAAGGCTGAATGGGGAGATGCGGAAAAAAAACAGCATCTCCCCATTCTGCCTAGCAACTAGTGACGCTGATCTCTGCTCCCTGTGATTGGAGCAGAGATCAGCATTCACTAGCTGACAGCCACGCCCCCCCACAGTAAGAAACACACCTCTAGGCGCACTTAACCCCTACACTGCCACCTAGTGGTTAACCCCTTCACTGCCAGTGTCATTTACACAGGAATCAATGCATTTAAATAGCATTGATTGCTGTATAAATGACAATGGTCCCAAAAATGTGTCAAAAATGTCCGATGTGTCCGCCATAATGTCGTAGTCACAATAAAAATCGCTGATCGCCACCATTACTAATAAAAAAAAAAATATTAATAAAAATGCTATAAAACTATCCCCTATCTTGTAAACGCTATAACTTCTGCGCAAACCAATCAATAATCGCTTATTGCGATTTTTTTTTACCAAAAATATGTAGAAGAATATGTATCGGCCTAAACTGAGGAAAAAAAATGTTTTTTTATATATTTTTGGGGATATTTATTATAGGAAAAAATAAAAAAGAATGCGTTTTATTCGAAATTGTCGCACTTTTTTGTTTTTAGCGCAAAAAATAAAAACCGCAGGGGCGATCAAATACCACCAAAAGAAAGCTCTATTTGTGGGAAAAAAAGGACGTCAATTTTGTTTGGGAGCCAAGTCGCACGACCACGCAATTGTCAGTTAAAGCGACGCAGTGCCGAATCGCAAAAAGGGGCCTGGTCCTTTGGCTGCAAATTGGTCCGGTCTGAAAGTGGTTAATGTAGCTTAATGTGTAATAAAGTGCCTAAACCTCAATCAATTGCCCTGATACTTTGCACAGCCCAAGATCTCAACTTCCCAAACCTATTCAAGAATTCCAGTTCATTTGGTAAATCACCCCAAAAGTTATTCACCATTTTTTTACAATCCTTAACCAGTTGCAGACTTTGGGCGCATTAGACACGCCCAAAAACATGTCATTAATGTACACAGGTCATGTCTAGTACATCCAGTCCTTCTGCTCTGCTGCTGGGACCCTTGCCTGTCTCTGTACCCAACAATTCAGCAGGAACTGTCTAAAAATAGAAGCAGGCTGGCAATGTTTATCAACAACCACATCACAGAAAGTTACACTGAAACATTGTATCAATTGTAACTTTCTGTGTTTTGCATTCACAGATGAAAGAGATGAACTTAGATTTGAAGGTGAAGAGAGTTAAAGCAACCTTGACATGTAAATAAAACATTTTTTTTTTTCTAATTAAATGTTCCTCTGTTGAACTCCTTATTAACCCTTTAGTTTTCTTTAATCAGCACTGATTAACTCTATATTCTCCTTCTCTATTGAATTGTAATTTTCCTGGTGATTTTTTCTTTTCTATTTTATTAACTAATAGTTAAACTTTTTTTCATTTTTTTTTGTTTGCTTTGCGTATTAAAAATGTTGACACCTTTTTACATATATATACCGAAAGAAAGAAAAAAAATGCCTTTTGTTTAATTTTATTACACTTAATTGTAAAAATTATTGTTGCAGGACAATATTCACAAAAAGAAAGCCTTGTTTGTCCTTAAAAAAAAAATGCATGTATTACATTGTTAACTTAAGGGGTTAGACAAGCTCAAGCTCAACTCGAGCTGTGGTGAAACTACAAATCCCATCATGCCTCTGCCTCTAGGAGACATGCCTGTGATTGTCAGGGTCTTGCAATGTCATCGCTGGATCTAGATGGGACTCAGGGTAGTGTTTAGGGGGGCTGCTGCACACAGAAGGCTTTTTATCTTAATCAGAGGCGGCTCTTTAATTAGGCAAATTAGGCGATTGCCTTAGGCCTCGCCCACAGAAGGGCCTCGCCGTCGAGCGATTGCCTAATTTGCCTCAGGTGCTGTGTTGAGACTGTCTGGCGGCGGGCACTCTGCGCAGAGTGAGCTAATAGCTTAGCTGAGCCAGCGACGCGATCCGCGGCGGGGGACGAGCATAGTGGAAGTGTGGTGGGCGTGGCTAAGGCTGCCTGCGTCCAATAGCAGGCTCAACCTCTAGCCCTTCCCCTAAAGTCGGCGACAGCGGCCCCAATGCATGGCGGGAGGCAGGACTCGGGAGCAGCCCTGGAAGAAATACATGCTCGGTGAGTGGAGCTTGTTTGTGATAGAGGCGGAGGCTGGGCGGGATAGCCGTGTCTGTGTGCCCCATTGTGGAGGGGAGTCTGTGGGAGTGGGACTACAATGTCCAGCATGTGTATGTGGAGGACGAGCAACTAACTTAGTGTGAGGCTGGAGGGGGAAGCATAGCGTATCAGTCCCACTCTCAGTATAACATGTCTGGATGGCTTTGCAGTGTGAGGAGGAGCCCTGAACACCCTGATATGTACACTGTTTCCACATATCCCAATTACCACATGTTAGCCCCCTCCTCCTTCTACTCCTCCTGCCCCTCCCCCCCTCTGCCCCCTCTACCCCCACTCCCTCTGCCCTCTAACCCTCCTATCTCCCCCTTCCATTCCCCCATTGTTTTCTCCACCGTCTTTCTCTTCTCTCCTCACTTGCCACATCCTCTCTCTCCCTCTGTCCTCTCTACCTACATCCCTCTGTCCACTCTCTCCTCACCCCCCTCCTATTGTCCAGGCTATCCTCCCCCTATTCACTCTCTCCTCTCCCCCTCCCCTTGCCTCTGTCCACTCTCTCCTCACCCCCCCTATCATCCAGGCTATCCTCCCCTATCCACTCTCTCATCTCCCCCTGCCTCTGTCCACTCTCTCCTCACCCCCCCTATCATCCAGGCTATCCTCCCCTATCTACTCTCTCATCTCCCCCTGCCTCTGTCCACTCTCTCCTCACCCCCCTCCTATCGTCCAGGCTATCCTCCCCTATCCACTCTATCCTCTCCCCCTCCCCTTGCCTCTGTCCACTCTCTCCTCACCCCCTCCTATCGTCCAGGCTATCCTCCCCTATCCACTCTCTCATCTCCCCCTGCCTCTGTCCACTCTCTCCTCACCCCCCTCCTATCGTCCAGGCGATCCTCCCCCTATCCACTCTCTCATCTCCCCCTGCCTCTGTCCACTCTCTCCTCACCCCCCTCCTATCGTCCAGGCTATCCTCCCCCTCCCTCTCTATCCACTCTCTCTCTCTATCCTCCCCCCTGCCTCTGTCCACTCTCTCCTCACCCCCCTCCTATCGTCCAGGCTATCCTCCCCCCTATCCACTCTCTCATCTCCCCCTGCCTCTCTCTCTACCTCCCCCCCTCCCCCTGCCTCTGTCCACTCTCTCCTCACCCCCCTCCTATCATCCAGGCTATCCTCCCCCCTATCCACTCTCTCATCTCCCCCTGCCTCTGTCCACTCTCTCCTCTCCCCCTCCCCCTGCCTCTGTCCACTCTCTACTCACCCCCCTCCTACTGTTCAGGCTATCCTACCCCTATCCACTCTCTCCTCTCCCCCTGCCTCTGTCCACTCTCTCCTCTCCCCTCCCCCTGCCTCTGTCCACTCTCTACTCACCCCCTCCTACTGTCCAGGCTATCCTCCCCTATCCACTCTCTCCTCTCCCCCTCCCCCTGCCTCTGTCCACTCTCTCCTCACCCCCCCCCCCTCCTACCCTCCTACCCTCCAGGCTATCCCCCTATCCACTCTCTCCTCTCCCCTGCCTCTGTCCACTCTCTACTCACCCCCTCCTACTGTCCAGGCTATCCTCCCCCTATCCACTCTCTCCTCTCCCCCTCCCCCTGCCTCTGTCCACTCTCTACTCACCCCCTCCTACCCTCCAGGCTATTCTCCCCCCCTATCCACTCTCTCCTATCCCCCTCCCCTGCCTCTGCCCACTCTCTCCTCGCCCCCCTTCTACCCTCCAGGCTATCCTCCCCCTATCCACTCTCTCCTCACCCCCCTCCTACTGTCCAGGCTATCCTCCCCTATCCACTCTCTCCTCTCCCCCTCCCCCTGTCCACTCTCTACTCTCTTCTATCCAGGCTATCCTCTCCCCCCTCCCTCTCTCTATCCTTTCTCCTCTCCCCCCTCTTATATCCTCTCCCTCTGTCCACGCTAACCTCCACCTCCCCCTATCCACTCCTTCTCCCTTTCTGAGAGTTAGTTCAGCTTTTCATTTTGTGTGAAATGGTGAACTTACTCTTTAAGCCTTCCAAACTATCTCAGGACATGAAAAAAGGCCCTATATGTGCTGCATTCCTCTTACCTACCTGGTGGAAAATTCGGGAGACCTGAGTCCCCAAGAACTCTATCATATACAGATCTAGACCAGCCAGAGGAAGTGGTAAGGCTCCATTGGTTGTTATTGGCTTATAACTTTGATGGATGGCCTCCTTTACCAGTAAGGTAGAGTGCCGGCCCAAGCATTCTACAACAGTGGCTGGTCAAGATTTGCATAATGGAGCACCTAAGGTTTAGGGGTTCAGAGGTATGTGACCATACAACCGCCAACAACAGATGGGACATGGGAAAATGTGGGTGATGTCACTGCTCCAGGCTTTACCAGTGATTGTCAAGTGCTCTCTCCTCTCCCCTGCAGCCAATCCTAATTGACACAGTGGATCATGTGACCAGACCAGAGCTAAAAGTCCACGGTTAGGGAGCTCTGATTACTTGCCTTGCCCCTAACACTGACAACCCATGCTATGCCACTGGAGGGGAGAGCCCAGCATCGGGAAGAAGGATGGCACTGCCACCTCGAGCTGTCAATGTAATCTCTATGTACCACTCACAAATGGCAATCTGCTGACAAGACACTCCCAGGGGAGTGCAGAGCACAGCCTACGAAACAAGGGAGGGGACCGTCAGGGTGAGCTCACCGGTGTGATATGATCCAATAACATGCTAGAATCTTTGAGGACTGGCCATGGGTGGAGTGCTATCAGTTAATTGTATACTGTACATTGCAATGTAGTATTATTTTTTTATCGGTTTAATTATTTTTCCAATTATAGGCGTGAGAGGGCCTCATGTCTAAGTTTTGCCTAAGGCCTCACAAAGCCTAGAGCCGCCTCTGATCTTAATGCATAGAATGCATTAAGATAAATAAACCTTCTGACTTTAAAATCCCTTTAAACGCTTCAGCCCCGGAAGATTTTACCCCCTTCCTGACCAGAGCACTTTTTACAATTTCGAACTGCGTCGCTTTAACTGACAATTGCGCGGTCGTGCGATGTTGTACCCAAACAAAATTTGCATCCTTTTTTTCCCACAAATAGAGCTTTCTTTTGGTGGTATTTGATCACCTTTGCGGTTTTTATTTTTTGCGCTATAAACAAAAAAATGTGCGACAATTTTGAAAAAAAAGCAATATTTTTTACTTTTTTCTATAATAAATATCCTCCAAAAATATATAAAAAAACTATTTTTTTCCTCAGTTTAGGCCGATACGTATTCTTCTACATATTTTTGGTAAAAAAAAAAATCACAATAAGTGTTTATTGATTGGTTTGCGCAAAGGTTATAGAGTCTACAAAATAGGGGATAGTTTTATGACATTTTTATTTAATATTTTTTTTTTTTTACTAGTAATTGCAGCGATCAGCGATTTTTATCATGACTGCGACATTAAGGCGGACACATCAGACAATTTTGACAAATTTTTGGGATCATTAGCGATCAGTGCTATAAAATTGCATTGATTATTGTAAAAATGTCACTGGCAGGGAAGGGGTTAACCACTAGGGGGCGGGGAGGGGTTAAGTGTTTCCTGGGGGCTTGTTTCTAACTATCTGAGGGCGTGGCTGTGTGTGACACCACACTGATCGCTGCTCCAGATGACAGGGAGCAGACGATCAGTGTGCTGTCATTAGGCAGAACGGGGAGATGCTGTTTACATTGGCATCTCCCAATTCTTGAGCTCCGTAACACGATCGCGGGTATCCCCGCACTGATCGAGTCCGCGGGATCCGCGGGCACTGTCACAGGGCTTGCGGCGTACGGGTGCTTTACTTTGCCCAGCCGTGCCATTCTGCCGACATATATGTGCCAACAACGGTCGGCAAGTGGTTAAGCCATTTTCACATTAAATGTTTTAGCATTGTGAAATATAGCTTAATGTGAATAACTTTTGGTGTGATTAACCAAATCAGCTGAAACTTTCACTTTTGCGTGAAGTTTGGGGGAAATTGGTTGACATTTAAGGTCTTTTTTGTACGTTAAGCCACATTAAGCTCTCCAAAAATCAAGCTTAATGTCCCTAGTTTGCCTTGTGGGACACCGAATCGCATGAAACTTCTTGGATGGGGTTTAGAAGTTGAGAACTTAGGCTGTGCAAAGTTTCAAGACAATTGATTGAGGTTAAGGCACATTATGGTACGTTAAGCTCTTTACATTAAACGTTTTAGCATTGTAAAATATAGCTTAATGTGAATAACTTTTGGTGTGATTTACTAAATGAGCTGCAATTTTCAAAATATGTTGGCATGGATAGAGTCTTCTATTGTGTGAAGTTTGGAGGAAATTGGTTAACATTTAAGGTCTTTTTTGTACGTTAAGCCACATTAAGCTCCCAAAAATCAAGCTTAATGTTCCTCGTTTGCTTTGTGGAACACCGAATCGCATGAAACTTCTTGGATAGGTTTGGGAAGTTGCGATCTTAGGCTGTGCAAAGTTTCAGGGCAATCGATTGAGGTTTAGGCACTTTATTACACGTTAAGCTACATTAAGCTACATTAAGCCATTTTCACATTAAATGTTTTAGCATTGTAAAATATAGCTTAATGTGAATAACTTTTGGTGTGATTAACCAAATCAGCTGAAACTTTCAGAATATGTTGGCATTGATAGAGTCTTCTATTGTGTGAAGTTTGGGGGAAATTCGTTAACATTTAAGGTCTTATTTGTACGTTAAGCTCTCCAAAAAACAAGCTTAACGTGCCTAGTTTGCCTTGTGGAACACCGAATCGCATGAAACTTCTCGGATGGACTTGGGGAGTTGAGATCTTAGGCTGTGCAAAGTTTCAGGGCAATTGATTGAGGTTTAGGCACTTTATTACACGATAAGCTACATTAAGCCATTTTCACATTAAATGTTTTAGTATTGTAAAATATAGCTTAACGTGAATAACTTTTGGTGTGATTAACCAAATGAGCTGAAATTTTCAGAATATGTTGGCATGGATAGAGTCTTCTATTGTGTAAAGTTTGGTGAAAATTGGATAACATTTAAGGTCTTTTTTGTACGTTAAGCCACATTAAGCTCCCCAAAAATCAAGCTTAATGTCCTTAATTTGCCTTGTGGAACTCCGAACCGCATGAAACTTCTTGGATAGGTTTGGGAAGTTGAGAACTTAGGCTGTGCAAAGTTTCAGGGCAATTGATTGAGGTTTAGGCACTTTATTACACGTTAAGCTACATTAAGCCATTTTCACATTAAATGTTTTAGTATTGTAAAACATAGCTTAACGTGAATAACTTTTGGTGTGATTAACCAAATGAGCTGAAATTTTCAGAATATGTTGGCATGGATAGAGTCTTCTATTGTGTGAAGTTTGGAGGAAATTGGTTAACATTTAAGGTCTTTTTTGTACGTTAAGCCACATTAAGCTCCCCAAAAAACAAGCTTAATGTCCTTAATTTGCCTTGTGGAACTCCGAATCGCATGAAACTTCTTGGATAGGTTTGGGAAGTTGAGATCTTAGGCTGTGCAAAGTTTCAGGGCAATTGATTGAGGTTTAGGCACTTTATTACACGTTAAGCTACATTAAGCCATTTTCACATTAAATGTTTTAGTATTGTAAAATATAGCTTAACGTGAATAACTTTTGGTGTGATTAACCAAATGAGCTGAAATTTTCAGAATATGTTGGCATGGATAGAGTCTTTTATTGTGTAAAGTTTGGTGGAAATTGGATAACATTTAAGGTCTTTTTTGTACATTAAGCCACATTAAGCTCCCCAAAAATCAAGCTTAATGTCCTTAATTTGCCTTGTGGAACTCCGAATCGCATGAAACTTCTTGGATAGGTTTGGGAAGTTGAGATCTTAGGCTGTGCAAAGTTTCAGGGCAATCGATTGAGGTTTAGGCACTTTATTACACGTTAAGCTACATTAAGCTACATTAAGCCATTTTCACATTAAATGTTTTAGCATTGTGAAATATAGCTTAATGTGAATAACTTTTGGTGTGATTAACCAAATCAGCTGAAACTTTCAGAATATGTTGGCATGGATATAGTCTTCTATTGTGTGAAGTTTGGGGGAAATTGGTTAACATTTAAGGTCTTTTTTGTACGTTAAGCTCTCCAAAAAGCAAGCTTAACGTGCCTAGTTTGCCTTGTGGAACACCGAATCGCATGAAACTTCTCGGATGGGTTTGGGAAGTTGAGATCTTAGGCTGTGCAAAGTTTCAAGGCAATTGATTGAGGTTTAGGCACTTTATTACACGTTACGCTACATTAAGCCATTTTCACATTAAATGTTTTAGTAAGTCCCGCAAATATAACAATAAAAGTGAGACTCCTCATCACAAAACTCCCTATAAGTGTATATAAAACAATGGTATGGAGACTATTTCACTGATAACTAATGACGAGAATTTATAATCAACATATATAAAATTAGTGCAGCAATATTAGTACAAATTTTCAAAAAGGTCCAAATAAAGGACAGTAATAATAAAATCTTCTCCACACCATAAGATCAAATCCTCCACCATGATGTTCAAAGGAAATCCCAAAGTACAATGGTGTCACTTATAGTCAATGAAGTTTCCACAACATGAGTGAGACTTCTGTGACCATCAAAGTGAATCTCCACAACTGAATCCAAGACTTAGCAGAAGGTTGGAGGTGAAAGCCTAGAGGTCAGTGTGAGTGTGTATGGTCCAATCCCCATACAGGAATAATGAATGGATCACACCACCTCATCCACTTCTCATGTCACATTTAGTAATTGGGATCCACAAAAAGAGAAATCCTCCAATAGTGTAGATGATCGATCGTGTTTTATAAAGGGATCTCATATAAATGATTCCAATAAAGAGAAATGAGTTCCATTCATGTAGAGAATAGTTACATTCATTCCTGGGGGAGAAATTCATTTTCTTCTGGTAACATTCTTCTCTTCTTCTACAGATTGTGGGATACTCACCTGACAGACAGTTCCTGCCCCCACCTGGCATCTGGAATAAGAAATAACCAGACACTGAGGGCACTGGACCTGTCTGGGAACAATCTGAAGGGTCCTCATTTCAGGGATCTGATGGAAGCTCTGACAACAAGCCGGATAGAGAAATTAGTGTGAGTATAACAGGACTGACTGAGACAATAATATTCTGGGACAGTTTTATATCTAAACCACATAAATAATATAGAAATATGAGAATGTCATCAAATTCCATCTTTAGACTCCATAAGGCTCCATGCACACTGGGCTTAAAGAAATGTCAGTTCCCTTGGCAGAAAAAAAACATTACTATAGAGAGTTTATTGTACAAAGTTTAGACGAGTTTAGGAGAGTTTTCCATTTTTTTTTTCTGCCAGAAAGCTCCAATCAGAAACACGAACCAGGAGGTTTTTTTTTTTTTCTGCCTCTAAACGTTGAGTTCAAAATATGTCTGTTTTGCACATTATAGTTTGAAGTAGCTATGAATAGGCTGGAGGAGATCTTCCCTTGCTCACATGTATGAAAGTGTATTTTTGTAGTGAATGGAATTGTTATATCTGATCACTATTGGTGGAATTAGCACATCTAGTATAATACACACGTCCCAATGTGTATGGAGACAGGAGAACATGGAGCTGCTTCTACAGGGAGAATACAAAACTCCTGTGGTAGCAGCAATTTTAAAACCAGTGTGCATGGAGCCTAAATATTCAATCCTGGACTGTTACACCATATTACCAAAAGTATTGGGACACCTCTTTTTACACACACATGAACTTTAACCACTTTAATGCCCCATACACACAGTCGGAAATTCCGACCACAAAATCTGTCTGATTTTTTCCAATGGATTTTGTCCGACATTGGTGTTGCATACACACGGTCGGACAAAGTTGTCGGAAAATCCGATCATTCTGAATGTGGTGACGTTCGTTGCATACGACGGAACTACGTAGAGGCTAGTAGCCAACAGCTTTGGTCTTGTAATTTGATCTGAGCATGCGTGGCACTTTGTCCGTCGGAATTCGCTACACACGATCGGAAAAAGTCCGATCGGACTTTGTTGTCGGAAAATTTGAGAGCAGGATCTCACATTTTTTCCGGCGGAAATTCTGATGGAAAAAGACTGATGGCGCCCACACATGGTCGGATTTTCCGACAACATGGTCCGATAGGACATTTTCCGTTGGAAATTCCGACCGTGTTTACAGGGCATAAGACTGGGCCTATTTTTCAAACTTGTTGTTTACAAGTTAAAATAGTTTTTTGTTTTCTATAAAATTACTTAGAAAAAATATATATATAATGTTAGGAGGTTCTAACACCCTAGAGAATCAAATAGCGTTCGTTGCAATACTTTCTGTCACACCGTATTTGTGCAGAGGTCTTACAAGCGCATTTTTTTGGAAAAAATACACTTTTTTTAATTAAAAAGAAATACAACAGTAAAGTTAGCCCAATTTTTTTTTACATTGTGAAAGATGATGTCACACCGAGTAAATTGATACCCAACATGTTATGCTTCAAAATTGCACCCGCTCGTGGAATGGCGACAAACTTTTATCCTTTAAAATCTCCATATGCAACTTTTAAAAAAATTCTATAGGTTGCATGTTTTGAGTTACAGAGAAGGTCTAATGCTAGAATTATTGCTCTCGCTCTAATCATCGCTCGATCATAGTGATACCTCACATATGTGGTTTGAACAACGTTTTCATATGCAGGCGATACTCACATAGGCATTTGCTTCTGCACGCAAGCTCGGCAGGACGGGGCACAGTAAAAACATTTTTATTTATTTTTTTTCTTATTTATTTACTATGTTATACTTACCTCCACTGTGCAGTTTGTTTTGCACAGAGTGGCCCCGATTCCCCTCTTCTAGGGGCCCTCAGCGGCACTATCAGCTCTTCTCTCCCTGCATTGGTAAACCCCCTAGGACAGTGATGGCAAACCAGGGCACCCCAGATGTTTTGGAACTACATTTCCCATGATGCTCATGCACTCTGCAGTGTAGTATCATGGGAAATGTAGTTCCAAAACATCTGGGGTGCCAAGGTCGCCATCACTGCCCTAGGAGAAGCGCTCTCCCAAGTCCAGCTTTTGCATCCATAGACACAGAATGCCAGACTCAGTCCCACTCCCAGTACCTGCGTCATTGGATTTGATTGACAGCAGTGGGAGCCAATGGCTGTGCTGCTATCAATCTATCCAATCAAGAGCCGAGACAATGGGCAGAGAGGTAGAATGTGTCTCCACCGTGGGAACGAACGGCTTAGCTGAGTGAAACGGGGGGCTGGTCAGTGTCAAAAGTTTCTTCACCTTAATGTATAGGATGCATTAAGGTTAAAAAACATGAGGGTTTACAACCCCTTTAATGGCATCCCAGTCTTAGTCCGTAGGGTTCAATATTTAATTGGCCCACCCATTGCAGCTATAACAGCTTCATATCTTCTGGGAAGGCTGTGCAAAAGGTTTAGGAGTCTATGGGAATGTTTGACCATTCTTCCAGAAGCACAATTGTGAGGTCAGGCACTGATGTTGGATGAGAAGGCCTGGCTCACAGTCTACACTCTAATTTATCCCAATGGTGTTCTATTGGGTTGAGGTCTGGACTCTGTGCAGGCGAGTCAATTTCCTCCACCCCAAACTCGCTCATCCATGTCTTTATGGACCTTGCTTTGTGCACTGGTGCGCAGTCATGTTGGAACAGGAAGGGGCCATCCCCAAACTGTTCCCACAAAGTTGGGAGCATGAAATTGTCCAACATGTCTTGGTATGCTGACGCCTTAAGAGTTCCCTTCACTAAAACTAAGGGGCCAAGCCGACCCCTGAAAAACAACCCCCCACCATAATCCCCCCTCCCCCCACACCACACCATAACCCCCCCTTCACCAAATGATTTGGACCAGTGCACAAAGCAAGGTCTATAAAAGACATGAATGAGGAACTTGACTGGCCTGGACAGTCCTGACCTCAACCTGATATAACACCTTTAGGATAAATTAGAGCGGAGACTGTGAGCCAGGCCTTCTCGTCCAACATCAGTGCCTGACCTCACAATTGTGTTTCTGGAAGAATGGTCAAACATTCCCATAGACACCCTCCTAAACCTTGTGGACAGCCTTCCCAGAACAGATGAAGCTGTTGAAGCTGCAAAGGGTGGGCCAATTTAATATTGAACCCTACAGACTAAACACAATACGAAAATCAGAAGTAAAATTTTGTCTGGCGAAAGCTGATGGTTTCCGGATCGTTAGTTTGGTGCTTTTGACAGCCAAGTCCGATTTTTCATCCAACAAAAGCTGGATGTGCAGACTATACATTTTTATTGTACGTGAACTCAGCATCTGATTTTCATTTAATAAGTATGGTTTTCAGCCAAATAAATCGTAAGAGCAAGACTACGCATGCTCAGAAATGAAAGAATACATACAAAACTATTCATCACTTTACATCACTTCTGAAGTTGTATTCTGTCGGATGAGAATTTTCGTATGGTGAGTAACCTCTTCACTTTCCATATGAGACTAGCATGCCACAAAAAATGGACGAACGGTCATCAGAAAATCTGATCGTGTGTACGAGGCTTAAGACTGGGATGCCATTAAAGTTCATGTGCTTGTAAAGGCAGGCGTCCCAATACTTTTGGTAATATAGTGTATGTCTAAACTACATAAATCAAATAATAATAATAATGGAGATATATTTCATCTCCTGGTTGTCTCTATATATCACCAATATCAGACAGTTCTCTAAAGATGGATATAAAAATGTAAAAAATGAAATATCTGCACTAAAAAATATGAACAACTTTGTGAAAATCTAATGAATGAAAAGCAGCCGCCAGCAGGAAGTCTGATATAGAAGTACAAATAGTATAATATAATTCTATGTATAGAGCCCGACACTTAGTAGACACAATGATGAGACAAATGAGAAATCTGCAACCTACAATGTGTCCGAATACCAACACTTCTAATGTAGATGTGATAACTCCACCAATAGTGATCAATAATAACAATTAAATTCACTACAAAAATACACTTTCATACATGTGAGGAAGGGCAGATCTCCTCCAACCTATTCACAGCTACTTCAGTCTGTATAACATATAATGTGCAAAAATACAATATCACCCGAGGTATCCAGACAATGGCCGCAATCACATTACATAGAAAGGAAAAAGCCTCCATGTCACTGCCTGGACTCCATCATACACGGCTGCAGTCCGGAGCGCTGTGTGCTCTGAGTTCTGTGTATACTCGTGTATATGATGGAAGTGTACAATCTGTGATTCTATATATATTTAAGGATTATGCACTATGGAGGCTTTTTCTTTTCTATGTAATGTGATTGCGGCCATTGTCTGGATACCTCGGGTGATATTGGAGATACTACCTGGAGGTCTGACATTCCGTGGCACAGTCTCTTCTCATCGGAAGCCGGCTTGAGCGGAGTGGCGCTGCTGGAAGGATATAAACAAGCGTGTCTGGGCCTTGCTTGTGGGGACAAACCTTCTGGTAAGTGACCTGTTTTCTCACTGGTGTGGGGGAGGTTGAAGTTGCTGCAAAGAGGTGGCAGCTGATCAGCATTGATTTAATCCATCTGGATGAATCTCTGGGACTTCTTATTTCTGTTACTGTACAAGTCCCTGTATGGTGATTGGAGATGGAAGTAGTGGTGAATGGGTTGTAGGAAATCCGCCTTTTCACCTTTATAAACTTTCTCTTGATGTTTGCATTTTTTTAGGATAACTTTGTTGCTCTTCATGTTTATTTATTTTTGCATATTATATGTTATATAGATTGAAGTAGCTGTGAATAGGTTGCAGGAGATCTGCCTTTGTTTACATGTATGAAAGTGTATTTTTGTAGTGAATGTAATTGTTATATCTGATCCCTATTGGTGGAATTATCACATCTAGTGGAATATAGAAGACTGCAGCACTAGTATATAACATTCACACAATATAAATGTGAAAATATAACAATAAAAGTGAGACTCCTCATCACAAAACTCCCTATAAGTGTATATATAACAATGGTATGGAGACTATTTCACTGATAACTAATGAAGAGAATTTATAATCAGCATATATAAAATTAGTGCAGCAATATTAGTACAAATTTTCAAAAAAAGATCCAAATAAAGAACAGTAATAATAAAATCTTCTCCACACCATAAGATCGAATCCTCCACCGTGATGTTCAAAGGAAATCCCAAAGTACAATGGTGTCACTTTTAGTCAATGAAGTTTCCGCAACATGAGTGAGACTTCTGTGACCATCAAAGTGAATCTCCACAACTGAATCCAAGACTTAGCAGAAGGTTGGAGGTGAAAGCCTAGAGGTCAGTGTGAGTGTGTATGGTCCAATCCCCATACAGGAATAATGAATGGATCACACCACCTCATCCACTTCTCATGTCACATTTAGTAATTGGGGTCCACAAAAAGAGAAATCCTCCAATAGTGTAGATGATCGATCGTGTTTTATAAAGTGATCTAATATTAATGATTCCAATAAAGAGAAATGAGTTCCATTCATGTAGAGAATAGTTACATTCATTCCTGGGGGAGAAATTCATTTTCTTCTGGTAACATTCTTCTCTTCTTCTACAGATTGGATGATAATCTCCTGACAGACAGTTCCTGCCCCCACCTGGCATCTGGAATAAGAAATAACCAGACACTGAGGACACTGAACCTGTCTAGGAACAGACTGGAGGGTCCTCATTTCAGGGATCTGATGGAAGCTCTGACAACAAGCCGGATAGAGGGATTAGTGTGAGTATAACAGGACTGACTGAGACAATAATATTCTGGGACAGTTTTATATCTAAACCACATAAATAATATAGAAATATGAGAATGCCATCAAATTCCATCTTTAGACTCCATAAGGCTCCATGCACACTGGGCTTAAATGTCAGTTCCCTTGGCAGAAAAAAACTTTCATATAGAGAGTTTATTGTACAAAGATTAGACGAGTTTAGGAGAGTTTTGCATTTTTTCTCCCAGAAAGCTCCAATCAGAAACACGAAGCAGAAGGTTTTTTTTTCCTGCCTCTAAATGTTGAGGTCAAAATATGTCTGTAATCATCCCAATGTGTATGGAGACATAGGAGAACATGGAGCTGCTTCTACAGGCAGAACACAAAACTCCTGTAGTAGGAGCAATTTTTTTAAGCCAGTGTGCATGGAGCCTAAATATCCAATCCTGGACTGTTACACTTTAATATCAAAAGTATTGGGACACCCGCCTTTACACGCACATGAACTTTAATGGCATCCCAGTCTTAGTCCGTAGGGTTCAATATTGAGTTGGCCCACCCCCCTTTGCAGCTATAACAGCTTCAACTCTTCTGGGAAGGCTGTCCGCAAAGTTTAAGAGTGTGTCTATGGGACTGTTTGACCATTCTTCCAGAATCACAATTGTTAGGTCAGGCACTGATGTTGGATGAGAAGGCCTGGCTTGCAGTCTCCGCACTAACTCATCCCAAAGGTGTTCTATAAGGTTGAGGTCAGAACTCTGTGCAAGCTAGTCAAATTACTCCACCCCAAACTCACTCATCCATGTTTTTATGGACCTTGCTTTGGGCACTGGTGCACAGTCATGTTGGCATAGTAAGGGGCCATGCCCAAACTGTTCCCACAAAGTTGGGAGCATGAAATTTTCCAAATTGTCTTGGTATGCTGACATCTTAAGAGTTCCCTTCACTGGAACTAAGAGGCCAAGCCCAACGCCATAATCCCCCTTCACCAAATGATTTGGGGCAGTGCACAAAGCAAGGTCTATAAATCCATGGATGAGCGAGTTTGGGGTGGAGGAACTTGACTGGTCTGCACAGAGTCCTGACCTCAACCCGATATAGAACACCTTTAGCATGAATTTAAGCGGAAACTGCAAGCCAGGCCTTCTCATCCAACATCAGTGCATGATCTCACAAATGCACTTCTGTAAGAATGGTGAAACATTCCCATAGATAAACTCCTAAACCTTGTGGACGGCCTTCACAGAAAAGATGAAGCTGTTATAGCTGCAAAGGGTGGGCCAACTCAATATTGAACTCTACGAAATAAAGGCCCATACACACGATACGAAAATCAGAAGTAAAATTTTGTCCAAACGATCTGACGATTTTTGGATCGTTAGTATGGTGCTTTCGATAGCCGATTCAGATTTTTTGTCTGACAAAAGCTGGATGTGCAGACTATATACCCTGCAATTACCCAGCGATACTCTGCCATACCCAGCGATTACTCTGCCATACCATGCTATACCCTGCGATACCCTGCGATACCATGCAATAATCGAAGCCAGGATGTTTTTTTTTTTATTTTAGGCTTTCCAGCCTAGAGGTGAGATGTGGGGTCTTATTGACTCCATATCTCACTGTAAAGAGGACCTGTAATGCCATATGTGAACTCAGAAATGAAAGAATACATACAAAACTATTCAACACATTACATCACTTCTGAAGTTGTATTCTGTCGGACGAGAATTTTCGTATGATGAGTAACCTCTTCACTTTCCATATGAGACTAGCATGTCACAAAAAATGGAAGAACGGTCATCAGAAAATCTGATCGTGTGTACGAGGCTTAAGACTGGGATGCCATTAAAGTTCATGTGCTTGTAAAGGCAGGTGTCCCAATACTTTTGGTAATATAGTGTCTAAACTACATAAATCAAATAATAATAATGGAGATATATTTCATCTCCTGGTTGTCTCTATATATCACCAATATCAGACAGTTCTCTAAAGATGGATATAAAAATGTAAAAAATGAAATATCTGCACTAAAAAATATGAACAACTTTGTGAAAATCTAATGAATGAAAAACAGCCGCCAGCAGGAAGTCTGATATAGAAGTACAAATAGTATAATATAATTCTATGTATAGAGCCCGACACTTAGTGACACAATGGGGGTTATTTACAAAAGGCAAATCCACTTTGCACTACAAGTCGCTGTAGATCCGAGGGGGACATGCAAGGAAAATAAAAAGCATTTTAGCTTGCACATGATTGTCCGAATACCAACACTTCTAATGTAGATGTGATAACTCCACCAATAGTGATCAATAATAACAATTAAATTCACTACAAAAATACACTTTCATACATGTGAGGAAGGGCAGATCTCCTCCAACCTATTCACAGCTACTTCAGTCTGTATAACATATAATGTGCAAAAATACAATATCACCCGAGGTATCCAGACAATGGCCGCAATCACATTACATAGAAAGGAAAAAGCCTCCATGTCACTGCCTGGACTCCATCATACACGGCTGCAGTCCGGAGCGGTGTGTGCTCTGAGTTCTGTGTATACTCGTGTATATGATGGAAGTGTACAATCTGTGATTCTATATATATTTAAGGATTATGCACTATGGAGGCTTTTTCTTTTCTATGTAATGTGATTGCGGCCATTGTCTGGATACCTCGGGTGATATTGGAGATACTACCTGGAGGTCTGACATTCCGTGGCACAGTCTCTTCTCATCGGAAGCCGGCTTGAGCGGAGTGGCGCTGCTGGAAGGATATAAACAAGCGTGTCTGGGCCTTGCTTGTGGGGACAAACCTTTTGGTAAGTGACCTGTTTGCTCACTGGTGTGGGGGAGGTTGATTGAAGTTGCTGCAAAGAGGTGGCAGCTGATCAGCATTGATTTAATCCATCTGGATGAATCTCTGGGACTTATTATTTCTGTTACTGCACAAGTCACTGTATGGTGATTGGAGAGGGAAGTAGTGGTGAATGGCTTGTAGGAAATCCGCCTTTTCACCTTTATAAACTTTCTCTTGATGTTTGCAATTTTTTAAGATAACTTTGTTGCTCTTCATGTTTATTTATTTTTGCATATTATATGTTATATAGATTGAAGTAGCTGTGAATAGGTTGCAGGAGATCTGCCTTTGTTTACATGTATGAAAGTGTATTTTTGTAGTGAATGGAATTGTTATATCTGATCCCTATTGGTGGAATTATCACATCTAGTATAATATGGAAGACTGCAGCACTAGTATATAACATTCACACAATATAAATGTGAAAATATAACAATAAAAGTGAGACTCCTCAACACAAAACTCCCTATAAGTGTATATATAACAATGGTATGGAGACTATTTCACTGATAACTAATGAAGAGAATTTATAATCAGCATATATAAAATTAGTGCTGCAATATTAGTACAAATGTTCAAAAAAAGATCCAAATAAAGAACGGTAATAATAAAATCTTCTCCACACCATAAGATCAAATCCTCCACCATGATGTTCAAAGGAAATCACAAAGTACAATGGTGTCACTTTTAGTCAATGAAGTTTCCACAACATGAGTGAGACTTCTGTGACCATCAAAGTGAATCTCCACAACTGAATCCAAGACTTAGCAGAAGGTTGGAGGTGAAAGCCTAGAGGTCAGTGTGAGTGTGTATGGTCCAATCCCCATACAGGAATAATGAATGGATCACACCGCCTCATCCACTTCTCATGTCACATTTAGTAATTGGGGTCCACAAAAAGAGAAATCCTCCAATAGTGTAGATGATCGATCGTGTTTTATAAAGTGATCTAATATTAATGATTCCAATAAAGAGAAATGAGTTCCATTCATGTAGAGAATAGTTACATTCATTCCTGGGGGAGAAATTCATTTTTTACTGGTAACATTCTTCTCTTCTTCTACAGATTGCATAAGAATCACCTGACAGACAGTTCCTGCCCCCACCTGGCATCTGGAATAAGAAATAACCAGACACTGAGGACACTGGACCTGTCTAGTAACAATCTGGAGGGTCCTCATTTCAGGGATCTGATGGAAGCTCTGACAACAAGCCAGATAGAGGGATTACGGTAAGTATAACAGGACTGACTGAGACAATAATATTCTGGGACAGTTTTATATCTAAACCACATAAATAATATAGAAATATGAGAATGTCATCAAAATCCATCTTTAGACTCCATAAGGATCCATGCACACTGGGCTTAAAAAAATGTCAGTTCCCTTGGCAGAAAAAAACTTTCATATAGAGAGTTTATTGTACAAAGTTTAGACGAGTTTAGGAGAGTTTTGCATTTTTTCTCCCAGAAAGCTCCAATCAGAAACAAGAAGCAGAAGAGGTTTTTTTTCCTGCCTCTAAATGTTGAGGTCAAAATATGTCTGTAATCATCCCAATGTGTATGGAGACATAGGAGAACATGGAGCTGCTTCTACAGGCACAACACAAAACTCCTGTAGTAGCAGCAATTTTTTTTAAGCCAGTGTGCATGGAGCCTAAATATCCAATCCTGGACTGTTACACTATATTACCAAAAGTATTGGGACACCCGCCTTTACACGCACACATGAACTTTAATGGCATCCCAGTCTTAGTCCGTAGGGTTCAATATTGAGTTGGCCCACCCTTTGCAGCTATAACAGCTTCAACTCTTCTGGAAAGGCTGTCTGCAAAGTTTAGGAGTGTGTCTATTGGAATGTTTGACCCTTCTTCCAGAAGCACAATTGTGAGGTCAGGCACTGATGTTGGATGAGAAGGCCCAGCTTGCAGTCTCCGCACTAACTCATCCCAAAGGTGTTCTATCGGGTTGAGGTCAGGACTCTGTGCAGTCTAGTCAAGTTCCTCCGCCCCAAACTCGCTCATCCATGTTTTTATGGACCTTGCTTTGGGCACTGGTGCGCAGTCATGTTGGAATAGTAAGGGGCCATGCTCAAACTGTTCCCACAAAGTTGGGAGCATGACATTTTCCAAATTGTCTTGGTATGCTGACCTCTTAAGAGTTCCCTTCACTGGAACTAAGAGGCCAAGCCCAACCCCTGAAAAACAACCCCACACCATAATCCCCCTTCACCAAATGATTTGGGGCAGTGCACAAAGCAAGGTCTTTAAAGACATAGATGAGCGAGTTTGGGGTGGAGGAACTTGACTGGTCTGCACAGAGTCCTGACCTTAACCTGATATGGAACACCTTTAGCATGAATTTGAGCTGAGTCTGCAAGCCAAGCCTTCTCATCCAACATCAGTGCATGAGCTCACAAATGCACTTCTGTAAGAATGGTGAAACATTCCCATAGATACACTCCTAAACCTTGTGGACGGCCTTCCCAGAAAAGATGAAGCTGTTATAGCTGCAAAGGGCAGGCCAACTCAATATTGAACCCTACGGACTAAAGTCCCATACACACGATACGAAAATCAGAAGTAAAATTTTGTCCAAACAAACGATCTGCCGATTTTTGGATCGTTAGTTTGGTGCTTTCGATGGCCGATTCTGATTTTTTGTCCGACAAAAGCTGGATGTGCAGACTATAACATTTTTATTATACGTGAACTCAGAAACGAAAGAATACATACAAAACTATTCAACACATTACATCACTTCTAAAGTTGTATTCTGTCGGATGAGAATTTTCGTATGGTGAGTAACCTCTTCACTTTCCATATGAGACTAGCATGTCACAAAAAATGGACGAACGGTCATCAGAAAATCTGATCGTGTGTACGAGGCTTAAGACTGGGATGCCATTAAAGTTCATGTGCTTGTAAAGGCAGGTGTCCTAATACTTTTGGTAATATAGTGTCTAAACTACATAAATCAAATAATAATAATAATGGAGATATATTTCATCTCCTGGTTGTCTCTATATATCACCGATATCAGACAGTTCTACAAAGATGGATATAAAAATGTAAAAAATGAAATATCTGCAATAAAAAATATGAACAACTTTGTGAAAATCTAATGAATGAAAAGCAGCCGCCAGCAGGAAGTCTGATATAGAAGTACAAATAGTATAATATAATTCTATGTATAGAGCCCTACACTTAGTGACACAATGTGTCCGAATACCAACACTTCTAATGTAGATGTGATAACTCCACCAATAGTGATCAATAATAACAATTAAATACACTTTCATACATGTGAGGAAGGGCAGATCTCCTCCAACCTATTCACAGCTACTTCCGTCTGTATAACATATAATGTGCAAAAATACAATATCACCCGAGGTGTCCAGACAATGGCCGCAATCACATTACATAGAAAGGAAAAAGCCTCCATGTCACTGCCTGGACTCCATCATACACGGCTGCAGTCCGGAGCGCTGTGTGCTCTGAGTTCTGTGTATACTCGTGTATATGATGGAAGTGTACAATCTGTGATTCTATATATATTTAAGGATTATGCACTATGGAGGCTTTTTCTTTTCTATGTGATGTGATTGCGGCCATTGTCTGGATACCTCGGGTGATATTGGAGATACTACCTGGAGGTCTGACATTCCGTGGCACAGTCTCTTCTCATCGGAAGCCGGCTTGAGCGGAGTGGCGCTGCTGGAAGGATATAAACAAGCGTGTCTGGGCCTTGCTTGTGGGGACAAACCTTTTGGTAAGTGACCTGTTTGCTCACTGGTGTGGGGGAGGGTGATTGAAGTTGCTGCAAAGAGGTGGCAGCTGATCAGCATTGAATCTCTGGGACTTCTTATTTCTGTTACTGCACAAGTCCCTGTATGGTGATTGGAGAGGGAAGTTGTGGTGAATGGATTGTAGGAAATCCGCCTTTTCACCTTTATAAACTTTCTCTTGATGTTTGCAATTTTTTGCATATTATATGTTATATAGATTGAAGTAGCTGTGAATAGGTCGCCCTCCGAGGAGACGAGCAAAACACTGAGGCATGCTGGGAGGAGGAGGAGGGGCTATCCTGGCCCACTATTCTCTCATTGGTCAGATTCTCCTGTAGGTGGCAGTATAACCCAAACTTATGTGATCTGCTGTGTCCCTGATTGGATGAGAAGAGAAGTGTGACTGTGATTGGTGGAATATTTCCTCTTCTATAATCTGATATCTCCCATCAGTCTCCATTGTGTCACTTCTTAGTTGGGAAAGTCCTACAAGAAGGTGACAGGATGGTGTCAGGTCCATCACACACAGTACAATCTGACCATACAATCTTTGTACAATCAGCTTTATATCTTCCTGGTAATATGAGGACCGACCTAAACCATCATATCAGTCTCTATACAATCACTCTACATACAGAGATTGTACAATCAGATTGTAATGTGTGTGGTGAGATTCATAGATATCCTGGAGGATGCTGGGAAATAGTGTGAGAGAATTCTGACATCTGATCACTCTTTATATCTTCTCTTCTAGGATTCACAACATCAACCCCTACTCAGAGGAATCAAGAAGAGAAGTAGAAAATCTGCAAAAGCTCCGACCAGAAATGAGGATTTATATGTGATGACCCCGGAGGAGGAGACTCGGCTACAGCTGTGAATGGAGGAGGGGACATTGCTGTGAATGGAGGAGGGGGAGGGGACATTGCTGTGAATGGAGAAGGGGGAGGGGACAATGCTGTAAATGGAGGAGGGGGTAGGGGACATTGTTGTGAATGGAGGAGGGGAAGGGGACATTTTTGTGAATGGGTGAGAGGAAGGGAACATTGCTGTGAATGGAGGAGGGGGGAGGGGACATTGCTGTGAATGGAGGAGGGGGAGGGGACATTGCTGTGAATGGAGGAGGGGGAGGGGACATTGTTGTGAATGGGGGAGGGGAAGGGAACATTGTTGTGAATGGGTGAGGGGAAGGGAACATTGCTGTGAATGGAGGAGGGGGGAGGGGACATTGCTGTGAATGGAGGAGGGGGAGGGGACATTGCTGTGAATGGGGGATGGGAAAAGACATTGTTGTGAATGGGTGAGGGGAAGGGAACATTGCTGTGAATGGGTGAGGGGGGAGGGGACATTGCTGTGAATGGAGGAGGGGGAGGGGACATTGCTGTGAATGGAGGAGGGGATAGAGGACATTGCTGTGAATGGAGGAGGGGACATTGCTGTGAATAGAGGAGGGGGGAGGGGACATTGCTCTGAATGGAGGAGGGGGAGGGGACATTGCTGTGAATGGATGAGGGGGAGGGGACATTGCTGTGAATAGAGGAGGGGGGAGGGGACATTGCTCTGAATGGAGGAGGGGGAGGGGACATTGCTGTGAATGGATGAGGGGGAGGGGACATTGCTGTGAATAGAGGAGAGTCAGCTACAGCTGTGAATGGAGGAGGGAGAGAGGACATGGCTGTGAATGGAGGAGGGGACATTGCTGTGAATGGATGAGGGGGAGGGGACATTGCTGTGAATGGAGGAGGGGGCATTGCTGTGAATGGGGGGGGGAGGGGACATTGCTGTGAATGGGGGAGGGGACATTGCTGTGAATGGAGGAGGGGGGAGGGGACACTGCTGTGAATGGAGAAGGGGGGAGGGGACATTGCTCTGGATGAGATATAAATCTGAAGAAACCCGACCCAAGAGGTGAATGGATGATGACAGATGAAGTAATACACCAGGACAGGACGGGGGATTCTGAACGTTTCATATATAACCCGACTCAGGGAACACAGCCGCCATTTATCTGTCATCCTGGTATTTATCTCCCTCTCCCATGGTGGGGGGGGTCCTTGTTCTCTGGAGTCCCCCCCCCCCCCCCCCCCCCCCAATGTGTCACTGACGGCCTTTCCACACGGACTCCGTGTCCCCCACATGGACTGATCCCTGCAGGAGAGATGAGAAAAGCTGTGAATGGAGGAGGACAATACAGGAGGACTCATCAGACGATCGATCAGCCTGGGGGGACCCCAATGGGGGATGGGAGGGAGGTCAGGATTGGGATTCCAGTCTCTATATATAATGAATAGAAATAGTTGTGTGATATTATTGGGGGACATTAATGGGGCGCAGACCATATACTGCACATCATATCACACCACATTCCGGGCTTCTCATCACATTTCATGCCGATTGAAGTTGTAATAAATAAAATGTTGTTTTATCTTTTAGGCGCCTTTCACAGGGGGCGGAGCCACTCACTGTGCAGAGATGGACCTGCTCCTCTATGGGGAGATCCAATGAAAACTGACCGTCTGTCCATCTCCATCCCATCCGACCCGCTGGACGGATGGAGAACGTATCTCTATACGTCTGATTTCAGTGGATCTTGTCGGATCGGATGCCAGGCGGGTGTCACATCAGACACAGATCCGCTGACATCCGTCTCACCATAGAAGTCAATGGGTGACGATCGGATCGGCCTGAACAATGGACAGACGGATCGGATCGGTCTGATCGTGTGAAAGGGGCCTTACTCCTCAGATCCTGACTGGTGATTGTAATATAAAGACATTTATCATCTCCCTGTAATGTGAGGATTCCTATGGAGGAGATAAATGGGGCTGAGCTGCTCGTACATTCTATACAATTATCATGGGGTTCTGCTGTGTGAGAATTCTTACCAGCTGAGCGGCTGATTAGAATTTGGTGAATCTTTTATAGATTTTCTCTTCTTCAAACATTTTATTAAAGAATAGAATAAATCTACATAGATAAGGAGCAAAAGAGAAAATCCCCATTCAGGGGCGTAACTAGAAATCACAGGGCCCCATAGCAAAATGTTGTATTACCCCCCCCCTGCAAACAGCCCCCCCCCCCACACACAAAAAATGAACTAATGCCATTGGACAACAGATTACCACACCCATGTGGCACAGTACCCAGGCAACAGCTTATATTACATTTTGAACAATAAAGCATGCCGTATACTGAATGCAGCCCCTGAAGGGACACACATTGCCGACCTCCATGTCTTCTAACCAATTCCTGTTCTATTATATAAAATAAAACAGTTCAACTCACCATAATGCAGAATCAGTGGGAGCCGAGCGTGTCACTTGCCACCATCGCCTGCCACCAGATGCACATTGTCACTTATCACACATTATGGAATGTCTCCTGCCATGTCACCTGCCACATGTTGCAGATTGTCCACTTGCCACGTCCCGGATTGTCCACTTGCCACGTCCCGGATTGTCCACTTGCCATGTCCTGGATTGTCCCCTGCCACACATTATGGATTGTCACTTTGCACGTCCTGGATTGTCACTTGCCACACATTGCGGATTGTCCACTTGCCACGTCGCCTGCCACCAGATGCAGATTATCACTTGTCACGTTACGGAATGTCACCTGCCATATGTTGCGGATTGTCCACTTGCCACGTCCCCTGCCACACATTACGGATTGTCACTTACCACACATCATGGATTGTCACTTGCCACGTCCCGGATTTTCACTAGTCACATCACTTGCCACACATTATGGATTGTCATTTGCCACGTCCTGGATTGTCACTTGCCACACATTACGGATTGTCACTTGCCACATCCCAGATTTTCACTTGCCACGTCGCCTGCCAGACGTTACGGATTGTCACTTGCTGTGTCACAGAGTCAGGCAGCAGATTATCAGTCAGGCAGCAGAGAGATCATGTCATCTCACTGCTTCCCAGCTGCCTGCAGAGTGAGGGGGAACTGCACTGCAGGGATGAAGGGCGGGAGTCGGGCGGTGAGAGATGATGTCATCTCTTTGCTCCCCTGCCCGCCAGCTCCCTGATTGGCCAGCCTGCTCACGCCCACGCTCTCACCTGCGGACCCTCAGAGCCGCCCGCGATGTTAACCCACGGACCTGCCCGCTCTCACCCGCGGAGCCACCCACTCTCACCTGTGGAGTCGCCTGCTCTCACTGGGCCCCACTCGGCTGCGGGCCCCATAGCGCCCGCATGTGCCGCTATAGCAGTAGTTCTGCCACTGTTCCCATATATAGAGAGGATAAGACAGGATCTACCATAATGCAATGAGGGGGACGCAGCCCTTAAAGAAATAAGGTTCAAGCGGGGGGAGGGGTACATTCAGGAGGATCATACAACATCTAATTTCTTACAGATGTAAAAAGCTATAGGTAGCAGAGTAGAATAATTACAGATCGGTATGGTAGCCGGATCACTGCGTAACCTCTCACATATTAAAGCTCGAGAGAGAGAAATCCTAGTGTGAAGCAACAATGAGGATCCCAGGATCTCCGGGGAATAAAACCAGAGAAAAGGGGAGATGATCCCCACCCTTAGGTAGGACCATGGGTCTTGTAGAGTTGTCACAGATTATATCTTCTCAAATATATACAGTATATACTAGCGAGGCAATACTAGTGTAGCACCCTCTAGTGTGCTAGAAGTAGAATAGTTTTTTTTTACTAAACCCACAACAGTAAAATCTGTCTGTCAATGCAGAATAGCATGCCTGGTATACTCACTGTGGAACTTTAGGGGTTAATCCTCTGCACTGTGTAAAAAGTCTGATTTATCCTGTATGCACAGATCCTCCCCTTCTTGCATTGTCCATCTTGGGAAGGCCAGCGAACACACAGGCAGTAGCCAACCTGCACATGCTCAGTTGTGTCTTTTATGCTGAAAATAAAAAATTTTGAGCACTGAGCGGGTCATTGGCACAGCGCCAATCAGCGCTGGCCGGATCGCGGGTGAGGGTATACTGATACAGAGGAAGTTTTATCAGAGGAGAGCGAAATCTCCTCCTACATGAACACTCTGGAATCGCTGGGACCCTGCAGTTTACCTCGATATACTGAAGGGAAAAAAAGTATATAGCGGCAGTATGTGGATATAAAAATAAGATTTAGAAGCTTTGTGCACTGTGGGGGTGGATGATTTGTTTTTATATTGCTGGGTTTAGTAACACTTTAAGTGTAGGTAAAGTGTGACAATTGTGACAGCCAAGCCTGTGTTTTGGTTAATCTGGGTCAGGGGAGTGACTCAGGGAGGCTGGTGTGACTCACAGGCAACATCTTTAAGACCTTCCCCTATTTCTAGAAACTAGTGGAAGATTCTAGAAGAATGGGTGTGGAGGAGCTGTTTGGAGTATTCATGAGGGCCCTGACCAATCCCCAACAGATGGGTTGGCAGGGGGGCAAGCCCCCACAAATTCTGTGGGTCAGACCAGCTGGGGCAGTGTGGAGTTTGGGTGGAAGCTGGAGATGGAATGTTAGGGTGTCGGTGGCCCAGGAGGGGTGCCCCCCTAGTCTGGGGGTGACCTTGGGCCTGGGTACTGAAGGAACCTTCTTTACGGTGCATGAGGGTGTCCTGTCCTGAGGCACAGGAGCAAGTGGAAGACAGCAGAACACTGCCAAATCTCCAGGAAATAAGACAGCCAAATGGGCTGGTGAGTGTTGCAGCCAAGAGGACTGAGAAGCATTCCATGAGAGGAGTCTGGGATAGATGCAGAGTCAGTCTGGGAAGACTGTAAAGTCTTAGTCAGGAGGGCAATTGGAAGGGGTAGCTGCAGCCAGGTGGGCTGGTAGTGCCTAAAGATGGGGTACTGGGATCAGTAGCCACAGGAGGAGGAGGACAGCTGGGCACTAGGACGTTTTGCTACACTACTAGAGGGGCCCTTGGTCCCTGCCCGTAAAGGGTGGTTGCTACAGATCTAACTGAGCCTTTTTTAGATCATCCAAACAGTGGCAGCTGGTCCTAGGAGTTGTAGTTCTATGAGCATGTGCTGGAGGTAGAAGAAGAGCGTGTACAGGCTGTATATATAGTTGTGTCCCTGAAGAGTTTTGCTACTGCCTTGATGAATACCCTCAACCCTATCCAAGTTCAATACCCCTAATAAAATACAAAAACAAAGCTGCAAGGACTGATTCGTGTCTCCAGTGTGTGTGGAAGATTCTGTGTGTCAGGCCGTGCAGGGAGGGAGATACCTTTATTCACCAGAGGCTCCTGCGGGGGTAGCGCTACATATGGGGGTGTTGTCCGGGATATCTGCCCATGGTTAACCTGCTGGACGTTGTGCCTGGCAACCAGAGAACTCTGCCTTGTTCCAAAACCACCAGAGGGGTTGAACCAGGGAAGGACTAACAAAAAAAACAAGAAATTAAAAAGTGGTGGTAGGTTGGTCTAAAGAGTAGGATTAACCCACATCCCCAATAGTCTAAGCAAATGGAAATGTGTTCCTCTTATGGGACTTTAAAAGGAAAAAGAGCTACTCTGAGGTGATAATGAGTGTAATTTTTATTAGCAAAGGGTGTGGATACAATAAATGCAACACAGTGGATACACTAGGGAATGCAGGATGCACAACACAAAAAACATGCACTGCAATATATGAAGTTCACAATCATAGACTCCGTTGCATATGGAACACACATACGGGGAGTACCCGATGCGTTTCGAGTTATACTCTTCTTCAGGGGTATCTGATTGAGATCAGCACGACAATAGCATGTCTATAATTGATAAGCCAATCATAAACCAGGGGTGAGAAGGCACAGAAAAACACATTGTTAACATAAATATATGTGTATCTAATACCATTATAGTTGAACATATATACAGATAGGTACCGACCATATAGTATTGCTTGGGGACATCATAGATTACTGCATCCACCTAAAACACTTTAAGAAAAAGCTACAGGGAACAGATGGCCACTGTTCCTGTATTAGCTCCTGATCCGGATTAGGCAGGCCGCGTGTAGCAGGCCTGACAGAACCACAGGGGAATTCACCAACAGAGGGCGTCAGGACACAAACCAGTGTATTACCAGTCCAAAAGGTGGGGCGCAGATCCCTATGAGAGAGGAGGATATGCAAAGTTGTACTGGACTAAGTAGAGGCCAGAGATGTCTGTGGCCACAAGTGACGTGTGTCCCACATGCACTCATGAATGAAAAAACAGGAGAAAAAGTTACCTGTAGATGTGTCCTGGGGCCGGAGTGTAAAGTCCTGCCTAACGAGAAGGCTGTGTGGACCGCAGGGAACTATAAAGGCCGCAGTCCCAGAGGCCACACCGGTTTGCGGTAGGGCCCAATGTGAGTAGTCTAGATAGAGAAATATAACAAAAGATTGAAAAAAAAAATTATATAATGAAAATCTTGGCGATTCTCCAAGGAGGTCCTGGTGGGGGTGGTGTTAGCTGGGCTTCCTTGCACTTAAAGGTATACAAAAGGAAGCTACTGAGATGCTATTGGTGCCTCAAGATTTGCCGTCTATCCCGGGGTCCAGTATAGCCCTGGGTGTCCAGCCTGGAATAGAGATACAAATGAGTAATGTCCAGGAGGGATGTCAGTGTGAAAAGCTGAGATGAGACTGTAGAGGCAGCATACACAGGATGCCAGCGCATACCTTGAGTGGCCTGGGAGAGATGTGGTGCCGTGGGTCCAGTGGTCGAGGCGTGAAGGACAGAACAAAAAAAAAAATCAAAGGAAATTAAGCATAGGTTGGAAACCAGAAAGAAGCGTAAAGAAGTATAATAAAAAGTACAAATTTTATTGCTAAAAACCGTCTAACAATAGACGAGAATATCACATTTACTATACATGAATGGTAATCATATATGGATAATATACAGCTGAATTCTAGGACTCGGTTAATCTCACAGTAAGAGGCCATAACCGCAAAAGAAATCCTAACATGTTTCGGAATATACATTTAAATTCTTTCTTCAGGGGACGGTCAGAGAAAGCTGTGACATCTGGTAATATAATAACAGAGTATCAGAAAAAAATGATGGTATATAGAAAGTAAAAGCAGGCATGACAAATAGCAAACATAACATCAAAATGGCATTTCCGTCTAAAAAATACTCACATGGTGGCTACCATTGACAAATATAAAAACACAACGTGGATCATGGGGTTAAAGCTCTCCAAATTGTCCCATTGCATCTGAACTCTGCCAGCAGGAGGGGAAATGCCCCTAGAGGTAGAGTGGCAGAGTAAGTCCAAAAAACAGACTCTACAAAAAGTGAAGACAGGCGAGATGAAAAAAAAAAATATATAGACAGTATGAATAACATTGCTGTAGCTGTGCAGACGCTCACAGGGATCATTTGTCTGAGGACCAGTGTTGCCAACCGTCAGTATATTTACTGGCAGCCAGTAAAAAATATGGCTGTGATGTGCGACCCGGAGCCAGCCGACACAAGTGCCTGCTACAGTGTGTTGGGGCGGCTCTGGTGGAGGCGGTGCCTGAGCATGTCCTGTGATGTCATGGTGGAGGGGAGCCAAGCAGAGCAGCCAGAGCCTTGTGTCTGTGGGATGGGAGCAAGGCAGGTCCGTCAGTGCTGTTTGGACTGGAGGGACCACCTGGCTTGGAGAGAGACCGTCACTGTGACTCTGGAGGGGACGTTTCCTGTCGGTAATCTGTACTGCTGCACACTGCTGTCAGTATCACTGTGAGAGTTAATTTCATGTGTGTGCTGCTTATTCTAGTCCTGTCCCTGAGCCACTTACTTACTATATCAAAAATAAAATAAGAAATATGTTTTTTGCCTTATTATCTACCTTAAATCACATTGCTAATTACATATTGTACTTGTTTGTAGCCTAAATAGTGAAATTTGTATTTAAAACTGGAATTTTGTAACTTTTGGAATGAAATGGCAGTAAAAACTTGGCTGTGCCAGTAAATTTTGGGTGTTGTGTCAGTAAATGTCAATCTGTTGGCAACACTGCTGAGGATGGCCCTGGCATAAAAAAAAATATACAGGATTATAGAAAGTGTATTGTTTGGCAGAAAGACAAACAGAAGCTTGAAATAACTCTCTGGATAATTTACTGGCAAGTAGAAGCAAAACATGATGGTAACATGAATTATATGTATGCAATAAATACATGAATGAAAGAACGGCTAGCCAAAGATGGTAAAAAATGGTAATAATAGTAACCAAATGCAATGACAGCATTGAAATGTATGTCCTGTCATCAAGGGAGACACTCACACGTTCCAGATATCTGTCTGCAGTCTGAAACAGACTGCTTTATATGTGTAGCAAGATGTATGAGATACAACCATGTGATTGGTATAACCAATAGGGATGAGCCCAATGTTCAAGTCGGGTGTTCGCCTGTTCGCCGACTAGCGAACAATTTGGGGTGTTCGCGGCAAATTCAAAACACCCTTTAAAAGTCTATGAAAGCAATCAAAAGTGCTAATTTTAAAGGCTTATATGCAAGTTATTGTCGTAAAAAGTGTTTGGGGACGCGGGTCCTGCCCCAGGGGACGTGTATCAATGCAAAAAAAGTTAAAAAAAAATGAAGTTTTTTCGGGATCAGTGATTTTAATAATGCTTAAAAGTGAAACAATAAAAGTTAAATATTCCTTTAAATTTTGTACCTGGGGGGTGTCTATAACATGCCTGTAAAGTGACGCATTTTTCCCGTGTTTTTTTTTTTTTTTAAAAAAAAAAAGCATGGGATTTTCCCACAGTCCATTAGCAGGCACTTTGGGTCTGGTATGAATATTAAGGGGAACCCCACGCCAAAATTAAAAAAAAAAATGGCGTGGGGGTCCTCCTCAAAATCCATACCAGGCCCTTCAGGTCTAGTATGGATTTTAAGGGGAACCCAGCGGCAATTATTTTTTTTTTTAAAATGGCATGGGGGTCCCACAGAAAAAATCCATACCAGACCGTTATCCGAGCATGCAACCTGGCAGGCCGCAGGAAAAGAGGGGGGATGAGAGAGCCCCCCCATCCTGAACCATACCAGGCCACATGCTCTCAACATGGGGAGGGTGCTTTGGGGTAGCCCCCCAAAGCACCTTGTCCCCATGTTTATGGGGACAAGGGCCTCATCCCCCCAACCCTTGCCCGGTAGTTGTGGGGGTCTGCGGGCGGGCTTATCAGAATCTGGAAGCCCCCTTTAACAAGGGGCCCCCAGATCCCAGCCTACCCCCGTGTGAAATGGTAGTGGGGTACATTTACCCCTACCATTTCACAAAAAAGTGTCAAAATGGTAAAAATGACAAGACACGGCTTGGGACAAGTCTTTTATTAAAAAATAAAAAAAGTCCCACAAAGTCTTCTTCTCTTGCTCCACCGACGGACCTAAAAAAAAAAAATTTAAAAAAAAGGCGCGACCGACCCCCTCCATGGACGCATCTTCGCAGGTAACAGTTCTTTTAAAACTGAGGGCGGGGCCACACTGATGTAACTGGGTGAACCCGCCTCCTCTGACGCTACAGGGAAGCCATAGGGATGTACTTTTAAATTACCTTTTTTCCTTTAGAAATGTCATTTTGTGCAGGGACTGTTCTAAACACAGCAAACATGCACCACTTTACAGGCATAAATATAAACACCCCCCAGGTACGATATTTAAAAGGAATATTTCTCTTTTATTGTTTCACTTTAAGCATTATTATGCTATGCATACTAGCTCATTATTCCTTTGTCTTGCAGGTTTTTTTCCCTTTTTTTGTGGGTTTACAACCACTTTAAAAGGTGTGTTGTTTGGCAAAAAGACAAACTGAGGCTTGAAACAACTCTTTGGATAATTTACTGACAAGCAGCAGCAAAACATAGTGGTAACATGGGTTATATGTATGCAATAAATACATGAATAAAGTAAAGCTGCCATGATTCTGAAGTTCTAAGAATCACTGAACCGTTACATTGAGTATGGCTAAGTATAACAAAGAGGGCGGAAAAAGAACGGCTAACCAAAGAAGTTAAAAATGGTAATGGTAGTAACCAAATGCAGTGACACTTATTTGCAGCACAGCATTAAAAATGTAAAATTGAATTACTTACTGTAATTTTCCTTTCCTGACGAGCTCCATGGCAGCACAGCCGGGTATAGGCTCCGCCCCCCATGCCTCCAGGACTCATACACATTTGAGCCCACCTACAGCCTCGGCGTTCTGTAAATAGCCCTACCAAGTTGGGTGGGATCTGTGCTGCCATGGAGCTCGTCAGGAAAGGAAAATGACGATAAGTATTTGAATGAAATTTTCCGTTTTCCTGACGGCTCCATGTCAGCACAGCTGGGAACTAACGAGCCAAAACAGGGGAGGGACAATGCTACACACTCCTCAATTCTGACTACAAAAACAAGCCAGGGTGCCTCTGCCACACTCAACTGTCATTAAGCCATGAATATGAATATTTTGGTGCCCACGTAGCTGCCTTGCAGATAGTTTCAGACACTCGGCCTGCTGCCACTCTCAAGGTCGAGACCCTTCTAATGAAGAGTGCCATGATTCTCCTGGCGCTACCAACTCTTTCAACTTGTAGGCCAAGGAGATGAGCTTTACCAACCTAGAGGAAATAATCTTGCTGAAAGCGGTAAAATCATTATGTGTTCCACCTGGAATGACTAATAGATGCTCCGACTTCCTGATGGCAGAAGTCGCCTTGATTAAATATTTTAAAGCTTGGCCCTTTTGTAGGCCGGGACCTCAGACCCCTTTGGTAGTGTAGCAGAAAAAGAGGTCTTTAGTGCTATGCTGTCCTAATCCTGTGCCTACTGGTCCCAGTACCCGCCTGGAGGCAGCTGCCCCTTTCATGGTCTGGGGATGGTAATAGCAGTGAAGTGGGTGATGATGAATGTCGGGGTGGTTTTGCAATGCATGCTGGGATGTCTAATAAGAGAGCCCAGCACTAGATTTACATCACTGATGGCTGCAGCTGGATATATAATCATCTCCATGTTCCCAGAGAGACGATCGATTTTACATTCAGCATCTCCAGCACTTCTTCTCTATGGAGTGTCCCTTCGCTGAATACATCGATGGATATCCTGGGAGGAGTCATGTGACTATGGGAGGGATTTATATCCTGGGAGGAGTCATGTGACTATGGGAGGGATTTATATCCTGTTATAATCAATTATCATAGAATCGATCGATAATTCCCATGAAATTATTCCTCACTGAAAAAAATAAAACTATAAGTTTCAATAATTGCAGAATTTTTGTCCAAAACATTTCTAGGAGCTGAAAGTCTCTTTAATGTTTGGAAAATATCAATGCTGTGTTGTCAGCTCCATCTAGTGGCCAAAATGCAGTATAGAAAATATTTCAAAATGGGAGAACTATACTGTCCCGCATTTTGGCCACCAGTGTTCATTTTTTACATCAAATTTCCATTTTGTTTTAGTTTTTAGTCTTTTGACTAAAATGTCATTTTTAGTTTTAGTTCTTATTTTAGTCATTTGAAGTGTTTTAGTTTTAGTCGTATTTTAGTGGCCTAAAATCTATTGGGTTCAGTTAAATGTGAATGATTTCTGTAGAATCACCAAACATTACATACTCCGGGAGTAACAATCTAATAAGATGTCTCTTATTTCTGGTAGTAAAGTGGGAGGTTCCCCCAAATTTATTATTTTGTAATTCAGCTACAAATCCTGCAGCTGCTGACTTTGTAAAATAAGGACACTTACCTGTCCAGGGCGCCCGCCATGTCGGCACCCGAGGCCGACCCGCCCCTCGGTCTTTGGATGCCGCCGCCATCTTTGGTGAGGGAATCAGGAAGTGAAGCCTTTGCGGCCTCACAGCGCGGGTTCCCTATTGAGCATGCGCGAGTCGCTCTGTGCAAACCGAATGGTCCCTGCTGTCTCCGGGACCCGCGTGTCTCCCAGCACACAGCGCGGGGGGAGGGGCGTGGCTCCCGCGGGAGTCTGTGCCCGGGAAGTGGGTGCAAATACCCGTATTATACAGGTATCCGCACCCCCCTCCCCCCTGAAAGGTGCCACATGTGACCCCGGAGGGGGGGAGGGGTCCATTTTTGGGTGGAACTCGGCTTTAAGGTCTGAACAAGCACTACAAACACAGATTCAGCCGTTGTGATTTATAACGTCTTTTTTACCACTTTGCCCTCCGGCTCACCCCGATATACGTTGGCAAAGCGGCACGTTCCCGGGAAACCCCCCGTATGGGAACGTCTTCCAGTTTAAGAGCCGCCGGAGGATCTCCTAAACCCCAATTATTGGGCGGAGGGATTGGACCCTGGTGGGCGTGTCTGGGGAGAGATGGGCGGGGTCTATGAAGGGAATTATCTTAATGCACAGAACGCACCTTCTGCCTTTACATCTCCTTTAAGGCTTCTGTAAAATTCCATGGTGTGTAGAAGACGATCGCTCCGAGGTGACGCTTCTCCTGGGCGGGGCTCACTAAGGGGCTCATTCACACCTCGGGGTCCTGGTGCATTGCTTGTTCTGTCACTTCATGTGCTCTGTGGGGGCTGCAATGCAGGGATGTCGGGGGTGGGGTTGTCTTAGTATGTTGGGCGGTACAACACGCTAAACACATGTAATGTGGGGTAACATGCGAGGCCAACACGCCACAACGCAGCGCGGAGGGGAAGCGTGAACTCGGAGCGATCGTCTTCTACACAGGAGTTGTATTTGGAAGGAATTGTATGGAATGAGCTCAGTGCTGCTCCCTAGTGGTGGAGTCCGGCACTGCGCTGTGACTAATCCTCCCAATGAAAGAGATAAAGGGGTGGGGACACGCCTCTCGATCGCTCAGCCCCAATCATCCTTCAGACTGGAAGGTGAGCTCAGGGAGAGCGGAGAGGAGAGCGCCCGGCGTTGCTCTGGTGGGGGAAGGGAAGTCACATTTCGTATTGTTGTGTGTGTGGTGTTTGTACAATTTGGTGATAAAAAGCGTTCAGATCTGTTCTACTGGGAGGAAAAAAAGAGAATTTGTAACAATTTCCCCATTTAGCACAGTTGTCTGACATTCGTCTGTTCTGGGGGGAGGGGCCACGCCGCTCCGGGGTCTGCACCAACCACATCGGGCTCCGAGGGGCTCTCCGCTTTGTTCCTATTGGATAATAATAAATCTTTGTAGCGGGTGTGTGAGAGGAAGCGCGGACAACGTCACGATCTTCTCCCCCATGTCAGCAGATCACACACTTTACAATCCATCGATCTCTTATAGATTCAGTGAGCGAGAGATCGTCTGATTGGATACAAATGTAACATTAAGGCTTCGTTTCCACCACTTGTCATGTGACTTTGGACACACCCAGTCATGTGACAAGTCACCGCCCTTCGATTCCAATATCGCCCAATCCAATCGCTGGGACTCTGAATAGGTGTCGCCACGACTGATTCAGAGACTGGAAATTCACATCTTATAATTGTGCGACTTTAGAGTCTCATTAGTGGAAAGAGATCCGGATATAGACCAGTCCTCACCTTACATGGCGACCGGGAAATCTAATACTGACCACACACCTTACAATCTGTCCATACAATCAACCTTACATTCACCAACACCACACTATATTACCAAAAGTATTGGGACGCCTGCCTTTACACACACATGACCTTTAATGACCTCACAGTCTTAGTCCGGAGGGTTCAATATGGAGTCGGCCCTTTGCAGCTACAAGAGCTTCACCTCTTCTGGGAAGGCCGTCCACAAGGTTTAGGAGGGTGTATGGGAATGTCTGACCGTTCTTCCAGAAGAGCATTTGTGAGGACAGGCACTGATGTTGGATGAGAAGACCTGGCTCACAGTCTCCACTCTAACTCATCACAAAGGTGTTCTATGGGGTTGAGGTCAGGACTCTGTGCAGGCCAGTCATGTGCCTCCACCCCAAACATCCCCCCTGAGCTGTGCGACTTTATCTTCTCTCTATTGTCATCCTCCCTCCATACAACTAGGAGTACCACCCATCCCCCATTCACCCGCACAGTCTGGGGTTTACATCAAGTGTCCCAGATTCAGACTACTGAAATTAGTAATGAAAAAGTAGTAGTATGAGTAGTTGTATGAGGAATAGTAGTATGAGTAGTAATATAATGAGTAGTAGTAATAGTAGTAGTATAAGGAGTAGTAGTATGGTTAGTAGTAGTAGTATAAGGATTAGTAGTATGAGTAGGAGTAGTAATAGTAGTATAAGCAGTAGTATAAGTAGTAATAGTGTAAGTAGTATAAGCAGTAATAGTAGTATAAGCAGTAGTAGTGTAAGTAGTATTAGTAGTAGTAGTGTGAGTAGTAGTAAGATATAAGGAGTAGTAGTATGAATAGTAGTAGTAGTAGTAGTAGTATAAGCAGTAGTAGTAATAGTATAAGCAGTAGTAGTGTGATTAGTAGTAATAGTATAAGAAGTAGTATGAGGAGGAGTAGTAGTAGTATAAGGAGTAGTAGTATGAATAATAGTATAAGCAGTAGTAGGATGAGAAGCAGTAGTATAAGGAGTAGTATGAGTAGTAATTAGTAGTAGTAGTAGTATAAGCAGCAGTAGTAGTGTGATTAGTAGTATGAGGAGGAGTAGTAGTAGTATAAGCAGTAGTAGTGTAAGTGAGTAGTAGTAGTATAAGCAGTAGTAGTATAAGCAGTAGTAGTGTGATTAGTAGTATAAGGAGTAGTAGTAGTATAAGGAGAAGTAGTGTGAATAGTAGTAGTATCAGTAGTAGTATAAGCAGTAGTAGTGTGAGTAGTAGTAATAATAGTAGTAGTATAAGCAGTAGTAGTATAAGAAGTAGTATAAGGAGTAGTAGTATGAGTAATAGTAGTAGTATAAGGACTAGTAATAGTAGTAGTAGTAGTATAAGCAGTAGTAGTAGTAGTATAAGGAGTAGTGGTAATAGTAGTAGTAGTATAAGCAGTAGTAGTGTGATTAGTAGTAAAAGGAGTAGTAGTAGTATAAGTAGTAGTAGTATAAGGATAAGTAGTATGATGAGGAGTAGTAGTATAAGGAGTAGTAATAGAAGCAGTAGTAATAGTAGTAGTAGTAGTATAAGCAGTAGTAGTGTGATTAGTAGTAAAAGGAGTTAGGTGAGTAATGGACCCTTACCTTGCGGCAAAGTGTTAACCGCATGAAAAGAAATGGAGTGGTGGTGCCAGCTTCCTTCTCCCTCTATGGCAGCGCCTGCCTGGGTGGAGGGGTTTCCTATCCCTGGATCCAGGCGTATGCTCCCTTGTCCGCTCGGCCAATGCCACTTACTCCACTTCTACTCGGTCTAAGTTCCAGCAAGCAAAAAGGTGGCAAGCGCAAAGATGAGCAGCTCCTCGGCCTTTTGGCTAAGATCAAGTGTAGTATCTGTTCTTATCAGGTGCCAAAGGAGGCGCTGTGCTGGCCCTATAGAGAGGGTTGCAGTCGGCACTCTCCGATGGTGTAATTAGCACCTGGAAAGACGGTGTCGGTAGGGGACACACCGGGCTGCCCTATGAACCGGGAGACGGTGTATGTTCCAGTCTGAGCCGTCCGGAAGGGTGCTCCTGGTGAGGAGGGGTGCTGCCACTGGTCTGACCCAGAAGGTTGAGTACCTGGCCTTCTGGCCTGGATTGGGGTCGCTCTAGCCCCGGACAGTTTTTCGGGAATAGAACACCGGCAACTCCTTATGCTGTGGAGGAGGAGCGGTTAGTAATTGCCGAATGTAATTAGGTAGGAGTGATGGGAGTGACGGTGGAGCCTGATGGCAAAGGGCTCTCACCAAGCTTCCTGCCTGGGGTGGGGGCTGCTGTGGTCCGGACCGTTGGTCAGGGCGGTCTTGAAAGCCTATGGAGTATGTGCCCCTGGGGTGGCAGTCACTGGGTCACTTTGATTTATGGCACCGCGGTCACTGCACCATATCACGCTTACTTACCACCTGCCTCTTGGGCCGGGACCAGAGGAATTGTTTGTTCCACACAATGACCACTTCTTCACTCTCCTCTCCACTATCCCTTCCCCCACTTTATTTTATTTATTCCTTTTGTGTGTCACTTTTTGTATTTTTATGTTTTGTACACGGTTTAGCACGTGTGATGAGTAGGGTCACAGCTCCCAGGGCCTGTCCTGAAAGTTGGGGGAGGGGGTGGACATGGCCTTCTGGCTTAGTTGGCCCCCCTCTCATAGGGTTGGGGTCTCCCTTCGGGGGAGCCTCACCTAGTATTTGGGTGGGTCTGTTTCGGAAGACCTTCCAGAGAACGGGGTCTGATTGGTTTCGGCCATGAAAACCAAGTTTTATGTGTCCTTGTCCCTGTCAGGAGCCTAACGCCCCGGGGGATTCAGGACTAGGTCCTCTGATTTTAGAGGACTTGTGTACCCGTTGCACTTTTTTGTCGCACCTCTTTATGTTGTGCACATTTTTTATGCACCGGGTGAGTTTTTGAGTGTGTTTTGCACGCCACAGGCTTTCAATGAAAAAAAGTAGTAGTAAAAGTAGAATTAGCAATAGTAGTAGTATGAGAAGTAGTAATTGTATTAGTATAATTAGTAGCAGAATGAGTAGTAGTATTAATATGAGTAGTAGCAGTAGTAGAATGATTAATAGTATGAATAGAAGTAGTAGGAGTAGTATTATTAGTATGAGTAGTAGTAAAATTAGTAGTAGTAGTATAGGTAGTATTAGTAGGAGTAACTGTATGAGTAGTAGTAGAATAATTAGTAGCATGAGTAGTATTAGTAAGAGTAGTAGTAGAATGATTAGTAGTATGAGTAGAAGTAGGAGTAGTAGTCGTAGTAGTAGAATGAGTAATAGTAGTAGTAGTAGAATGAGTAATATGAGTAGAAGTAGTGTTATTAGTTAGTTATGAGTAGTAGCAGTAGCAGTAGTAGTAATATTAGTGGTAGTAGATTGAGTCGTAATAGTAGAATTAGTAGTAGAATAATTAGTAGCATGATTAGTAGTAGAATGATTAGTAGTATGAGTAGAAGTAGTAGTAGTAGTATTATTAGTATGAGTAGTAGTATAGGTAGTATTACTAGGAGTAGTAGTAATATGAGCAGGGGTAGTAGTAATAGCTGTATGAGTAGTAGTCCTCACCTTACATGGCGACCGGGAAATCAAATACTGACCACACACCTTACAATCTGTCCATACAATCAACCTTACATTCACCAACACGACCCTATATGGTCAAAAGTATTGGGACGCCTGCCTTTACACACACATGACCTTTAATGACCTCCCAGTCTTAGTCCGGAGGGTTCAATATGGAGTTGGCCCTTTGCAGCTACAAGAGCTTCACCTCTTCTGGGAAGGCCGTCCACAAGGTTTAGGAGGGTGTCTATGGGAATGTCTGACCGTTCTTCCAGAAGAGCATTTGTGAGGACAGGCACTGATGTTGGATGAGAAGGCCTGGCTCGCAGTCTCCGCTCTAATTCATCCCAAAGGTGTTCTATGGGGTTGAGGTCAGGACTCTGTGCAGGCCATTCAAGTTCCTCCACCCCAAACATCCCCCCCTGAGCTGTGCGACTTTATCTTCTCTCTATTGTCATCCTCCCTCCATACAACTAGGAGTACCACCCATCCCCCATTCACCCGCACAGTCTGGGGTTTACATCAAGAGTCCGGGATTCAGACTACTGAAAGTAGTACTGAAAAAGTAGTAGTAGTAGTATGAGTAGTAAAAGTAGGAGTAGAATTAGTAGTATAAGTATTAGTAGTATGAGTAGTAGTAGTATAAGGAATAGTAGTATGAGTAGTAGTAGTATGAGTAGTAATATAATGAGTAGTAGTAGTATAAGGATTAGTAGTATGAGTGGTAGTATGAGAAGAATTAGTAGTAGTAGTAGTATGAGTAGTAGTATTAGTATGAGTAGTAGTAGAATTAGTAGTAGAATGAGTAGTAGTAGTAGTATGAGTAGAAGTAGTAGGAGTAGTATTATTAGTATGAGTAGTAGTAATATGAGCAGGGGTAGTAGTAGTAGTAGTATTAACACCCTAACAAATAATTATAAATAATCCTCCCCTTATCTCTAACCCCTTACATTAATAATAATAATAATAATAATAATAATAATAATTCTGCCCCTCGTAGTAACAAATGATACAACAGATGATAATTTTCTCTATTGGATAATAAAACATCAAATCTCAATCTCTGTATAAAACCCCTGAAAGTCGCGTCTCTCAGGTATAAATGCAGCCTGAGGGCTCATTCACATCGCACTGCATTCTGATGAGGGATCCACATTCAGATCGTTCTTTAGAGGTCATGTGACAGGCGGGGAGGAGATGATTGGACGGTGCACTAGCACCCCACATCCTCATACGTTGCACATGGTCGCAGTCCTATTCACTTGAATGGGGGGTGTTTGGTGGAAGTGAGCGGGGGTAGAATTCATGGCATGTTTACCCCCCCGGCCGCGGCCTCTGCAGATAAAAGAGGAAGCAGTTGAGGGGTGGTAAAAGCACGGCTCACCTGCAGGGTTTCCCTCCATTGGGATGTAGACTGGGAGCCCCGCCCCCTGCACGGCCCCCTGTCGCAGTCCCATTAAAAATTGCAGATCGCCGCCATTACTAGGAAAAATAATAAAAATGTAGGGCTGCGGAAATTAACAATTAATTGTTCGATTAATCGTTAATGTCTTTGATCGATCAAAATAATTTTGATGGAGGACGATCTGCGGAGTGAGCTCCGTGGTCTCGGCCATAGGAAAGGCCGCGGCTTCGGCCTAGCTCCGGAGCCGCAGCCATCTTGGTCCACCCGACGGCAGCTTAGTAGTGGCGCACTGACGTCATCATTGCCCGCCTGCTTGTGCCGTCTACTCTGAGGACGGACGGGTCCTCAGACAATCGTGAATATTAAAGCGGTAGTAAACCCGCTGACATGTTTTTTTTTTTTAAGACACCTGTAAGGGAAAAGGCATAATGAGCTAGTATGCACCGCACACTAGCTCATTATGAAATACTTACCTTAGAACGAGGTGTCGGTAACTCACCTGGTCCACGCCGAGGTCGCTGACATGTTGCCTCGGCGTGTCTTCCGGGTATCGCGACTCCAGCGCTGTGAGTGGCTGGAGCCGCGATGTCGTCACTCCCGCGCATGCGCATGGGAGACTTCGTCCCGGCAGGGTTCGTATTCTGCCGGCCTTTCAGCCGAGAATCTCCCGTGCGCATGCGCCGCTGCAGTCAGCGGCGCATTGCACGGGGAATATCTCCTAAACCGTAAAGGTTTAGGAGATATTTTTTTTACCTACAGGTAAGCCTCATTACAGGCTTACCTGTAGATGAAAGTCCAAAATGGGACTTTACTTACACTTTAAGGTATGGGGGGGGGGGGGGGGATGTGGACACGCACATGCGACGTCCCTATTCGGCGTCGTCTGTTCTCGCGGCATTTTCTCATCTAGCTGATGTACGGGCGGGAATAGTTTTGGCACCAATGGCGGGCACACGTTCCCCGCCCGTCACCACGTGATGTTGGTACTGTCGGTCCTATATAGCTGGCCCACCTGGAGGTCCCCACCCACAACCGATTAGATGACCGGCTTGCACTGCACAACCTACACTGGCTACTACAAGGTAATACTACATGTCACAGCCCCATACACTTTACTCCTTTACTTTTCACATTGCACATTTATACCTACCTTTCACCAACACTAATTTCAGGTGTAGGTACGCCTCATAGGCACCCCTCTTCCTCGGTTGCTCTCACACTCACTCGTTTTTTCTGTCCTCACTTGCTTTTGTCACCTCTTCCCTCCCCTCCACCAGCTTCCCTTTTTATGTATCCTTACTTCTGTGATCTTGGCAGTGCTGCCGGGGGCATCATTATAACAAGATTTTTTAAAATACTTTACAGACTTACTTGCCAATCCAGGCATTATATTCACTACAATACGTATTGCTTGGTTGGGGACTCTCCGCGGTGGGCCTGTTGTCTATGGGCAGACTTACATACCTCAGCTCCGGGTGAGGCTCCATGTGGCGACCCCTGCATATTGGGATTGTTGAAGTCCAGTGTTCCAATGGGATGCAAGTTTGCCGACTTTACCAGTTTTTGTTCTTTTATACATACTCTTTTACATATATTTTCTACATTATGGGTTGTTTCCCATTCCCCCTTTTTGATTGAGAACTTTTTATTATTTACAGATATTTTTTATCTGCTCCTGAAAAGTCATATGTTTGCATATGCAAACATATGAGATCATCTGTCAGCGCCGCTCTGCCTCCTCACACAGACAGCGTGTGAGGAGGGAGAGAGGAACGGCGCCGGTGAACTGCAAGTAAGAAAAAATAAATAAATAAATAAATAAATAAAGTGATCTGTCCCAGCTGCCACCTGTCACCAGTACCACCTGTCATAAGTACCACCTGTCCCCAGAGTGCCATCTGCCAGTGCCACCTGTCCCCAGTACCACCTGTCCCCAGTGCCATCTGTCATCAGTGCCACGTCAGTGCCATCTGTCATCAGTGCCATATCAGTGTCACGCGTCAGAGCCATCTGTCAAAAGTGCCACCTGTCAGTGTCACGTGCCATCTGTTATCAGTGGCACATGTCATCAATGCCACGTATAAGTGCATCTGGCATCAGTGTCACGTGTCATCAGTGCCACGTATTGGTGCCATCTGTCATCAGTGCCACATATTAGTGCCATCTCTCATCAGTGCCACGTATTAGTGCCACATGATATCAGTGCCACGTATAAGTGCCATCTGTCAGCAGTGCCACATATTAGTGCCATCTGTCAGTGTCACGTGTCATCAGTGCCCTGTACTAGTGCCATCTGTCATCAGTGCCACATCAGTGTCACGTGTCATCAGTGCCACCTGTCATCAGTGCCACGTCAGTGCCACATGTCATTGTCCTGGTGCTCCAGGGCCTATAAAAGTGCAATAGGTAGTCAACAAGTTAGATGTGTAATTTATGCTCCTAGAACACCTGATGGCGCTCCCTGCATTTTTGGCCTCTTTAAGTGGCCAGACTGTGTAAAAGTCCCACACATGTGGTATCGTAATACTCAGGAGGAGTAGCAGAATTTATTTTGGGGTGTCATTTGTGGTATACACATGCCATGTGAGAGAAATAACCTATTACAATGACAATTTTGTGGAAAAAAATTAAAAAATAATTCATTTTGCAAAGAATTGTGGGAAAAAAAAGTACAACATCAGAAACCTCACCATGCCTCTTACCAAATACCTTGGAATGTCTACTTTCCAAAAAGTGGTCATTTGGGGGGTATTTGTACTTTCCTGGCTTGTTCTGGTCACAAGAAATGAGATCGGCCACCAGTACATCAGATGTGAACAATTTTGTATGATTTGCACCACAGTTTGTAGAGTCTTTAACTTTCACAAAGACCAAATAATATCCACTAATTTGGGTTATTTTTACCAAAGACATGTGGCAGTATAAAGTGTGGCCAAAATTTATGAAGAAAAATTAATAATTTGCTAAATTTTATCACAGAAACAAAGAAAATGCGTTTTTTTTCAAAATTTTCGGTCTTTTTTTCATTTATAGCACAAAAAATAAAAAACCCAGGAGGTGATCAAATACCACCAAAAGAAAGCTCTATTTGTGGGGAAAAAAGGACAAAAAATTAATTTGGGTACAGTGTTGAGTAATTGTCATTCAAAGTGTGAGAGCACCGAAAGCTGAAAATTGGTCTGGGCAGGAAGGGGGTTTAAGTGCCCAGTAAGCAAGTGGTTAAAACTACTACTTTTTACTTCTACATTTGTGTTCGAGTCTGCCTCATTTAAAGTCACACACTCTTATTATTTTGGTATTCAATTTAGGGATGGAGGCACACTATCCCCCTTTCCTTGTGTGCTTCATTTAAAGTCCCAGTATATGGAGATATACATTCCCCCCTTTTTTTCGCATAGTATAAGGAGTAGTACTATAAGGAGTAGTAGTATGGAGGAGGAGGAGTAGTAGTAGTATAAGGAGTAGTAGTATGAGTAGTAGTAGTAGTAATAGTATAAGAAGTAGTAGTAGTATAAGGAGGAGTAGTAGTAGTATAAGGGGTAGTAGTATGGAGGAGGAGGAGTAGTAGTAGTATAAGGAGTAGTAGTATAAGTAAATGTAAAAGATAGTTGCACTATTATACAGGAACATAAAATAGAAATATGAACAACCAGAAATGTTGCCGTCACTAAAGTTCTCCCACCTGGAGTAACAATAAGTAAATATAAATATGGCAGCTCTGCATCAATACATGAGAAATCCACAATAATAATAATAATGAAATAAAAGTCTAATGATAAAGTGATGATTTCCTCTGTTGTCACACAGAGAGATGTAAAGTATTTCTTTACTCCACACATCCTCTATGTGTATAGTGCTCCCACCACCACATGCAGTAGTCACTCACCTCCTTACAAGACCCTGAGGGGGTCAAACACAACTATGTGTAATAATACTTTCGGGAAAATCTCTACTGCTCCTCGCTGACTCCTAGTTGGATCTTCAAAAACCCAGATAATGGTACAGAACTGATAGAGATTCCTTCCACTGTGCTGCTTCCAACTCAGATCCAATTCAATCCACAGTGACCATCGATGGTTTCATGGAAAAGAAGAAAGAGCCTCCAATAGTGCCGTATACTAGAGATTGTAAATGATCCTCTCCACCCAGCTAGTATACAACTCACATTTATATAAACAGTTACAAGAATATATGATACATCATAAGATCTCACTCATTTGTGATAAGGTTCCACCGCTACTAGTTCCACCACCTCACACGTGGCTTCATCTGGAGAAATCTAGTAGTAGTAGTATGAGTAGTAGTAGAATAAGCAATAGTAGTATGAGAAGTAGTAGTAGCATGAGTAGTAGTAGTATTAGTATAATTAGTAGCAGAATGAGTCGTAGTATTAGTATGAGTAGTAGCAGTAGTAGAATGATTAGTAGTATTAATAGAAGTAGTAGGAGTAGTATTATGAGTAGTAGTAAAATTAGTAGTAGTATGAGTGGTAGTAGTATAGGTAGTATTAGTAGGAGTAACTGTATGAGTAGTAGTATATGTAGCAGTAATAAGAAAAATTAGTAGCATGAGTATTATTAGTAAGAGTAGTAGTAGTAGAATGATTAGTAGTATGAGTAGAAGTAGGAGTAGTAGTAGTATAATGAGTAATATTAGTAGTATGAGTATAAGTAGTAGGAGTAGAGTTATTAGTTAGTAATGAGTAGTAGCAGTAGCAGTATTAGTGGTAGTATGAGTAGTAGTAGAATAATTATTAGCATGATTAGTAGTAGAATGAGTAGAAGTAGTAGGAGTAGTATTATTAGTATGAGTAGTAGTAATATGAGCAGGGGTAGTAGTAGTAGTAGTAAAAGCTGTATGAGTAGTAGTAGTAGTAGTAGTAGTATTAACACCCTAACAAATAAGTTATACATAATCCTCCCCTTATCTCTAACCCCTTACACTTATAATAATAATTCTGCCCCTCGTAGTAACAAATGATACAACAGATGATAATTTTCTCTATTGGATAATAAAACATAAAATCTCAATCTCTGTATAAAACCCCTGAAAGTCGCGTCTCTCAGGTATAAATGCAGCCTGAGGGCTCATTCACATCGCGCTGCATTCTGATGAGGGATCCACATTCAGATCGCTCTTCAGAGGTCATGTGACAGGCAGGGAGGAGATGATTGGACCCCGCACTAGCACCCCACATCCTCATACGTTGCACATGGTCGCAGTCCTATTCACTTGAATGGGTGGCGTTTGGTGGAAGTGAGCGGGGGTAGAATTCATGGCATGTTTACCCCCCCCGGCCGCGGCCTCTGCAGATAAAAGAGGAAGCAGTTGAGGGGTGGTAAAAGCACGGCTCACCTGCAGGGTTTCCCTCCATTGGGATGTAGACTGGGAGTCCCGCCCCCTGCACGGCCCCCTGTCGCAGTCCCATTAAAAATCGCAGATCGCCGCCATTACTAGGAAAAATAATAATAATAAAAATGTAGGGCTGCGGAAATGAATGATTAATTGTTCGATTAATCATTAATTTCTTTGATCAATCAAAATAATTTTGATCAAGGACGATCCGTGGAGTGAGCTCCGCGGTCTCGCCCATAGGAAAGGCCGGGGGTTCTACCATAAATCGATCGCCTATTTTATAGATGCAAACCAATCAATATACGATTATTGGGATTATTTTTCCCCAAAAATATGTAGAAGAATAAATATTGTGATGAAGAAATATATTTTTTTGGGATATTTATTTTTAGCAAAAAGTAAAAAATATTTTCGCTCTTTTTTGTTTATAGCGCAAAAAATAAAAATCACCGACATTACAAGAGGAACGTTCGGAGAGGAGGAATAATTTTCTATCCTTGTGCCACTTACCACGGCTTCAGTTACCCGTCACAGGAGTATGGTACACACCCTTTACTAGGGCCCACCATGCCAATCTTCCATTCAGTATGCAGAAGAATGAACTTTGCCTCAGTACCAGGTCCACTGACCCCCTTAGATCCGAATCCGGACTCCCCCCCCCCCCGGGCATCGCATTTATATCTAAGGATGGAAATACTACAGGGGGTCCCATAAGAGCCGTCTCTTCCTACAATAATGGTCACATGCTACGCCACTCCTGCCCATTGAAATGAATGGGCACCACTGCTGAAGCGCCTGCAATGCGATTTTTAAATGCGCTTCACGGGCGCATTTAACCCCTTCCTTGGCCGCTAGCTGGGTTATAAGCGTCCTGCTAGCGGCTGAATAGCGCCGCTAAAATGACGGTAAATCGCCACTAAAACTAGCAGCGTGTTACCGTCAATGCTGCCCGCTCCAGTGTGTAAGCAGCCTTAAGTAATAAGTGATACAGAAAATTTCTTACATTTTATTAACCGCTTCCCGACCGGCGCACGACGATGTACGTCGACAGAATGGCACGGACAGGCATAAGGGCGTACAGGTACGTCCCCTTTAAGATGCTGCCGTGCCATCGAGCGCGCCGCCGGCGGCGCATGCCTGCGCCAGTCGTGACCCCCGCGAGGCCGGTCGCGGGTCCCGCAGACTCGATCGCCGCGGGGATACCCGCGATCGTCTCATGGGAAGGCTGAACGGGGAGATGCGGAAATAAACAGCATCCCCCGTTCTGCCTAGCAACTAGTGACGGCGATCTCTGCTCCCTGTGATTGGAGCAAAGATCAGCATTCACTAGCCGACAGCCACGCCCCCACCACATTTAGAAACACGCCTCTAGGAACATGTAACCCCTCCCCGCCACCTAGTGGTTAACCCCTTCACTGCCAGTGTCATTTACACAGGAATCAATGCATTTAAATAGCACTGATTGCTGTATAAATGACAATGGTCCCAAAAATGTGTCAAAAATGTCCGATGTGTCCGCCATAATGTCGCAGTCACAATAAAATTCGCTGATCGCCGCCATTACTAGTAAAAAAAAATATATTAATAAAAATGCTATAAAACTATTTTGTAGACGCTATAACTTCTGTGCAAACCAATCAATAATCGCTTATTGCAATTATTTTTTATTTGGGGTGCTAAATGGGGCTATACAGATAAATGGGTTCTCCCCACCATTACACCTTTATATTAGATTGGGGTGAGATGACGGCCCACACATTGGTCGGTCTCTTAGTCGGGAGGCTGTTTATTCAGGATCCTTCGTCTAGGAGGTTTTCTTGGTGTTTAGTAGCAGTATATTGCTGGGGTTTTCTTATTTTGTGGCTGCAACTCCTGGGGGGGGGAGGGGTTTTACTACATATAAAAATAACGGGGTGTTTAGTAAACTGTATGGTGATACTCGGGTAAGCTGATCACCGGTGCGGACAAAGTTAATTCCCTTAGCGAGTGTGTAATGCTCCGAGTATCGGTCACCATCTCCGAGATAAAAGGGATCAGATGGAGTCACAGAATAGTAGAAGATCGATTATTATTTATCATGTTACTAATGGATTTATTCTCATGAATCGCTCGCTGCATCTTTTATTTATATTTTCCAGGGTTTATTTGCTGGATTTTCAGCAACTTTATTTTGTATTCTTGTATGTTTGTAATTTGTTACAACTTCATAAAATACTTAAACACAAAAAAATCGCTGAGTCGATCGAATATCACCAAAATAAATCTATTTGTGGGGAAACTGGAGCTCAGATTTGTTTGTGTAGAACGTCACACGACCGCGCAATTGTCAGTTAGAGCGACGCCGAGCCGAATCGCAAAAAAAAAAATGGCCTGGTCATTAAGAGGGGTAAATCTTCTGGGGCTGAAGTGGTTAATATCAAACAGAAGCGCTGATAACCAATAACAGACCGACATGCTCCGTCACTAAGACTCGAGCAGCAATATCTTCTACCAACCAAAGAAGAGTTTACCGACCACCGTCCAATCACAAAGTGGGCGGCACCAACCTGGCCCCGCCCCCGCCGTCACGCCCTAAATCAACACTTTACAATCCAGCATTGAGAATTCCCCGATCGATATCTGATAAAATGGACCAAAAACTTTCCTCCCAAATCTCTGAACTGATAAAGAGGGACGTCCCTTTTACACAGGAAGTAGCAAAGGGCGTGTCCCCCGGTCACAGGGACCTCAACGATCGAATATGCAGAAAATGATCGATAACCACCACAAGGGCTTTTTTCTTACCTCTACTTCTCCTTTGTATCGGCTTTTGATAATAACAGAAATCTAAAGTCTGGAGACAAAGTTTAGGGCCGCAGAAGAATTCTGGCAGTAAAAGAGTCGATTGTTGTATAGAGACGATCACAACAGACCAAAAGGAGGGACAACTGACGACACATGAGGGGCGGAGGGATCTGGTCCCACAAGAGGGACAATCGGGCACCATGCCAAATACTGCCCGACCTCCGATGAGACCCTCCACATCACAAGAGAGAGAAGTCACTAATACCAAATATCAAATATCTAATATCAAATTTGAATTTATTATATTTGAATTTTATAATATGGTTATTTTTTTTTATTTCATTCTATTTTAAATTATATTCTATTTTATTCTCTTTGGAAACTCCAATTTGATTTGAAAATGATTCAAATTTGAAAATTAGAATTTTGGCCAAAATTTTGTTTCATTATTTTGGAATAATTTAAATCTGTTATTATTGTATTTCTGATACATCCGAAATTCTGAATAGTGAAAAATGTGTCCAAATTAAAATTTGGAACAAAACAAACCTCACATATCTGACCACAGCTAAACCCCCACATTTTACCATCCCCCTCCTTCCCAACCCTAAGTGTAGGCGGGGCCTCAGCCTCCAATCAGATCTCAGGGTTTTGTGTATTTTTTGCGCACATTTCTGAAACACGCTAAAAACACGCATTGCGTTTTGTGGTTCTATTTGTTATTAATGGCGCCCCAATTGCGGCGAGCAGACGCACATTTTGTCACGTGCAAAAAATACGCAACAAACGGCGCAAAAGTGATGGTGGCAGAAACGTCTGTGAGCGACTTTCCCACATGAAGGGCGTCCCATTGAAATGAATGGAGTGTGGGGTGCGGGGGATGGGAGGATTTCTACATCAGAAGGATGAGGTGTCCGGTCTTATCTGTACTTTGTATATTCATCAATAATGGAGAAGAAAAGTCCATTCATTTTATAAATGTTACTCGGTGTCTGTAGCTGTGGGGGGCGCCGTCCCTGGAGGGGACATTTCTATGGAAGATGAAGGAGAAGATTTCCCTCCAATGAGCTCTGACCTGACACAAGATGGAGGACGGCTCCTCCCTCTGAGGTGTCACTGAGAAATCCTCCCCCCCACACACAGAGCAGGAAGTAGAGTTCCCCCTTCTAGTGTTGTGTGGAATGTGTCCCCCTCTTCCCGCCTCTTATTACTGATTTTCCCTCCATTACTGTCCAGTGTAGATTGCGGTGTCTTCCCTGTCAGGGAGCCCCACCCCCGCTCTATATACTCCTATACAAGTCAATGGCTGCACATGGCCTAAAGTACCTCAGTCAGTGGCGGAATTATAGGGGTCGCTGAGATCGCCATGGTGACCGGGCCCCTTGCTGCAGAGGGCCCCCTGTACTCTTCCCTAGGAGGGGCGGCTGTGAGGAGCTCCCCGATCATCAGCCGATTCCGAACTCTACTCAGCACTGTGCAGGGAGCTCCTCCCATTAGACTAAAGTGAAAGCAGTGTGTGCTCTTTGTCTCCCCCTACAGTGCAGTACCCGGCAGGAAGAGCCGGAAGTAAAAGTGTGTGTGTGTTTATCAGTGGTGGTGCGTCCAAAAGGGCGCAGAGGTGCCGCCCCCTCTATGACCAATATAGATAGAATCATGGTATGCTATGCATGAATCTATCTATGGCCCCTGCTGCCACCCCTATATTTAGGTGTCGGGTCCCTTTTGGGGCACCTGAATTAAAGCAGCGGGGGGAGGGGGGGGTGTTTTGGGAGGACACGAGATTGGAGCCATCGGCTCTAATAGGCTTCATAATAGGTGAAGTGCGAGTGCCATGCTTGACGCTCACAGTCCTCCCAGGTGTGTTAGAGAAGCAAATTAATGTTCACTTTCCTGACACTGAACCGCCTCTCCACCAATCAGGTGTGCGGGTCTGTTACCTGTCACCTGATTGGCTGAAACGATAGGTGCAGCTATTGGACGCCCATCAGGAGGAGAGGACGGGAGATGAGGATGGCAGGAGATGCATGGAGGACCCCACTCGTGGCCGTCACCCGCTGCCTCACCAAGACAGGGTAAGTGCCGGGCAGACGGCGAGCCGGCGGGGGGGATTCACACTGCCAGCATTTAATGGGCACACTGGCAGCATTTAATGGGCACAGTGGCAGCAATTGATGTTTTTTTTTCTGAATTTTTCAGTTTGCTTGCGCCCCCGTAAAAATTTTGAGCACCAGCCGCCACTTGATTATATGTGCATTCATATATATATATATATATGTGTGTGTATGTTTATATATAGTATATGTGTACATATTATTATGCGTGTGTGTTTACATGTATGTATGTATGCACATGTAAAATGCTGTTCCCATGAAAAGCGATCCATGCTCAGATCGCTTTTCAGAGGCATTTGACAGCCGGTAGAGAGGCAATATGTTGTCTACTGACCACCTGTTTTACCCCTTAAATGGATCATCACTAGGCTGCATGTAATGCACACAGTTGCAGGGGGGTTGCAGTGCAGCCCCATTCCCCTAGGGGGTGTACTACAAGGGCGCCCTGACTGGAAAAAGATTGTGAAACACCAACATAGAGGAACCCATCTCTCCATTCTCCTCCTGCAGCCACTGAATGCCTGTGGGGGGGGGGGAGGAGGAGAAGCGGCCCCTGGTGTTCCGCCATCGGGCTCGGATGAAAGAGCCCTGTCCAGGGGTCAGGGGGGCCCTCCATGGTTTCTTGTATCGGGGGCCCTGAGGGTTCTTGTTACGCCAATGACCTCAGTCACCACAGCTGTGCGCCCACATTTCTCCTCCCCCACACCTCTCTAGTCAGGTAGGTGTGTGTATTGGTGGGCGCTGATTGGCGGCTGTGTGCGGCACCTGGGGGCTCCCTGGTGGGTGAATAGGTCACATTTATACTACAGGCCGGACACAGCCATCTACACGAGGCCAAACAAGGCCCCACCCTCTTATTATGACATCATAATAGAAACACATGGGGGGGAGGGGACATCTCCATCCATGGCCTGTGTGGGGGATGGGCAGGCCTTCTGTGTATGGCCATGCAGGGGGCGGGGCTCTCAGTCTACATCCCAATGGAGGGAAACCCTGCAGGTGAGCCGTGCTTTTACCACCCCTCAACTGCTTCCTCTTTTATCTGCAGAGGCCGCGGCCGGGGGGTAAACATGCCATGAATTCTTCCCCCTGCTCACTTCCACCAAACACCACCCATTCAAGTGAATGGGACTGCGACCATGTGCAACGTATGAGGATGTGGGGGGCTAGTGCACCGTCCAATCATCTCCTCCCCGCCTGTCACATGACCTCTGAAGAGCGATCTGAATGTGGATCCCTCATCAGAATGCAGCGCGATGTGAATGAGCCCTCAGGCTGCATTTATACCTGAGAGACGCGACTTTCAGGGGTTTTATCCACAACTTTCCAACATTTTTATATACAAAGTCTTTGAGCTTCACCAATAGAGAAACTCTCATTTGTTACTCCCCCTCCCCCACACGTAATCCTCCTCCCTCCCCCACACATAATCCTCCCCCTCCCCCACACATACTCCTCCCCCCACACATAATTCTCCTCATGGTTACTTACAGTTGCCACCTCATCCCTTTAAACCCGAACACATATTAATTACACAGGTTCTGTGGCTGATTAAGGTGGTAATTAAACTCACTTGTTGACTTATCTGCATTAGGGATGAGCCGAACACCCCCGGGTTCGGTTCGAACCAGAACCTTCGAACGGACCGAAAGTTCGCGCGAATTTTCGAACCCTATACGTTATAATGGACGCGAACGTTCGAAATCAAAAGTGCTAATTACAACGGCCAATATGCATGTTAATGTCATAAAACAGGTTTGGGGACCCGGGTCCTGCCCCAGGGGACATATATCAATGCAAAAAGAACTTTTAAAAACTAACGTTTTTTCGGGAGCAGTCATTTTAATGATGCATAAAGTGAAAAAAAAAAAGTGACATTTTCCTTTAAATATGGTACCTGGGGGGTGTCCAAAGTATGCCTGTGAAGTGGCATGTGTTTCCCGTGTTTAGAACTGTCCTTGCACAAAATGGCATTTGTAAAGGAAAAAAAGAAGCCATTTAAAACCACTTGCGGCTTTAGGTTTGATCTTAAGTAGAATCTGAACAGGTACATTATGAAGTGTAGCTCCATCCCAAAAAAATCTATTTTTAAGCTTTTTGGAGAACATAGGGAGGGGTTATCACCCCTGTAACATTTGCTGTCTTTGCACATCTGTTCAGAACATGTCACCTCACTTTCCGTCCCAATGACAAATGTTTTTGGAAAAGTGGGGTTTTAATTGAAACAAGGATTGGTGATAAAGTATCAGTAGAGAGGAGATACCTTTTTCCCAAATTAAATCTAACAGGATAGAATTTCCCTTCCTAGGGGTAGATTTCCTCTCACTTCCTGTTTTCTCTTTCCATTTGCAAGTAGGAGTCGTTTGTAAGTTGGATGTTTGAAAGTAGGGGCCTGGCGTATATACTCTGCAGAAATTTGCCCTATTAGATGTTGGTGTAGCCACAAGACTGGTGGGCACAGGAATGGGCCCTGCTGTGAGTTAATAGATCAAGATTTGTAATTGCATGCACCTGTTGAACAGGGCAGAAAATTTGGGGGTGGTGGTGGTGGTGGTGGTGGTGGACGGTTTTGCCACAAGACTGTAAGCTCTCACAGTTACTCTTGGTGGGCGCAGGAATGGGCCCTGCTGTGAGTTATTAGATCAAGATTTGTAATTGCAAGCACCTGATGAACAGGGCAGAAAAATTGGGCCTTTGGCGGTGGTGGTGGACGGTGTTGCCACAAGACTGCAGGCCCTCATAGTTACTCTTGGTGGGCGCAGGAATGGGCCCTGCTGTGAACTATTAGATCAAGATTTGTAATTACCCGCCCCTGTTAAACAGGGGCTGAAAAAAATTGTGCCTTAGGCACTGGTGCTGGTGCCACAACACTGCAACCCCTCACAGAGACTGTACTTGGAGCACAGCAGTCACACGTGTTGCGAAGCATTTTTTTTAAAAAAATTGTAAGTACACGCCCCTGTTAAACAGGGGCTGAAAAATTGTGCCTTAGGCACTGGTGCTGGTGCCACAACACTGCAACCCGGCCCTCACAGATACTGTACTTGGAGCACAGCAGTCACACGTGTTGCGAAGCATTTTTTTTTAAAAAAATTGTAAGTACACGCCCCTGTTAAACAGGGGCTGAAAAATTGTGCCTTAGGCACTGGTGCTGGTGCCACAACACTGCAACACGGCCCTCACAGAGACTGTACTTGGAGCACAGCAGTCACACGTGTTGCGAAGCATTTTTTTTTTAAAAATTGTAAGTACACGCCCCTGTTAAACAGGGGCTGAAAAATTGTGCCTTAGGCACTGGTGCTGGTGCCACAACACTGCAACACGGCCCTCACAGAGACTGTACTTGGAGCACAGCAGTCACACGTGTTGCGAAGCATTTTTTTTAAAAAAATTGTAAGTACACGCCCCTGTTAAACAGGGGCTGAAAAATTGTGCCTTAGGCACTGGTGCTGGTGCCACAACACTGCAACACGGCCCTCACAGAGACTGTACTTGGAGCACAGCAGTCACACGTGTTGCGAAGCATTTTTTTAAAAAATTGTAAGTACACGCCCCTGTTAAACAGGGGCTGAAAAATTGTGCCTTAGGCACTGGTGCTGGTGCCACAACACTGCAACACGGCCCTCACAGAGACTGTACTTGGAGCACAGCAGTCACACGTGTTGCGAAGCATTTTTTTAAAAAATTGTAAGTACACGCCCCTGTTAAACAGGGGCTGAAAAATTGTGCCTTAGGCACTGGTGCTGTGGCATGGATCATTGAGGAGGAGGAAGAGGATAGTCAGTGAACATAAGAGGACAGTCACTCAGCATCAGCATAGGCAGTCTTGAAGGGATGTGACATTAAAAATTATTCGGTTATATCCGCCTCAGGTGCCTGGTAGCTGGTGGTGATCCAAGACTGATTCATTTTGATGAATGTCAGTCGATCAACCGAGGCGGTGGACAGGCGCACCCTATGATCAGTCACAAATCCTCCAGCAGCACTGAATGTGCGTTCGGAAAGAACGCTGGAGGCAGGACAGGCCAGTAGCTCAATTGCATACTGTGCAAGCTCTGGCCAGTGATCCATCCTCAGGACCCAGTAAGCCAGAGGATTTTCGGTGGGAAAGGTGTCCAAGTCTGACCTTGCCCCAAGGTATTCCTGCACCATGTATATCAGACGCTGGCGATGGTTGCTGGAACCGATCATACCTTGGGGCTGCGGACTAAAAAATTGTCTGAACGCATCGGTCAGACGTCCACCTTCCCCACCGCTCCTTCTGCCACTGACCGAAGCCTCAGCAACTCGTCGCCCAGGACCAGGAGTTTGTAGCCTCCCAGTTTCTGGGAACGCGTTGCACAGACCTTTCTGCAAGGCCTCCCTGAGATGTCTCATCCTCTGCTCCCTCTGCGACGGCAAGATAAGGTCCGCAACCTTACCCTTGTACCGCGGATCAAGGAGAGTGGCCAGCCAGTAATGGTCCCTCTCCTTGATCCGAAGAACACGAGGATCCTTCCGCAGGCTTTGCAGGATCAGGGAGGCCATGCAGCGTAGGTTAGCTGAGGCATTCGGTCCGGAGTCTTCTGGGTCACTGAGGATGACATGATCGCCAGCCACCTCCTCCCAGCCACGTACAAGTCCACTGGCTTGTTGGGACTGTACATCATCCCTAAAAGACTGCTGCTGCTGATGCTGAGTGCCAGGCTCCACCTCCATGCTCACACAATCCTCCTCCTCCTCCTCCTCCTCCTCCTCCTCCTCATCCTCTTCCTGTGTGATGGGTGGGACAGAAGGAACACTGTCCGGATAAAGGGGGCCTTGAGAGGCAAGGAAGTCCTCCTCTTCCTGCCTCTGTTCTGCCTCAAGTGCCCTGTCCATTATCCCACGCAGCGTATGCTCCAACAGGTGGACAAGAGGGACAGTGTCACTGATGCATGCACTGTCACTGCTCACCATCCTCGTGGCCTCCTCAAATGGTGAGAGGACAGTGCATGCATCCCTGATCATGCTCCACTGACGTGGGGAAAAAAAACCAAGCTCCCCTGACCCTGTCCTGGTGCCGTAGTCGCAAAGGTACTCATTGATGGCCCTCTGCTGCGTGTGCAGTCGCTGCAGCATGGCCAACGTTGAGTTCCACCTGGTGGGCATGTCAGATATTAGGCGGTTCTTGGGCAGGTTCAGCTCCTTTTGCAGCTCAGTCAGCCGAGCACTGGCATTATAAGATCGGCGGAAATGCACACAGACTTTCCTGGCCTGCCTCAGGACATCCTGTAAGCCTGGGAACCTGCCCAAGAACCGCTGCACCACCAGGTTGAGGACGTGAGCCATGCAGGGCACATGGGTGAGCTGCCCCTGTCGCAGGGCGGAGAGGAGGTTGGTGCCATTGTCAGAAACGACCATTCCTGGCTTAAGCTGACGTGGCGTCAACCACCTCTCGGCCTGCCCCTGCAGAGCTGCCAGAACCTCTGGCCCAGTGTGGCTCCTGTCCCCCAAACACACCAGCACAAGCACGGCATGGCATCTTTTTGCCTGCGTACTTGCGTAGCCCCTTGTACGCCTACGGAGCACCGCTGGTTCCAAGGACAGAGCACTGGAGGAAGAAGAAGAGGAGGGGGTGGAGGAGAGAGGTGTGTCACAACCAGTAGCAGTAGTCGCGTTTTGGAGGCGTGGTGGCGGAACAACCTCCAACACTACTGCACCTTGTCCTGCATCCCTCCCAGCTGCCAATAGAGTGACCCAATGGGCCGTGAAAGAAAGGTACCGTCCCTGTCCATGCCTGCTGGACCATGAGTCAGCGGTAATATGCACCTTACCGCTGACCGCCCTGTCCAGCGAGGCATGGACATTGCCCTCCACATGCCGGTAGAGAGACGGAATCGCCTTCCGCGAGAAAAAGTGGCGTTTGGGAACCTGCCACTGAGGAACCGCACATTGAACAAACTCACGGAAGGGGGCCGAGTCTACCAACTGAAAAGGCAGCAGTTGAAGTGCTAGCAATTTAGCAAGGCTAGCATTCAACCGCTGGGCATGTGGATGGCTGGGAGTGTACTTCTTTCTACGGTCCAGCAGCTGGGGCAGGGAAATTTGCCTGCTGCATTCGGACGTCGGTGTACTGCAAGTACTTGGTTGTGACACACCGAATTCTACACCTTCAGTCCTCTCAGAGCAGCTTTCAGAGAGGACTGAAGGTGTAGTGGGGATGGAGATCCCAGCTGAGGAGGAGCAAGGAGAGGTCCGCTTAGTTCTTTGGTGTGGGTCTTTTATGTGTGCCTGCCAACGAGCTGCATGGCAGGTCGCCATATGTCTGGTCATGCTTGTCGTGCCCAAGCGGCTGATGTTTTGGCCACGCGAGATACGCTTGAGACAAATATTGCAAATAGCAGTGGTGCGATCTGCTGCACTCGTCTCAAAAAAGGCCCACACCAAAGAACTTTTCTGATAACGTGCAGAGGCAGCGCCCTGCACAGGCGGAGCTCTGCGGTGTTGTACAGTTGCTGTGCTGGCCTCTACCTGGCCTCCAGGGGGCATCCTGCCTCGTTGGACATGTGACGCCGCATCCTCCTCCTCCTCGTCCTCCTCCTCATCCTCTCTCCCTTGAGGCACCCACGTGGAGTCAGTGACCTCATCATCCCCTCCCTCTTCACCACTAGAGCAAACCTGGCAGTAAGCTGCAGCTGGTGGAACTGTACTGCCAGATTCCTCAAGCTGGGTATCGTCATCCGAGCCTTCGAATCGTTGGGCATCCTCCTGGAGCATGTACCCAACACTGTGCTCAAAGAGTTCGGGGGACTCCTCAGGAGGACATGGTGGGTCTAGGGAAGGGGTGGCTGATGATGCTCTGTCAGTACCCTGAGCCTGGGTGAGAGAGGATGAGGAGGATGAGGAGGGCTTGGTCATCCATTCTACCAAGCCTTCAGCATGATGCGGCTCCACATGTCCAGCTGCCGAAAACAAAGACGCGCGTGTCCCATGGCCACGTGCTGATGACGATGCACGACCACGTCCACGTCCACGGCCACGTCCACTAGAAACAGAGCCTGCCTGCCCTGTGTTCTTGGCTCTGCACGCTCTGCCTCCCCTTGGCGGTCTTCCAGCCATTGTAGTCGGTAGTCCTGTGGGTGCTGCTGAGAAGAAAATATAGGAGCTCTGTGTGATGCCACTAACACACTAGAAGTCCTATAGGTGCTTCTGCAAAGAAAATATAGGAGCTCTGTGTGATGCCACTAACACACTAGAAGTCCTGTGGGTGCTGCTGAGAAGAAAATATAGGAGCTCTGTGTGATGCCACTAACACACTAGAAGTCCTATGGGTGCTTCTGCAAAGAAAAAATAGGAGCTCTGTGTGATGCCACTAACACACTAGAAGTCCTGTGGGTGCTGCTGAGAAGAAAATATAGGAGCTCTGTGTGATGCCACTAACACACTTGAAGTCCTATGGGTGCTTCTGCAAAGAAAATAGAGGAGCTCTGTGTGATGCCACTAACACACTAGAAGTCCTGTGGGTGCTTCTGCAAAGAAAATAGAGGAGCTCTGTGTGATGCCACTAACACACTAGAAGTCCTGTGGGTGCTGCTGAGAAGAAAATATAGGAGCTCTGTGTGATGCCACTAACACACTAGAAGTCCTATGGGTGCTTCTGCAAAGAAAATATAGGAGCTCTGTGTGATGCCACTAACACACTAGAAGTCCTGTGGGTGCTGCTGAGAAGAAAATATAGGAGCTCTGTGTGATGCCACTAACACACTAGAAGTCCTATGGGTGCTTCTGCAAAGAAAATATAGGAGCTCTGTGTGATGCCACTAACACACTAGAAGTCCTGTGGGTGCTTCTGAGAAGAAAATAGAGGAGCTCTGTGTGATGCCACTAACACACTAGAAGTCCTATGGGTGCTTCTGCAAAGAAAAAATAGGAGCTCTGTGTGATGCCACTAACACACTAGAAGTCCTGTGGGTGCTGCTGAGAAGAAAATATAGGAGCTCTGTGTGATGCCACTAACACACTAGAAGTCCTGTGTGGGTGCTTCTGCAAAGAAAATATAGGAGCTCTGTGTGATGCCACTAACACACTAGAAGTCCTGTGGGTGCTGCTGAGAAGAAAATATAGGAGCTCTGTGTGATGCCACTAACACACTAGAAGTCCTATGGGTGCTTCTGCAAAGAAAATATAGGAGCTCTGTGTGATGCCACTAACACACTAGAAGTCCTGTGGGTGCTGCTGAAAGAAAATATAGGAGCTCTGTGTGATGCCACTAACACACTAGAAGTCCTATGGGTGCTTCTGCAAAGAAAAAATAGGAGCTCTGTGTGATGCCACTAACACACTAGAAGTCCTGTGGGTGCTGCTGAGAAGAATAGATAGGAGCTCTGTGTGATGCCACTAACACACTAGAAGTCCTGTGGGTGCTTATGCAAAGAAAATAGAGGAGCTCTGTGTGATGGGACTAACACACTTCAAGTCCTATAGGTGCTTCTGGGAAGAAAATATAGCTCTGTGTGTGTGATGGGACTAACACACTTCAAGTCCTATAGGTGCTTCTGGGAAGAAAATATTGCTCTGTGTGTGTGATGGGACTAACACACTTCAAGTCCTATAGGTGCTTCTGGGAAGAAAATATAGCTCTGTGTGTGTGATGGGACTAACACACTTCAAGTCCTATAGGTGCTTCTGGGAAGAAAATATAGCTCTGTGTGTGTGTAATGGGACTAACACACTTCAAGTCCTATAGGTGCTTCTGGGAAGAAAATATAGCTCTGTGTGTGTAATGGGACTAACACACTTCAAGTCCTATAGGTGCTTCTGGGAAGAAAATATAGCTCTGTGTGTGTAATGGGACTAACACACTTCAAGTCCTATAGGTGCTTCTGGGAAGAAAATATAGCTCTGTGTGTGTAATGGGACTAACACACTTCAAGTCCTATAGGTGCTTCTGGGAACAAAATATAGGAGCTCTGCCTGCCTGCCACGAACACACTACAAGTCCTATAGGTGCTTCTGGTAACAAAATATAGGAGCTCTGCCTGCCTGCCACTAACACACTACAAGTCCTATAGGTGCTTCTGGGAAGAAAATATAGCTCTGTGTGTGTAATGGGACTAACACACTTCAAGTCCTATAGGTGCTTCTGGGAACAAAATATAGGAGCTCTGCCTGCCTGCCACGAACACACTTCAAGTCCTATAGGTGCTTCTGGTAACAAAATATAGGAGCTCTGCCTGCCTGCCACTAACACACTACAAGTCCTATAGGTGCTTCTGGGAAGAAAATATAGCTCTGTGTGTGTAATGGGACTAACACACTTCAAGTCCTATAGGTGCTTCTGGGAACAAAGTATAGCTCTTTGTGTGTAATGGGACTAACACACTTCAAGTCCTATAGGTGCTTCTGGGAAGAAAATATAGCTCTGTGTGTGTGATGGGACTAACACACTTCAAGTCCTATAGGTGCTTCTGGGAAGAAAATATAGCTCTGTGTGTGTGATGGGACTAACACACTTCAAGTCCTATAGGTGCTTCTGGGAACAAAGTATAGCTCTTTGTGTGTAATGGGACTAACACACTTCAAGTCCTATAGGTGCTTCTGGGAAGAAAATATAGCTCTGTGTGTGTGATGGGACTAACACACTTCAAGTCCTATAGGTGCTTCTGGGAAGAAAATATAGCTCTGTGTGTGTGATGGGACTAACACACTTCAAGTCCTATAGGTGCTTCTGGGAAGAAAATATAGCTCTGTGTGTGTGATGGGACTAACACACTTCAAGTCCTATAGGTGCTTCTGGGAAGAAAATATAGCTCTGTGTGTGTAATGGGACTAACACACTTCAAGTCCTATAGGTGCTTCTGGGAAGAAAATATAGCTCTGTGTGTGTAATGGGACTAACACACTTCAAGTCCTATAGGTGCTTCTGGGAACAAAGTATAGCTCTTTGTGTGTAATGGGACTAACACACTTCAAGTCCTATAGGTGCTTCTGGGAAGAAAATATAGCTCTGTGTGTGTGATGGGACTAACACACTTCAAGTCCTATAGGTGCTTCTGGGAAGAAAATATAGCTCTGTGTGTGTGATGGGACTAACACACTTCAAGTCCTATAGGTGCTTCTGGGAACAAAGTATAGCTCTTTGTGTGTAATGGGACTAACACACTTCAAGTCCTATAGGTGCTTCTGGGAAGAAAATATAGCTCTGTGTGTGTGATGGGACTAACACACTTCAAGTCCTATAGGTGCTTCTGGGAAGAAAATATAGCTCTGTGTGTGTGATGGGACTAACACACTTCAAGTCCTATAGGTGCTTCTGGGAAGAAAATATAGCTCTGTGTGTGTGATGGGACTAACACACTTCAAGTCCTATAGGTGCTTCTGGGAAGAAAATATAGCTCTGTGTGTGTAATGGGACTAACACACTTCAAGTCCTATAGGTGCTTCTGAGAAGAAAATATAGCTCTGTGTGTGTAATGGGACTAACACACTTCAAGTCCTATAGGTGTTTCTAGGAAGAAAATATAGCTCTGTGTGTGTAATGGGACTAACACACTTCAAGTCCTATAGGTGCTTCTGGGAAGAAAATATAGCTCTGTGTGTGTAATGGGACTAACACACTTCAAGTCCTATAGGTGCTTCTGGGAAGAAAATATAGCTCTGTGTGTGTGATGGGACTAACACACTTCAAGTCCTATAGGTGCTTCTGGGAACAAAATATAGCTCTGTGTGTGTAATGGGACTAACACACTTCAAGTCCTATAGGTGCCTCTGGGAACAAAATATAGGAGCTCTGCCTGCCTGCCACGAACACACTACAAGTCCTATAGGTGCTTCTGGTAACAAAATATAGGAGCTCTGCCTGCCTGCCACTAACACACTACAAGTCCTATAGGTGCTTCTGGTAACAAAATATAGGAGCTCTGCCTGCCTGTCACTAACACACTACAAGTCCTATAGGTGCTTCTGGTAACAAAATATAGGAGCTCTGCCTGCCTGCCACTAACACACTACAAGTCCTATAGGTGCTTCTGGTAACAAAATATAGGAGCTCTGCCTGCCTGCCACTAACACACTACAAGTCCTATAGGTGCTTCTGGTAACAAAATATAGGAGCTCTGCCTGCCTGTCACTAACACACTACAAGTCCTATAGGTGCTTCTGGTAACAAAATATAGGAGCTCTGCCTGCCTGTCACTAACACACTACAAGTCCTATAGGTGCTTCTGGTAACAAAATATAGGAGCTCTGCCTGCCTGCCACGAACACACTACAAGTCCTATAGGTGCTTCTGGTAACAAAATATAGGAGCTCTGCCTGCCTGCCACGAGCACACTACAAGCCCCTCTTTGTCAATCAATCTTTGTAACTGAATCTATCTAACTCAATCTCTGCAAGTGAATCTCTCTCTCTACCTAACTAAATCGAGCAGAGTGTCACAGAAACAGCCTGCTCAATCTGCGCCGGAACAGCATGTGACCGGCGCAGACGGCGTGGCGGCGTTTTATAGGGGGGGGCGTGTACTACAGCCCCTGAGCTGTAATTGGCTACAGGCGTCCTGCCTGTAGCCAATTATGGCTCTTCGAGTTTCCGGGGCTGTGATTGGCCAAGCATGCGGGGTCACAGTGCATGCTTGGCCAATCATCAGCCAGCAATGCACTGCGTCGGCCGCGCCGGCCGCAATGCATTGCGGGGCCGCTCGCATCACACGAACGTGATGCGAGCGGCCAAAATAGTTCTGGGCTCGCCGAGCGAGCGAACGCCCGGTGCTCGATGCGAACGTGGGTTCGCATCGAGCACCTGGTGACATCACTTCCTCCCCAGTGCAGCCTGTAGAGGTGAGTCCTCCGTCCTCTGGGGGCGCTGTGCACATTGTGTGTTCCCGGGGGAAGGGGGAGGAAGTGCACACCTCTGGTCTGAGAGGAAATCTGAGACGGTGAGTAACCATGAGGAGAATTAGGCTCCATGCACACTGAAGCTCATAAACTGCAGTTTATTGGAGTTTGGGCGATTTTTTTTAAAAGCCCATAAGCTCCACTCTATGTTAGCCTATGTGTCTGTGCACACATGGACGTTTTTTAGCTTTAATGAGCAGTGGAGTTTATGGGCCTTTTTCTGAACGCCAGAAATTCGCGTTCAAAGTGCCGTTTTTCACCGCTAAAAAAAGCCAAAAGCTCATAAACGCGCGTTAATTAGCGTTCTATTTTTTTAATGCATTGAGGGAGTTTGTGGGATTTTTGGAGTGTCCTCTGTGTATTTTTATTAAAAATGCCCATAAACGCTAACACTATAAAACGCTCATAAACGCTAATAAACGCTAGTACAAAATGCTGTTAAAAGCACATTTTTCAACCAGCGTTTTCTGCCAGCAATCCGGCGTCCAGAAAAAGCTTTTTTGAGCTTCAGTGTTTATGGAGGATTATGTGTGGGGGAGGGGGAGAATTATGTGTGGTGGGAGGGGGAAGGATTATGTGTGGGGGGAGGGGGAAGGATTATGTGTGGGGGGAGGGGGAAGGATTATGTGTGGGGGGGGGAGGGGGAAGGATTATGTGTGAGGGGAGGGGAGGATTATGTGTGGGGGGAGGGGGAAGGATTATGTGTGGGGGGAGGGGGGAGGATTATGTGTGAGGGGAGGGGAGGATTATGTGTGGGGGGAGGGGGGGGATTATGTGTGGGGGGAGGGGGGAGGATTATGTGTGGGGGGGGGGGGGAGGATTACGTGTGGGGGAGGGGAGGATTACGTGTGGGGGAGGATTATGTGTGGGGGAGGGGGGAGGATTATGTGTGGGGGAGGATTACATGTGGGGGAGGGGGGAGGATTATGTGTGGGGGAGGGGAGGAGGATTATGTGTGGGGGGAGGGGAGGAGGATTACATGTGGGGGGAGGGGGAGGATTATGTGTGGGGAGGGGGGAGGATTATGTGTGGGGGGAGGGGAGGAGGATTACATGTGGGGGGAAAGGGGGAGGATTATGTGTGGGGGGAGGGGGGAGGATTATGTGTGGGGGGAGGGGGGGAGGATTATGTGTGGGGGGAGGGGGGAGGATTATGTGTGGGGGAGGGGAGGAGGATTATGTGTGGGGGGAGGGGAGGAGGATTATGTGTGGGGGGAGGGGAGGAGGATTACATGTGGGGGGAGGGGGAGGATTATGTGTGGGGGGAGGGGGGAGGATTATGTGTGGGGGAGGGGAGGAGGATTATGTGTGGGGGGAGGGGGAGGGGGAGGATTATGTGTGGGGGGGGGGGAGGATTATGTGTGGGGGAGGGGGGAGGATTATGTGTGGGGGAGAAGAGAATTATGTGTGGGGGGAGGGGGAGGATTATGTGTGGGGGGAGGGGGAGGATTATGTGTGGGGGAGGGGGGAGAATTATGTGTGGGGGAGGGGGAGGATTATGTGTGGGGGAGGGGAGGAGTATGTGTGGGGGAGGGGGGAGGATTATGTGTGGGGGAGGGGGGAGGATTATGTGTGGGGGAGGGAGGAGGATTACGTGTGGGGGAGGGGGAGTAACAAATGAGAGTTTCTCTATTGGTGAAGCCCAAAGACTTTGTATATAAAAATGTTGGAAAGTTGCGGATAAAACCCCTGAAAGTCGCGTCTCTCAGGTATAAATGCAGCCTGAGGGCTCATTCACATCGCGCTGCATTCTGATGAGGGATCCACATTCAGATCGCTCTTCAGAGGTCATGTGACAGGCGGGGAGGAGATGATTGGACGGCGCACTAGCCCCCCACATCCTCATACGTTGCACACGGTCGCAGTCCTATTCACTTGAATGGGTGGTGTTTGGTGGAAGTGAGCGGGGGTAGAATTCATGGCATGTTTACCCCCCCGGCCGCGGCCTCTGCAGATAAAAGAGGAAGCAGTTGACAGGTGGTAAAAGTACAGATAAGACCGGACACCTCATCCTTCTGATGTAGAAATCCTCCCATTCCCATCCCCCATTCCACACACCTTTTCCCATCCCCCGCACCCCACACTCCATTCATTTCAATGGGACGCCCTTCATGTGGGAAAGTCGCTCACGGACGTTTCTGCCACCGTCACTTTTGCGCTGTTGGTTGTGTATTTTTTTGCACGCAAAAAAATGTGCGTCTGCTCACCGGATTTGGGGCTCCATTAATAATGAATAGAACCACAAAGTGCAATGCGTGTTTTTAGCGTGTTTCAGAAATGTGCGCAAAAAATACACAAAACCCTGAGATGTGATTGGAGGCTGAGGCCCCGCCTACACTTATGGTTGGGAAGGAGGGGGATGGTAAAATGTGGGGGTTTAGCTGTGGTCAGACATGGGAGGTTTGTTTTGTTCCAAATTTAAATTTGGACAAATTTTTCATTATTCAGAAATTCTGATGTATCAGAAATACAATAATAACAGATTTAAATGATTCCGAAATAATAAAACAAAATTTTGGACAAAATTTGAATTCAAATTGTTTTCAAATGAAATTGGAGTTTCCAAAGAGAATAAAATAGAATAGAAACCAAAAGAATAGATAAAACAGAACAAAATAGAATAGAAAATAAATAACAGGATAAAATAGAATAGAATTAAAAAATCGAATGAAATAAAAAAAAAAAAATAAAAAAAAAAAATCTAACCATCTCATAAAATTCAAATATAATAAAATCACATTTGAATTCAATAGAAAAGGATAGAATAGAAAAAAAAAAAAATGAAAAAAAAAAATACAGTAAAAATAGAATAATATAGAATAGAAAATAACAGAATAGAATAAAAAAAATTTAATTAAATTAAAAAAAGATAACCATCTTATAAAATTCTAATTTCAAATATAATAAATTAAAATTTGAATTCAATAGAAAAAATAGAATGGAAAAAAATACAATAAAACAGAATAATATAGAATAGAAAATAAATAACAGAATAATATAGAATATAATAAAGAAGAATAAAATATAACCATCTTAAAAAATTCAAATTTCAAATAGAATAAATTAAATAGAAAATAGAATAAAATAGAACACAAATACAGTAAAACAGAATAATATACAATAGAAAATAATAGAATAGAATAAAAAAAATGAATGAAATAAAATATATTGTATTTATCGGCGTATAACACGCACTTTTTCCCCCTTAAAATCGGGGGAAAGTCGTGGGTGCGTGTTATACGCCGATACCCAAAAAAAAAATGACAAAAATCGGTTGCGGCGCCGAAAAAATGGCGACCGCGGCCGAAAAAGGCCGGAAAAAGCCGAAGCGCGGCCGAAAAAGACCGAAGCCGGCTGTTCAGCTCCGCTCGTAGCCCCGCCTCCCTGCGCTCGCTCCCGAAAAAGCAGGGAGGCGGGACTCCGAGCGGAGCTGAACAGTCGGCTCGGTCTTTTTCGGCCGCGGTTCGGTCTTTTTCGGCCGCGCATGCGCGGTATTTCTCGCGGCGGGAAATTTAAACGCTGGTGAACTGCACATGACACTAGCAAGCTGCAAATGACGCCGGGCAGGATGCAAATGACGCCGGGCAAGCTACAAATGACGCTGGGCAAGCTACAAATGACGCTGGGCAGGTTGCAAATGACGCTGGGAAAGGCTGCAAATGACGCCGGGCAAGCTACAAATGATGCTGGGCAAGCTACAAATGACGCTGGGCAGGATGCAAATGACGCTGGGCAAGCTACAAATGATGCTGGGCAAGCTACAAATGACGCTGGGCAGGTTGCAAATGATGCTGGGAAAGGCTGCAAATGACGCCGGGCAAGCTGCAAATGATGCTGGGCAAGGCTGCAAATGACGCTGGGCAGGTTGCAAATGACGCTGGGCAAGCTGCAAATGACGCTGGGCAAGCTGCAAAATGACGCTTAAATGTAAGTTTTTTTTTTTTTTTTTTTCCCTAAACTTCTCTCCTAAAACTTTTTTTTCTTAAAATTCCCTCCTAAACTTGGGGTGCGTGTTATACGCCGATAAATACGGTAACCATCTTATAAAATTCTAATTTCAAATAGAATAAATTTGAATTCACTAGAAAAGGATAGAATAGAAAAAAATACAGTAAAACTGAATAATATGGAATAGAAAATAAATAACAGAAAAAATAGAATAGAATAAAAAAAATATAATCAAATAAAAATAAATTTTATAAAATTGAAATAGAATAAATTCAAATTTGAATACAATAGAAAAGGATAGAATAGAACACAAATGCAGTAAAACAGAATAATATAGAATATAAAATAAAGGAATAGAACGCCAACAATACAGAGCTGATCTCGGATGTGGAAATTCGGGACAATTTAGGAAACATCGATCACAGGTCGATCGGTAAAACTGTGGCGGCCGGTCGGTAAGCGGTGAATCTCGGTTCTCTTGTCGGGTATATGAGGAATGTATTGGGAATATCTGACTGATCGTATTCCCTATTTGGAAGGTGATCGGTGTTGGAGATCCTCGTCGATCACCTGGAAGGGAACGATTC
>CM053038.1:5415870-5438370 GCA_028564925.1 Lithobates sylvaticus
GTAGGCAACATATTGCCTCTCTACCGGCTGTCAAATGCCTCTGAAAAAGCGATCTGAGCATGGATCGCTTTTCATGGGAACAGCATTTTACATAAAATGTGCATACATACATGTAAACACACACACATAATAATACGTACACGTGTATATATATATATATATGAATGCACATATAAACAAGTGGCGGCTGGTGCTCAAAATGTTTACGGGGGCGCAAGCAAACTGAAAAATTCAGAAAAAAAAACATCAATTGCTGCCACTGTGCCCATTAAATGCTGCCAGTGTGCCCATTAAATGCTGCCAGTGTGAATCCCCCCCCCCACCGGCTCATCATCTGCCCGGCACTTACCCTGTCTTGGTGGGGCAGCGGGTGACGGCCACGAGTGGGGTCCTCCATGCGTCTCCTGCCATCCTCATCTCCCGTCCTCTCCTCCTGATAGGCGTCCAATAGCTGCACCTATAGTTTCAGCCAATCAGGTGACAGGTAACAGACCCGCACACCTGATTGGTGGAGAGGCGGTTCAGTGTCAGGAAAGTGAATATAAATTTGCTTCTCTAACACACCTGGGAGGACTGTGAGCGTCAAGCATGGCACTCGCACTTCACCTATTATGAAGCCTATTAGAGCCGATGGCTCCAATCAGGTGCTTTAAACCCCCCCCTCCCCCCGCCGCTGTAATTCATGCGCTCCAAAAGGGACCGGACACCTAAATATGGGGGTGGCAGCAGGGGCCATAGATAGATAGATTCATGCATAGCATACCATGATTCTATCCATTGGTCATAGAGGGGGCGGCACCTCTGCGCCCTTTTGGACGCACCACCACTGATAAACACACACACACTTTTACCTTCGGCTCTTCCTGCCGGGTACTGCACTGTAGGGGGAGACAGAGAGCACACACTGCTTTCACTTTAGTCTAATGGGAGGAGCTCCCTGCACAGTGCTGAGTACAGTTCGGAAGCGGCTGATGATCGGGGAGCTCCTCACAGCCGCCCCTCCTAGCGAAGAGTACAGGGGGCCCTCTGCAGCAAGGGGCCCGGTCACCATGGCGATCTCAGCGACCCCTATAATTCTGCCACTGACTGAGGTACTTTAGGCCATGTGCAGCCATTGACTTGTATAGGAGTGTATAGAGCGGGGGTGGGGCTCCCTGACAGGGAAGACACCGCAATCTACACTGGACAGTAATGGAGGGAAAATCAGTAATAAGAGGCGGGAAGAGGGGGACACATTCCACACAACACTAGAAGGGGGAACTCTACTTCCTGCTCTGTGTGTGGGGGGGGGGGGAAGGATTTCTCAGTGACACCTCAGAGGGAGGAGCCGTCCTCCATCTTGTGTCAGGTCAGAGCTCATTGGAGGGAAATCTTCTCCTTCATCTTCCATAGAAATGTCCCCTCCAGGGACGGCGCCCCCCACAGCTACAGACACCGAGTAACATTTATAAAATGAATGGACTTTTCTTCTCCATTATTGATGAATATACAAAGTACAGATAAGACCGGACACCTCATCCTTCTGATGTAGAAATCCTCCCATTCCCATCCCCCATTCCGCACACCTTTTCCCATCCCCCGCACCCCACACTCCATTCATTTCAATGGGACGCCCTTCATGTGGCAAAGTCGCTCACGGACGCTTCTGCCGCCGTCAGTTTTGTGGCTTTTGTTGCGTATTTTTTGCACACGACAAAATGTGCGTCTGCTCGCCGCATTTGGGGCGCCATTAATAATGAACAGAACCACAAAACGCAATGCGTGTTTTTAGCGTGTTTCAGAAATGTGCGCAAAAAATACACAAAACCCTGAGATGTGATTGGAGGCTGAGGCCCCGCCTACACTTATGGTTGGGAAGGAGGGGGGATGGTAAAATGTGGGGGTTTAGCTGTGGTCAGACATGTGAGGTTTGTTTTGTTCCAAATTTAAATTTGGACACATTTTTCATTATTCAGAAATTCGGATGTATCAGAAATACAATAATAACAGATTTAAATGAATCCGAAATAATAAAACAAAATTTTGACCAAATTTGACCAAAATTCTAATTTTCTAATTTTCAAATCAAATTGGAGTTTCCAAAGATAATAAATAGAATAGAATTAAAAATAGAATGAAATAAAAAAAAATAACCATATTAAAAAAATCAAATATAATAAATTCAAATTTGAATTCAATAGAAAAGGATAGAATAGAAAAAAAAATAAATAAATAAAAAAATACAGTAAAACAGAATAATAAAGAATAGAAAATAACAGAATAAAAAAATTTAATTAAATAAAAAAAAAAGATAACCATCTTATAAAATTCAAATTTCAAATATAATAAATTGAAATTTGAATTCAATAGAAAAAATAGAATAGAGAAAAATACAGTAAAAATACAATAAAACAGAATAATATAGAATAGAAAAAAATAGAATAATATAGAATATAATAAAGGAAAATAGAATAAAATAAGAAAAATATATCATAGAATAAATTCAATAGAAAAAAATAGAATAGAAAAAATAGAATAGAACACAAATACAGTAAAAATACAGTAAAACAGAATAGAAAATAAAAAAACAGAATAAAAAAGAATGAAATAAAAAAAAAATACAAATATAAAACAATATAATAATAGTAGAAATGATAAATGAAAAAATAGAACACATTAGATCTGCCTCAAGGTGGCAGTATTGGGGCAAACAATAAATAAAAATAGATAAATATGTAAACAGTGCGAGAGTGTCAAAATGACTAATGGCAAATTCATATAAAAAAAAAGAAAAAAAATGGCACATTCATATAATAGCTAGTAAAACATCATAAATATGAGACATAAAAAATATCAATAAAATATATAAAAAATATATTAGGTGAACATATGGTGTAGATCAATATAAAATAATAAGTGCATACTGCAAAGAATATATATATATAACCGTGACGTGTCGGTATATATAGTAAAACTGTGAGGTGCTGGTATATATAATAACACTGGCTATGCGATACAGTGTAGAAAAAGTTGATATCTCAATCTGCGGAGTGCGATGATAAGATGATAGTGCAGAAAGTAAGATGCACTGACAAGAATAAAAAATTAAACAGTGAATGAAAGTGCACAATGCATTTAATAAAAAAAAGACTGGGTTGCAAAAAAATAAAATAAAATGCAGAATGCGATTTGCAAAAAACTGAGTCGCAAAAAAACGCAGAATGCGATTTAACAGAAAAAATGTGATTTCAACAGAAAAAAATGCAAAATAGAGTAGCACAAAGTTGTTCTATAAGAACAAGGCTGGAAATTAATATCCGTAAAGAGGTAAATGTGACCAAAATCAAGTAGCATGCACATAGGTCCGTGATTTAGAGAAAAAGTCCTTGACAGTTTGATAACTGTCATTACAAATCTCGGTGTAAGTGATATGATCCTTCCTAAAATAGTGGGGGGCGTTCCTCTTCGCGCGGGGCACACTATGATAAGTAATGGACCCTTACCTTGCGGTAAAGGGTTAACCGCATAAAGATAGTGATATGGGTTCTGCTGTCCTCTTCTTCTGACGGGCTGCTCTGCCTAGGAGGGTGCGTGTTTCCTTCTTCCTTCCCTGGCTCCTGGTATCTTTAGCCTTATCTCTCTCGGCAATCGCCGGAGTGGTAGGTGAAAAATAAAGGGGAGCCGTATAGTGTAGTACGTTTAAATAGTAGCTTAGTAAGCAGTTTATTCAAGCATTAAAATCGAAACTCACAGTAAAAAACTCACAAAATAAAAATAAAGGTTTTGCTTATCTGCAAACGAGCACCGAACTCGTTATCTTTCAGGTATGAATGCCTCTCCGTGTCCCTACGCGTGGCGTCATGGGACTTCATCAGGGGATCCCCTTTATTTTTCACCTACCACTCCGGCGATTGCCGAGAGAGATAAGGCTAAAGATACCAGGAGCCAGGGAAGGAAGAAGGAAACACGCACCCTCCTAGGCAGAGCAGCACGTCAGAAGAAGAGGACAGCAGAACCCATATTACTATCTTTATGCGGTTAACCCTTTACCGCAAGGTAAGGGTCCATTACTTATCATAGTGTGCCCCGCACGAAGAGGAACGCCCCCCACTATTTTATGACACCCCACTGCACGAACACCACTTCTGTATAAGGATCAGATCACTTACACCGAGATTTGTAATGACAGTTATCAAACTGTCAAGGACTTTTTCTCTAAATCACGGACCTATGTGCATGCTACTTGATTTTGGTCACATTTACCTCTTTACGGATATTAATTTCCAGCCTTGTTCTTATATAACAACTTTGTGCTACTCTATTTTGCATTTTTTTCTGTTGAAATCGCATTTTTTCTGTTAAATCGCATTCTGCGTTTTTTGCGACACAGTTTTTTGCAAATCGCATTCTGCATTTTATTTTTTTTTTTGCAACCCAGTCTTTTTGTGCATATCTATATATGTATAACTCTCTCTAGTCCAGCAGACCAGCTCCACTTATGCTTCACTATCTGCACCTTAAATGCATTGTGCACTTTCATTCACTGTTTAATTTTTTATTCTTGTCAGTGCATCTCACTTTCTGCACTATCATCTTATCATCACACTCCGCTGATTGAGATATCAACTTTTTCTACACTGTATCGCATAGCCAGTGTTATTATATATACCAGCACCTCACAGTTTTACTATATATACCGACACGTCACGGTTATATAGATTTATTCTTTGCAGTATGCACTTTATATTTTATATTGATCTACACCATATGTTCACCTAATATATTTTTTATATATTTTATTGATATATTTTTTATGTTTTACTAGCTATTATATGAATGTGCCATTAGTCATTTTGACACTCTCGCACTGTTTACATATTTATCTATCGGCCACCTCTATTATCAGTATATTTATTGATCGCAGTACATTGTGCTTACCACTAGGTATCATTCACCTCACACTCAGAGTTTGGATCTAACTGGTAGACGAGACAATACCATTGTCTATTTCCATTGTATACATTAGGGGTTCACGCCTTTGCCCCAATACTGCCACCTTGAGGCAGATCTAATACATTCCCCTGGGGAACAGCGCAGCATCACCCCCACTTTTCTATACATTGTTCAGTAGGTACGGTCTGACCTACATTCGGTGCTTGCAGCAGTCCCCCCTCAGTCAACCCTTCCCTCTCCACGTTAGCGCAAGAATACTCTATCACATAGAATAGAACACAAATACAGTAAAACAGAATAATATAGAATAGAAAATAAATAATAGAATGCAATAAAAAAAAAAAACTTTTTATAAAATTCAAAAAGAATAAATTCAAATTCTATCCTTTTCTATGGAATAGAAAAAATACAGTAAAAAAGAATAATATGGAATAGAAAAAAAAATAACATAATAAAATAGAATAAAAAAAATAGAATGAAATAATTTTTTTTTTTTTTTTATAAAGTTCAAATAGAATACATTTTGAATACAATAGAAAAGGATAGAATAAAACACAAATACAGTAAAACAGAATAAAGTAGAATATAAAATAAAGGAATAGAACCCCAACAATGCAGAGCTGATCTTGGATGTGGAAATTCGGGACAATTTAGGAAACATCGATCACAGGTCGATCGGTAAAACTGCGGCGGCCGGTCATCAAGCGGTGAATCTCGGTTCTCTTGCCGGGTACATGAGGAATGTATTGGGATCGTATTCCCTATTTGGAAGGTGATCGGTGTTGGAGATCCTCGTCGATCACCTGGAAGGGAACGATTCGGGGGATTCTAAATAAAATGGGAAGTGTTGTGTCTACAAATAACGGATTTCTAGGCCTGGGCTTCACTTCCTGGTAAAGTTCCCATAAAGTGTAAATCGATCGATCTGATGATTTCCTCTCATTATTAGTGACTTCTCTCTCTTGTGATGTGGAGGGTCTCATCGGAGGTCGGGCAGTATTTGGCATGGCGCCCGATTGTCCCTCTTTTGGGACCAGATCCCTCCGCCCCTCATGTGTCGTCAGTTGTCCCTCCTTTTGGTCTGATGTGATCGTCTCTATACAACAATCGACTATTTTACTGCCAGAAGTCTTCTGCTGCCCTAAACTTTGTCTCCAGACTTTAGATTTCTGTGTTTGTTATTATGAAAAGCCGATACAAAGGAGAAGTAGAGGTAAGAAAAATTATCAATCGTTTTCTGCATATTCGATCGTTGAGGTCCCTGTGACCGGGGGACACGCTCTTTGCAACTTCCTGTGTAAAAGGGACGTCCCTCTTTATCAGTGCAGAGATTTGGGAGGAAAGTTTTTGGCCCATTTTATCAGATATCGATCGGGGAATTCGCAATGCTGGATTGTAAAGTGTTGATTTAGGGCGTGGCAGTGGGGGCGGGGCCAGGTTGGTGCCGCCCACTTTGTGATTGGACGGTGGTCGGTAAACTCTTCTTTGGTTGGTAGAAGATATTGCTTCTCGAGTATTGCTGCTCGACCACTTCAGCCCCGGAAGATTTACCCCCCTTAATGACCAGGCCATATTTTTTTGTGATTCGGCCCGGCGTCGCTCTAACTGACAATTGCGCGGTCGTGTGACGTTCTACACAAACAAATCTGAGCTCCTTTTTTTCCCTACAAATAGATTTCTTTTGATGATATTCGATCGACTCAGCGATTTTTTATTTTTTTTTTTATTTTTTTTTTTTTTTTTTTTTGTGTTTAAGTATTTTATGAAGCTGTAACAAATTACAAACATACAAGAATACAAAATAAAGTTGCTGAAAATCCAGCAAATAAAGCCTGGAAAATATAAATAAAAGATGCAGCGAGCGATTCATGAGAATAAATCCATTAGTAACATGATAATAATAATCGATCTTCTACTATTCTGTGACTCCATCTGATCCCTTTTATCTCGGAGATGGTGACCGATACTCGGAGCATTACACACTCGCTAAGGGAATTAACTTTGTCCGCACCGGTGATCAGCTTACCCGAGTATCACCCTACAGTTTACTAAACACCCCGTTATTTTTATATGTAGTAAAACCCCTCCCCTCCCCCCCCCCCCCCCAGGAGTTGCAGCCAAAAAATAAGAGAACCCCAGCAATATACTGCTACTAAACACCAAGAAAACCTCCTAGACGAAGGATCCTGAATAAACAGCCTCCCGACTAAGAGACCGACCAATGTGTGGGCCGTCATCTCACCCCAATCTAATATAAAGGTGTAATGGTGGGGAGAACCCATTTATCTGTATAAAATATCTTTGTGTGTGGCAATAGGAGATTATGGGGCCCCCGGGCAATAGGAGATTATGGGGCCCCCTGGGCAATAGGAGATTATGGGGCCCCCCGGGCAATAGGAGATTATGGGCCCCCCCGGGCAATAGGAGATTATGGGGCCCCCGGGCAATAGGAGATTATGGGGCCCCCGGGCAATAGGAAAAGATTATGGGGCCCCCGGGCAATAGGAGATTATGGGGCCCCCGGGCAATAGGAGATGATGTCCCCCCCGGGCAATAGGAGAAGATTATGGGGCCCCCCCGGGCAATAGGAAAAGATTATTGGGCCCCCGGGCAATAGGAAAAGATTATGGGGCCCCCGGGCAATAGGAGATTATGGGGCCCCCCCAGGCAATAGGAGATTATGGGGCCCCCCCAGGCAATAGGAGATTATGGGGCCCCCCAGGCAATAGGAGATTATGGGGCCCTCGGGCAATAGGAGATTATGGGGCCCTCGGGCAATAGGTGATTATGGGGCCCCCAGGCAATAGGAGATGATTGGCCCCCCGGGCAATAGGTGATTATGGGGCCCCCAGGCAATAGGAGATGATAGGCCCCCCCCAGGCAATAGGAGATGATAGGCCCCCCCCAGGCAATAGGAGATTATGGGGCCCCCGGGCAATAGGAAAAGATTATGGGGCCCCCGGGCAATAGGAAAAGATTATGGGGCCCCCGGGCAATAGGAGATTATGGGGCCCCCAGGCAATAGGAGATGATGGGGCCCCCCGGGCAATAGGAGATGATGGGGCCCCCGGGCAATAGGAGATCATGGGCCCCCCAGGCAATCGATTATGGGGCCACACAGTGTACACACACAGACACACAATATATACACACAGTATACACACACAGAATACACAGACACACCCTGAAAAGGTACTGGAGAGGTGGGGCAGCTATAATTTTGTGATTTAAAAAAAAAAAAAGATTTTTACATACTGCCCCTGGTTTTATTGAGGCTGGCAACCCTGATGGGGCCCCTTCGTGGCATGGGGCCCTCGGGCAGTGCCCGAGTGCCTGAATGGTCAGTCCGCCCCTGAGTAGTACACAACCAACACAAAAATGCAGTGTTGGTCCAGGACATAGAAAATGAGTAATTCAAAGGAAGCCCAGGTCAAGCTATACTGAACTAGACAATAATATAGAACATTCCGGTGAACTTTTAAAAGATATCCAGCAGGACCACAGCTATGGAAATTCAGCCTGTGTGTCCTTCCATTGAGAGATGAGATCCTCCATTTCAGCCATTTTTCTCTATTCTGTGAAGCCATTCCGATACAGTGGGAGGCGAGGAGGAGGAGCGCCAATGTACACGGGCACAAAGCTTCGCTGCATTTATCAGATGTAACACCAAGGATTTCTTGTACCCCTTTTGTGGGATAGACGTGCGGTGCAGAAGGAATTGAGCCGGCGAATTCTCTAGAATAGAGATAGTTATCTGTGTGATGAGCCGATGAACGTCCTTCCAAAATGGTTGGATTGAGGGGGCGATCGAACCGTGTGTGGAGAAGGGAGCCGAGTTCTAAGTTCCATCTCCAGCATTTCGGGGACAGAGAAGGAGGTCTGGAGTTCTATACCATCTACAGTACACCTTGTACCCATTTTCTTGGGCAGTAACATTTAGGGAGCCCTTGTGTATATTAGTATATATATGATGCCATTCCTTCTGAGTGATATCCAACGATAAACCACTTAAGGACCAGACTTGGTGTTTTCATGTTTAAAACAGTTTTTTTTTTTGCTAGAAAATTACTTAGAACCCCCAAACATTATATATTTGTTTTTTTTTCTAACACCCTAGAGAATAAAATGGCGGTCATTGTAATACTTTTTTTTTTTTTTACACCGTATTTGCGCAGCGGTCTTACAAGCGCCCTTTTTTTGGAAATAAATCACTTTTTTGAATAAAAAAATAAGAGAACAGTAAAATTATAAAAAATTATTATATTGTGAAAGATAATGTTATGCCGAGTAAATTGATACCCAACATGTCACGCTTCAAAATTGCGCCTGCTCGTGGAATGGCGTCAAACTTTTACCCTCAAAAATCTCCATAAGCGACATTTTAAAAAATTCTACAGGTTGCCGTTTTTAAGTTACACAGGAGGTCCAGGGCTAGAATTATTGTTCTCGCTCTACCGATTGCGGCGATACCTCACATGTGTGGTTTGACTACAGTTTTCATATGCGGGCGCTACTCACGTATGCGTTCGCTTCTGCGCGCGAGCTCGTGGGGACGGGGTGTTTTAAACATTTTTTTTTTTTTGTTTTTCTTATTTATTTTAATTTTAGTTTATTTTTTACACTGTTTTAAAAAAAAATAAAAAAATTGATCACTTTTATTCCCATTACAAGGAATGTAAACATCCCCTTGTTATAGAAAAAAGCATGACAGGTCCTCTTATATATGAGATCTGGGGGTCAAAAAGTCCTCACATCTCATATTTGGACTTAAATGCAAAAAAAAAAAATGTCATTTGAAAATTGTGCCTTTTTAAGACGTATGGGCGGAAGTGATGTTTTGATGTCGCTTCCGCCCTCCTATGGTATAGAGACGAGTGGGGGCCATCTTAGCCTCACTCGTCTCCATACCCATCACACGGCAGGACCCGATCGCCTGCGCCGCTACGGTAAGCGACAGAAGGCGCGGGAGAGCGGCGGGAGGGGGGGTGGCACCTCTCCCACCGTCGATATCGGTGATCTCACGGCGAACCCGCCGCAGAGACCACCATTATCGTAAACACGGCCGCCTCCTGTAAAGAAGGATATCCCGGTTGTGGCAGCAGCTGCTGCCGTTACCGAGATATCGTGTAAATATGTGTCCCTCGCGCTACTTGGAGTATTCAGATCAGTCTAAAATAAGTAAACAGTAGTGCTGTGCGGCAAAATGTGGCGTGTTCACAAGTACACAAATAAGGATAAATATATAAAAGAATTCTGCGCAATAATAGCTAAAGAGATATAAATATAAAGTGCAATATGAATAATGACCAGTGGTAGGCGCTGGTGCTAATGAGAGGTGATTGCTGATTAATTAAAATACATAACGTACATATGTGACTGATGATAAATAAATGGAATAATAAGATAATATATATATGTGACTAACAATAAATATAGCAAATAATATGTCAAATATTTGAAGTGTCATGTGCATAAAGACCTGAATTGGTTCTAGTAATAATCAATGTGCATATCGGTGTAAATCTGTGACTAGTGAAACACAAATAATAATATCGGCGTTCTCAGCGCCTTCTCGCGTCTCCTTGTGTCCTTCTCTGCCTACGGCCACTCCCAGGGATTAACCCTTAATGCCTGTTTTTATTTTACGTGATGTAAGAGTCCACCCTTATTACTTGACTGCTAGAAAATCACTTAGAATCCCAAAAAATTATATATATATTTTTTTTAGCAGAGACCCTAGGGAATAAAATAGTGGTTGTTACAATATTTTATGTCACACAGTATTTGCGCAGCGGTCTTTCAAATGCAATTTTTTTGGAAAAAATACACTGATTAAAAAAAAAAAAAAAAAAGTAAAGTTAGCCCATTTATTTATTTTTATTTTTTATTTATTTATTTATTTGTCCAAAAGTTTTGATTACCTGTTTTTGTGTATTTAATATCTAAGATATCATTTTTTTTTTTTTTTTTTTTTAATCTAAATTATACATACAAGAGAACTGATTGGAGGTTTGTTTTGTTTAACCGCTTTCAGCCCCGGACCATTTTGCTGGCTTAAGACCAGACCACTTTTTGCGGTTCGGCACTGCGTCGCTTTAACTGACAATTGCGCGGTCGTGCGACGTGGCTCCCAGACAAAATTGACGTCCTTTTTTTTCCCACAAATAGAGCTTTCTTTTGGCGGTATTTGATCGCCTCTGCGGTTTTTATTTTTTTGCGCTATAAACAAAAAAAGAGCGACAATTTTGAAAAAACGCATTATTTTTTAACTTTTTGCTATAATAAATATCCCCCAAAAATATATATAATTTTTTTTTTTTTTCCTCAGTTTAGGCCGATACGTATTCTTCTACATATTTTTGGTAAAAAAAATTGCAATAAGCGATTATTGATTGGTTTGCGCAGAAGTTATAGCGTTTACAAAATAGGGGATAGTTTTTATAGCATTTTTATTAATATATTTTTTTTTTTACTAGTAATGGCGGCGATCAGCGATTTTTATTGTGACTGCGACATTATGGCGGACACATCGGACATTTTTGACACATTTTTGGGACCATTGTCATTTATACAACAATCAGTGCTATTTAAATGCATTGATTCCTGTGTAAATGACACTGGCAGTGAAGGGGTTAACCACTAGGTGGCGGGGAGGGGTTACATGTTCCTAGAGGCGTGTTTCTAAATGTGGGGGGGGGGGCGTGGCTGTCGGCTAGTGAATGCTGATCTCTGCTCCAATCACAGGGAGCAGAGATCGGCGTCACTAGTTGCTAGGCAGAACGGGGAGATGCTGTTTATTTCCGCATCTCCCCGTTCAGCCTTCCCATGAGACGATCGCGGGTATCCCCGCGGCGATCAAGTCTGCGGGACCCGCGACCGGCCTCGCGGGGGTCACGACTGGCGCAGGCGTGCGCCGCCGGTGGCGCGCTCAATGGCACGGCAGCATCTTAAAGGGGACGTACCTGTACGCCCTTATGCCTGTCCGTGCCATTCTGTCGACGTACATCGTCGTGCGCCGGTCGGGAAGCGGTTAATAAAATGTAAGAAATTTTCTGTATTACTTATTACGGGCTGCTTACACACTGGAGCGGGCAGCATTGACGGTAAAACGCTGCTAGTTTTAGTGGCGATTTACCGTCATTTTAGCGGCGCTATTCAGCCGCTAGCAGGGCGCTTATAACCCAGCTAGCGGCCAAGGAAGGTTAAATGCGCCCGTGAAGCGCAGGTACTTCAGCAGTGGTGCCCATTCATTTCAATGGGCAGGAGTGGCGTAGCATGTGACCATTATTGTAGGAAGAGACGGCTCTTATGGGACCCCCTGTAGTATTTCCATCCTTGGATATAAATGCGATGCCCGGGGGGGGGGGGGAAAGTCCGGATTCGGATCTAAGGGGGTCAGTGGACCTGGTACTGAGGCAATGTTCATTCTTCTGCATACTGAATGGAAGATTGGCATGGTGGGCCCTAGTAAAGGGTGTGTACCATACTCCTGTGACGGGTAACTGAAGCCGTGGTAAGTGGCACAAGGATAGAAAATGATTCCTCCTCTCCGAACGTTCCTCTTGTAATGTCGGTGATTTTTATTTTTTGCGCTATAAACAAAAAAGAGCGAAAATATTTATTTTTTACTTTTTGCTAAAAATAAATATCCCAAAAAAAATATATTTCTTCATCACAATATTTATTCTTCTACATATTTTTGGTGAAAAATAATCCCAATAATCGTATATTGATCGGTTTTCATCTACAAAATAGGCGATCGATTTATGGTAGAACCCCCGGCCTTTCCTATGGGCGAGACCGCGGAGCTCACTCCACGGATCGTCCTTGATCAAAATTATTTTGATTGATCAAAGAAATTAACGATTAATCGAACAATTAATCATTCATTTCCGCAGCCCTACATTTTTATTATTATTATTTTTCCTAGTAATGGCGGCGATCTGCGATTTTTAATGGGACTGCGACAGGAGGCCGTGCAGGGGGCGGGGCTCCCAGTCTACATCCCAATGGAGGGAAACCCTGCAGGTAAGCTGTGATTTTACCACCCCTCAACTGCTTCCTCTTTTATCTGCAGAGGCCGCGGCCGGGGGGTAAACATGCCATGAATTCTACCCCCGCTCACTTCCACCAAACACCTCCCATTCAAGTGAATAGGATGCGACCATGTGCAACGTATGAGGATGTGGGGGGCTAGTGCGCCGTCCAATCATCTCCTCCCCGCCTGTCACATGACCTCTGAAGAGCGATCTGAATGTGGATCCCTCATCAGAATGCAGCGCGATGTGAATGAGCCCTCAGGCTGCATTTATACCTGAGAGACGCGACTTTCAGGGGTTTTATACAGAGATTGAGATTTGATGTTTTATTATCCAATTGAGAGAATTATCATCTGTTGTATCATTTGTTACTACGAGGGGCAGATTTATTATTATTATTATTATTATTATTATTATTGTAAGGGGTTAGAGATAAGGGGAGGATTATGTATAACTTATTTGTTAGGGTGTTAATACTACTACTACTACTACTACTATACTACTACTACTACCCCTGCTCATATTACTACTACTCCTACTAATACTACCTATACTACTACTCGTACTAATAATACTACTCCTACTACTTCTACTCATTCTACTACTACTCATGCTAATAATTATTCTACTACTACTACTACTCATACTACCACTAATACTGCTACTACTCATAACTAACTAATAACTCTACTCCTACTACTTATACTCATACTACTAATATTACTCATTATACTACTACTACTCCTACTTCTACTCATACTACTAATCATTCTACTACTACTACTACTAATACTACTCATGCTACTAATTATTCTATTACTACTACATATACTACTACTCATACAGTTACTCCTACTACCACTCATACTACTACTAATTTTACTACTACTCATAATACTACTACTACTTCTATTAATACTACTAATAATTCTACTACTGCTACTACTCATACTAATACTGCGACTCATTCTGCTACTAATTATACTAATACTACTACTACTACTCATGCTACTACTACTTCTCATACTACTATTGCTTATTCTACTACTACTCATACTACTACTACTAGATTTCTCCAGATGAAGCCACGTGTGAGGTGGTGGAACTAGTAGCGGTGGAGCCTGGCGGTGGAACCTTATCACAAATGAGTGAGATATTATGATGAATCATATATTCTTGTAACTTTTTATATACATGTGAGTTGTATACTAGCTGGGTGGAGAGGATCATTTATAACCTCTAGTATACGGCACTATTGGAGGCTCTTTCTTCTTTTCCATGTTCTGTTGAAACCATCAATGGTCACTGTCTTGGAAGCAGCACAGTGGAAGGAATCTCTATCAGTTCTGTACCATTATCTGGGTTTTTGAAGGTCCAACTAGGAGTCCGCGAGGAGCAGAGGAGTTTTTCCCGAAAGGATTATTACACATAGTTGTGTTTTGACCCCCTCAGGGTCTTGTAAGGAGGTGAGTGACTACTGCATGTGGTGGTGGGAGCACTATACACATAGAGGATGTGTGGAGTAAAGAAATACTTTACATCTCTCTGTGTGACAACAGAGGAAATCATCACTTTATCATTAGACTTTTATTTCATTATTATTATTATTATTATTATTATTATTGTGGATTTCTCATGTATTGATGCAGAGCTGCCATATTTATATTTCATTATTGTTACTCCAGGTGGGAGAACTTTAGTGACGGCAACATTTCTGGTTGTCCATATTTCTATTTTATGTTCCTGTATAATAGCGCAACTATCTTTTACATTTACTTATACTACTACTCCTTATACTACTACTTCTCCTTATACTACTACTACTCATACTACTACTCCTTATACTATTACTACTACTACTTCTCCTTATACTACTACTACTACTACTCCTCCTCCATACTACTACTCCTTATACTACTACTCCTTATACTACTACTACTCCTCCTCCTCCATACTACTACCCCTTATACTACTACTACTACTACTTCTCCTTATACTACTACTACTACTCATACTACTACTCCTTATACTATTACTACTACTACTACTACTCCTTATACTACTACTACTCCTCCTCCTCCATACTACTACTCCTTATACTACTACTACTACTACTTCTCCTTATACTACTACTACTACTCATACTACTACTCCTTATACTATTACTACTACTACTTCTCCTTATACTACTACTACTCATACTACTACTCCTTATACTACTACTACTCCTCCTCCTCCATACTACTACTCCTTATACTACTACTCCTTATACTACTACTCCTTATACTATGCGAAAAAAAGGGGGAATGTATATCTCCATATACTGGGACTTTAATTGAAGTACACAAGGAAAGGGGGATAGTGTGCCTCCATCCCTAAATTGAATACCAAAATAATAAAAGAGTGTGGGACTTTAAATGAGGCAGACTCGAACACAAATGTAGAAGTAAAAAGTAGTAGTTTTAGTGTACATAAAAGTCAAATTACACAACGTTATGTGTGTGAAACGGTCACTCAATGCATGTACAGACATCTTAGAGAATACATAGTATACATATAAATGGGGTATAGAAACATAATTGCCATAACAGGGGAACAGTTTTGCATAGTTAATAAATGCAACTAATAATGGACAGTAAGATTCGTACAGGTAAGGGTGGAAATATGAGGGAGAGTATCCTCACAAGCTCGACGCGTTTCGTCGGTTAACTGACTCATCAGGAGCAGATAAAAAATATCTGTAAATAATAAAAAGTTCTCAATCAAAAAGGGGGAATGGGAAACAACCCATAATGTAGAAAATATATGTAAAAGAGTATGTATAAAAGAACAAAAAACAACAAAAAAGCAAGTGAGGATAGAAAAAACGAGTGAGTGAGTGAGGGTGAGAGCCACCGAGGAAGAGGGGTGCCTATGAGGTGTACCTACACCTGAAATTAGTGTTGGTGAAAGGTAGGTATAAATGTGCAATGTGAAAAGTAAAGGAGTAAAGTGTATGGGGCTGTGACATGTAGTATTACCTTGTAGTAGCCAGTGTAGGTTGTGCAGTGCAAGCCGGTCATCTAATCGGTTGTGGGTGGGGACCTCCAGGTGGGCCAGCTATATAGGACCGACAGTACCAACATCACGTGGTGACGGGCGGGGAACATGTGCCCGCCATTGGCGCCAAAACTATTCCCGCCCGTACATCAGCTAGATGAGAAAAAGCCGCGAGAACAGACAACGCCGAATAGGGACGTCGCTGGTGCGGCATGTGCGTGTCCACATCTCCCGCCCCCCATACCTTAATATTCACGATTGTCTGAGGACCCGTCCGTCCTCAGAGTAGACGGCACAAGCAGGCGGGCAATGATGACGTCAGCGCGCCGCTACTAAGCCGCCGTCGGGTGGACCAAGATGGCCGCGGCTCCGGAGCTAGGCCGAAGCCGCGGCCTTTCCTATGGCCGAGACCGCGGAGCTCACTCCGCGGATCGTCCTCCATCAAAATTATTTTGATCGATCAAAGACATTAACGATTAATCGAACAATTAATCGTTAATTTCCGCAGCCCTACATTTTTATTATTTTTCCTAGTAATGGCGGCGATCTGCGATTTTTAATGGGACTGCGACAGGGGGCCGTGCAGGGGGCGGGGCTCCCAGTCTACATCCCAATGGAGGGAAACCCTGGAGGTGAGCCGTGCTTTTACCACCCCTCAACTGCTTCCTCTTTTATCTGCAGAGGCTGCGGCCGGGGGGTAAACATGCCATGAATTCTACCCCCGCTCACTTCCACCAAACACCCCCCATTCAAGTGAATAGGACTGTGACCATGTGCAACGTATGAGGATGTGGGGGGCTAGTGCACCGTCCAATCATCTCCTCCCCACCTGTCACATGACCTCTGAAGAGCGATGTGAATGTGGATCCCTCATCAGATGCAGCGCGATGTGAATGAGCCCTCAGGCTGCATTTATACCTGAGAGACGCGACTTTCAGGGGTTTTATACAGAGATTGAGATTTGATGTTTTATTATCCAATAGAGAAAATTATCATCTGTTGTATCATTTGTTACTACGAGGGGCAGATTTATTATAATAATAATAATAATAATTAGTGTAAGGGGTTAGAGATAAGGGGAGGATTATTTATAATTGATTTGTTAGGGTGTTAATACTACTACTACTACTACCCCTGCTCATATTACTACTACTCATACTAATAATACTACTACTTCTACTCATACTACTACTCATACTACTACTCATACAGCTATCACTACTACCCCTGCTCATATTACTACTACTCCTACTAATACTACCTATACTAATAATATTACTTCTACTCATACTACTAATCATTCTACTACTACTCATGCTACTAATTATTCTACTTTTTCTGCTACTACTACTCAATTTACTACCACTAATATTACTACTACTGCTACTACTCATAACTAACTAATAACACTACTCCTACTACTTCTACTCATACTACTACTATTACTCATTCTTCTTCTACTACTACTACTACTCCTACTTCTACTCATACTACTAATCATTCTACTACTACTACTCTTACTAATACTACTCATGCTACTAATTATTCTACTACTACTCATACAGTTACTCCTACTAATACTACCTATACTACTACTACTACTTATACTAATAATACTACTGCCAGGGCCATCTTTAATATGGTTTGGACCCCGGGCAAACATTTTTTTTGCCCCCCCCCCCCAATAAAATTTTGCTCTTCACCCCAACATCTCAAAAAACAGACATATCACAGCGCCCCATTACATTGCAGCCTCTTCATATCACAGCGCCCCAATCCATTGCAGCCTCCATCATGACAAAGCACATAAGGGCACAGCACATCAGGGTATAGCACATCAGGGTACAGGACACAGCACATCAGGGCACGTCAGGGTACAGGACATCAGGGCACATGACATCGGGGCACAGCACATCAGGGCACAGGACATCGGGGCAGGGGGCACATCAGGGAACATAGCACATCAGGGCATGGGGCATATAGCACATCAGGGCACATCAGTGTACATTGGGGCACATCAAAGCACATGGGGCACATCACATCGCCCCCGTTACATTAGAGTCCCCTTCATGTCCAGGGCTGGACTGGGACAAAAATGTGGCCCTGGTCTTCATCCAGACCGGCCCAGGGTACAGCACATCAGGGTACAGCACATCAGGGTACAGCACATCAGGGCACAGCACATCAGGACACAGCACATCGAACATCATGACACAGAGCCCAGCACATCAGGGTACAGAGCCCAGCACATCAGGGCACAGTACATCAGGGTACAGGGTACAGCACATCAGGGTATAGCAAATCAGGACACAGCACATGGCACATCAGGGTACAGAACACAGCACATCAGGGTACAGAACACAGCACATCAGGGTACAGAACACAGCACATCAGGGTACAGAACACAGCACATCAGGGTACAGGACATCAGGGCACAGGTCACAGTACATCAGGGCACAGAACATCGGGACAGGGGGCACGTCAGGGAACATAGCACATCAGGGCATGGGGCACATCAGGGAACATAGCACATCAGGGCATGGGGCACATCAGTGTACATTGGGGCACATCACGGTACATTGGGGCACATCAAAGCACATGGGGCACATCAGGGTACATCGCCACGGACCTCCGGGGGAATTCACTGCAGAACAGCTGGGAAGCCCTAGTTGAAACTCCCAGTCCCGATGGCCAGTACATGCCTGTTCATGTCATAGTGCCCCTTTACACATCACAGCACCCCAATTACATTGCAGCCATTGTCACATTCACATGTAGGTGTTTTGGCGGCCCATATTTGCGCAGGCACAGCAGCCCATTCATTTGAATGGGCTGCCATGCCTGCGTTTCCTGCAGAAAAAAAGGTGCATGCAGCATTTTAAAAATGCAGTGGCCTTGAAATCCATTCTGATTTTGCACCATGCGACTTACCTGCAGTTCCTGTACACACAAACGGACTGTGTTTTTAAAAGCGTGACCTAAACATCTAAAAATGCAGCAAGTTTGTCGGTGCAGGAACTGCAGGTAAGTCGCATGGTGCAAAAGCAGAATGGACAGACAGTGCTGTATTTCATTGCTTGATGGCATAGGTGTGCGCGGCCTATTAAATGATGCATGCACATTTTTTTTGCAGGAAACGCAAGCATGGCAGCCCATTCAAATGAATGGGCACTGTGCCTGCGCAAATGTGGGCCACCAAAACACATACATGTGAACCAGCCAGACACAAAATAGGCACATCAAGCAGTTAAGACCCCTTTCACACTGAGGCGCTTTGCAGGCGCTACGGTGCTAAAAATAGTGCCTGCAAAGCACCCTGAAACAGCGGCTCCATTCACTCCAGTGTGAAAGCCCCGAGGGCTTTTAGGCCCCTTTCACACGAGTCTCTGTCCGCCGGCTCAGCGGGAGATCTCTCCGTTGATCTCCGCTGAGCCGGTGGATGACAAGTCCCTCTCTGCTCACTGAGCGGGGAGGGGCTTGCGAGCGCCGCTGGTCTCTATGGAGAGATTGGATGAAAACGGACAGTGTGTCCGTTTTCATCAGATCTCACCCGATCCGATCCGCCAGCGACGGATCTGGACGTAGAGCCATACGTCTGCTTTTGGCGGATCGGACCGGGTCGAATGTCAGCGGAGTCTCCGCTGACATCCGACGCTCCATAGGACTAACATGGAGCGCCCGTTCAGATCCGCCGTCAAAACTGACAGGCGGATCTGAACGGTCCGTCCATGTGAAAGGGGCCTTACACTGGAGTGGTGCGCTGGTAGGGCGTCAGAAAAAGTCCTGCCAGCAGCTTCTTTGGAGCCCATTAGGAGCAGTGAACTCACCGCTCCTAAAGCGCCCCTGCCCATTGAAATCAATGGGCAGCGCCGCTGAACCACCGGCAAAACCCCTGCTGTAGCGACGCTTTGCTGGCGCTTTTAACCCCTTTTCGGCCGCTAGCGGGGCTTAAAAGCTCCCCGCTAGCGGCTGAAAAGCACCTCAAAAATGACGGTACAGTACAGCACTACTAAAAATAGTGGCGTTTTACCGCCGATGCCTGGCACTTTTAGTGTAAAAGCAGCCTAATTACAGCATTCCATGTGCTGTGTCCTGTGTGCTCTTCTGAGGCCTCACTCAGCCTTGACTGCAAGTCTTCTTTTTTTTTTTTTTTATTACTTAGCCTAGTTATGGCATGGGGATAGGGGGAGCTGGAGCCAGGGGAGGAGAAAGAAGACCTTTCCTTGTCCTGGGCTGGAAAGCACAGCTCTGATTCTTTAATTCTCCACACCAGGCTTCAGGCTCCACTCCGCGCTGCTGGCTCACTCCTCCTTCCCTTCTCCGCTCCTCCGAACAGGTACACAGCACTGCAGGCATAGCAAGGGGCGGGGCCAGAGCGTCAGCTCAAGGCCCCGCCAACCCGCGGCCTGTTTTTCAAACAAAAATAAGGCACTGTGGGCGCCGTGCGCGCCGCCGCCGCTGACATCACATAATAATGATAATTAATATTCACAATCAGTCAATCACAACGCCGATTTGTGGGCAGCGCGCAGGGTTTACGGGCAGCTCTGCTTTGGGCCCCAAACAGTGACCGGGCCCTGGGCAGCTGCCCCGTTTGCCCTGCGCTAAAGACGGCCCTGACTACTGCTACTACTTCTATTCATACTATTAATCATTCTATTACTGCTACTACTCATATTAATACTACTACTCATTCTGCTACTAATTATACTAATACTACTACTACTCATGCTACTACTACTATTGCTCATTCTACTTTTACTACTGCTACTACTTTTTATTGAAAGCCTGTGGCGTGCAAAACACACTCAAAAACTCGCCCGGTGCATAAAAAATGTGCACAACATAAAGAGGTGCGACAAAAAAGTGCAACGGGTACACAAGTCCTCTAAAATCAGAGGACCTAGTCCTGAATCCCCCGGGGCGTTAGGCTCCAGACAGGGACAAGGACACATAAAACTTGTTTTTCATGGCCGAAACCAATCAGACCCCGTTCTCTGGAAGGTCTGCCGAAACAGACCCACCCAAATACTAGGTGAGGCTCCCCCGAAGGGAGACCCCAACCCTATTAGAGGGGGGCGAACTAAGCCAGAAGGCCATGTCCACCCCCTCCCCCAACTTTCAGGACAGGCCCTGGGACCTGTGACCCTACTCATCACACGTGCTAAACCGTGTACAAAACATAAAAATACAAAAAGTGACACACAAAAGGAATAAATAAAATAAAGTGGGGGAAGGGGAGAGGAGAGTGAAGAAGTGGTCATTGTGTGGAACAAACAATTCCTCTGGTCCCGGCCCAAGAGGCAGGTGGTAAGTAAGCGTGATATGGTGCAGTGACCGCGGTGCCATAAATCAAAGTGCCCCTCACTCAGTGATTGTACGGCACCCCTGGACTGCCACTCCAGGGGCACATACTCCATAGGCTTTCAAGACCGCCCTGACCAACGGTCCGGACCACAGCAGCCCCCACCCCAGACAGGAAGCTTGGTGAGATCCCTTTGCCATCAGGCTCCACCGTCGCTCCCATCACTCCTACCTAATTACATTCGGCAATTACTAACCGCTCCTCCTCCACAGCATAAGGAGTTGCCGGTGTTCTATTCCCGAAAAAACTGTCCGGGGCTAGAGCCACCCCAATCCAGGCCAGAAGGCCAGGTACTCAACCTTCTGGGTCAGACCAGTGGCAGCACCCCTCCTCACCAGGAGCACCCTTCCGGACGGCTCAGACTGGAACATACACCGTCTCCCGGTTCATAGGGCAGCCCGGTGTGTCCCCTACCGACACCGTCTTTCCAGGTGCTAATTACGCCATCGGAGAGTGCCGACTGCAACCCTCTCTATAGGGCCAGCACAGCGCCTCCTTTGGCACCTGATAAGAACAGATACTACACTTGGCCAAAAGGCAGAGGAGCTGCTCATCTTTGAGCTTGCCACCTTTTTGCTTGCTGGAACTTAGACCGAGTAGAAGTGGAGTAAGTGGCATTGGCCGTGAGGAGAAGGGAGCATACGCCTGGATCCAGGGATAGGAAACCCCTCCACCCAGGCAGGCGCTGCCATAGAGGGAGAAGGAAGCTGGCACCACCACTCCATTTCTTTTCATGCGGTTTACCCTTTGCCACAAGGTAAGGGTCCATTACTCACCTAAGTGTACTTACACCAAGAGGATTTACCCCACTGCTAAGGACACCTCACCGCACAGATTTCCTTTGTGTCCAGGGCTTGCCCACCCTATGCCTATTTCACCAGAAGAAAATCGCACTATAGACTGGTGATTGCATTACTCTTTATTACCACCGACTGGCATGCAGCATATTCACCCATCACCATTTATGTGGCATTTTTCTATCATTGTGCCCTATGTTTGTAGCGGCATTCTGAATATTTCTTTGCACTTTGCGTTCAGTTTATTTGCAGACGTTTGTTTTTTCTAGTCACGCAGAATAATTTCATTCAGCATTTTTCTGCATTTTTGCACTTCTTGTCGATTTCT
>CM053038.1:5443370-5549757 GCA_028564925.1 Lithobates sylvaticus
ACTACTACTTATACTACTACTCACACTACTACTGCTTATACTATGATTACTACTCCTACTACTACTCATACTACTAATCCTTATACTACTACTACTCATTATACTACTATTATTACTACTCATACTACTACTACTCATACTACTATTCCTTATACTACTACTACTACTCATACTACTAATACTTATACTACTAATTCTACTCCTACTTTTACTACTCCTACTACTACTACTTTTTCAGTACTACTTTCAGTAGTCTGAATCCCGGACACTTGATGTAAACCCCAGACTGTGCAGGTGAATGGGGGATGGGTGGTACTCCTAGTTGTATGGAGGGAGGATGACAATAGAGAGAAGATAAAGTCGCACAGCTCAGGGGGGATGTTTGGGGTGGAGGCACTTGACTGGCCTGCACAGAGTCCTGACCTCAACCCCATAGAACACCTTTGGGATGAATTAGAGCGGAGACTGTGAGCCAGGCCTTCTCATCCAACATCAGTGCCTGACCTCACAAATGCTCTTCTGGAAGAACGGTCAGACATTCCCATAGACCCTCCTAAACCTTGTGGACGGCCTTCCCAGAAGAGGTGAAGCTCTTGTAGCTGCAAAGGGCCGACTCCATATTGAACCCTCCGGACTAAGACTGGGAGGTCATTAAAGGTCATGTGTGTGTAAAGGCAGGCGTCCCAATACTTTTGGTAATATAGTGTGGTGTTGGTGAATGTAAGGTTGATTGTATGGACAGATTGTAAGGTGTGTGGTCAGTATTAGATTTCCCGGTCGCCATGTAAGGTCAGGACTGGTCTATATCCGGATCTCTTTCCACTAATGAGACTCTAAAGTCGCACAATTATAAGATGTGAATTTCCAGTCTCTGAATCAGTCGTGGCGACACCCATTCAGAGTCCCAGCGATTGGATTGGGCGATATTGGAATCGAAGGGCGGTGACTTGTCACATGACTGGGTGTGTCCAAAGTCACATGACAAGTGGTGGAAACGAAGCCTTAATGTTACATTTGTATCCAATCAGACGATCTCTCGCTCACTGAATCTATAAGAGATCGATGGATTGTAAAGTGTGTGATCTGCTGACATAGGGGAGAAGATCGTGACGTTGTCCGCGCTTCCTCTCACACACCCGCTAAAAAGATTTATTATTATCCAATAGGAAGAAAGCGGAGAGCCCCTCGGAGCCCGATGTGGTTGGTGCAGACCCCGGAGCGGCGTGGCCCCTCCCCCCAGAACAGACGAATGTCAGACAACTGTGCTAAATGGGGAAATTGTTACAAATTCTCTTTTTTTCCTCCCAGTAGAACAGATCTGAACGCTTTTTATCACCAAATTGTACAAACACCACACACACAACAATACGAAATGTGACTTCCCTTCCCCCACCAGAGCAACGCCGGGCGCTCTCCTCTCCGCTCTCCCTGAGCTCACCTTCCAGTCTGAAGGATGATTGGGGCTGAGCGATCGAGAGGCGTGTCCCCACCCCTTTATCTCTTTCATTGGGAGGATTAGTCACAGCGCAGTGCCGGACTCCACCACTAGGGAGCAGCACTGAGCTCATTCCATACAATTCCTTCCAAATACAACTCCTGTGTAGAAGACGATCGCTCCGAGTTCACGCTTCCCCTCCGCGCTGCGTTGTGGCGTGTTGGCCTCGCATGTCACCCCACATTACATGTGTTTAGCGTGTTGTACCGCCCAACATACTAAGACAACACCCCCACCCCCGACATCCCTGCATTGCAGCCCCCACAGAGCACATGAAGTGACAGAACAAGCAATGCACCAGGACCCCGAGGTGTGAATGAGCCCCTTAGTGAGCCCCGCCCAGGAGAAGCGTCACCTCGGAGCGATCGTCTTCTACACACCATGGAATTTTACAGAAGCCTTAAAGGAGATGTAAAGGCAGAAGGTGCGTTCTGTGCATTAAGATAATTCCCTTCATAGACCCCGCCCATCTCTCCCCAGACACGCCCACCAGGGTCCAATCCCTCCGCCCAATAATTGGGGTTTAGGAGATCCTCCGGCGGCTCTTAAAGGGGAAGACGTTCCCATACGGGGGGTTTCCCGGGAACGTGCCGCTTTGCCAACGTATATCGGGGTGAGCCGGAGGGCAAAGTGGTAAAAAAGACGTTATAAATCACAACGGCTGAATCTGTGTCTGTAGTGCTTGTTCAGACCTTAAAGCCGAGTTCCCCCCCTCCGGGGTCACATGTGGCACCTTTCAGGGGGGAGGGGGGTGCGGATACCTGTATAATACGGGTATTTGCACCCACTTCCCGGGCACAGACTCCTGCGGGAGCTACGCCCCTCCCCCCGCGCTGTGTGCTGGGAGACACATGGGTCCCGGAGACAGCAGGGACCATTCGGTTTGCGCAGCGCGACTCGCGCATGCTCAGTAGGGACCCTGGGCTGTGAGCCCACACAGGCTTCACTTCCTGATTCCCTCACCAAAGATGGCGGCGGCGGCATCCAAAGACCGAGGGGCGGGACGGCCTCGGGTGCCGACATGGCGGGCGCCCTGGACAGGGAAGTGTCCTTATTTTACAAAGTCAGCAGCTGCAGGATTTGTAGCTGAATTAAAAAATAATAAATTTGGGGGAACCTCCCACTTTACTACCAGAAATAAGAGACATCTTATTAGATTGTTACTCCCGGAGTATGTAATGTTTGGTAATTCTACAGAAATCATTCACATTTAACTGAACCCAATAGATTTTAGGCGACTAAAATACGACTAAAACTAAAACACTTCAAATGACTAAAATAAACTAAAACTAAAAATGACATTTTAGTCAAAAGACTAAAAACTAAAACAAAATGGAAATTTTGCAAAAAAATGAAGGATGTCACCAATCCCCGCCCTTAGGTACACCCCTCCGCGCTCACTGGATATGACGTCCTAAGTTGTATTCGAAATTAATAAATAAATATTACATAATAATACATTATATAATATATATGGTAAAGCAGCTACTGAAATAAAAAGGAATTAAAATATAGCAATATTGTAAACACTTATTAAAAAGTCTGTTATAAAATTGCAGCAGCGCTTAATGTCCTTTATCCACTATGGACATTGACCCCAATCCGTTCATTTAAATCCAATGGTAAGAATAGCGGAGTTTTGTTCTGTGTGTTTTTAGCTTCCACCACAATAAAGCACCACGTGTGGTCAAAATCTCCCCTTTGGGGATGCACTCACCAGAACCTAGATCAATCAGAGCCTTCAATATCCAAAGACAGATCCACTTCTCCACTGCTCTTCTCCCATCTACCACTAGGTGTCAGAGTGTCTGGTCATGGTTCACCGCATACATGCAAAAATAATATCCATATAGCGTAGCACCGTTTGATATGTTTTATTATAATAATCCAGCCCGCTCCCCCCTTAGTACATAAATGCGTACCAGAAATAAAAATCAATAGAGCATTGAGAATAAAAGTGCACTGTGCCTGTGTGTAGATCTCCGCCGCAACATAAGATGCGCATCCGCTGTATAGAACAGCCGGTTCACTTCCTGGTTGTAATCGTCGGCTGGAGCGCACGTTGAGGCGCAAGCGCCACTTCCGGTAGGTCACGACCCTGGCGCGTTTCGTCATATCCTGACTTCGTCTGAGGGCGTGACCTACCTACCGGAAGTCAGCCTATATTGTGTCAGACTGCGAAATTGGCCAATGGCGTTTTCAGTCATTTTGACAGACAGTAGTGGCGGTCAATCGGAGTAGTTACCTCCATCATTGACTTGGTGCATTGTCTGCTTGTCATTTGTATATACGTTTTTTAGATCCTGGATATATTAAAATATTTATGTCACCAAATACTTTATATCACAATTACCTCAGTATACACGATCTTCCCGCGATTTACCGGATAAGTTTTTAGTATAAATTATAAGATTGTTTACATCCACTATCTTGTATGCCGCTGTTCCGATCCTAAATTACACAGGTCAATCGGCCATCACTACAATCACTCTAGTGTACAAGCATAATCCTACGCTTTTTATATCCAATATCTAGGTGATTCATAGCTTATTATGTTACTAAGTTCACTGTTCCTATTAAATTTGTGGTGCATACAATCTGATCGGTACTGCAATCGTCTCAGCGCGTTTGGCCCAATAATGCTAATGTTTTATAATGGTACCCTGGTGTGTTACATTTGTGCGCTTCAGGTAGTCCGTTGGTGGTACACACAGTCACATTCACCATGATAATTGCATACATTTGAGCACATACATCATGAGATACTGGTATGTAATTTCAATTTAATAAAATTCATATAGATGTAAATATATATATATATATATATATATATTTATATATTTATATTATATTTTATAATATTTAATATTTTATTTTTATATTATAATATTTTATTTTATATTTTATTTTATATTTTTATTATTTTTTTTTTATTTATTTTTATTTTATATTTTTATTTTATTTTTAATATTTATATTATATCATAGACTAGGAGTTTAAGCACACTCAGTGTGTGTGTGTGTGTGTGTGTGTGTGTGTGTGTGTATATAAATATATATATATATATATATATATATATTTATATATATATATATATATATATATATATATATATATTATATATATATATATATATATATTATATATATTTTATATATATATATATATATATATATATATATATATATATATATATATATATATATATATATATATATATATATATATATATATATATATATTGTGTGTGTGTGTATATATGTATATATATATATATATATATATTGTGTGTGTGTGTGTATATATGTATATATATATATATATATATATATATATATATATATATATATATATATATAACTCAAATCAATTAAAGATATGTCGGCCTCCTCTAAAAATATGCTAATAAAAATATAATTAGATTAAAAAAATATAATTAAAAATAAAAATGAAAATAAAATAAAACTAAAATGAGGGGCTTAAATTTAAATGTCCATAAAACAGCCAGAAAAAAAGTATAAAAAATGTAGACACTAGAGAAAATGTGCTCCATACCAAAGAGTTTTGTAAATGTAAATATAAAAATTGGAAATATAAAAATTATTATATCCATAAAACACCCTTATATATATAAAAAAAAACTGTGGCTAAAAAATCCCACCCAGACTTCAAAGGTATATATCTATAAAATATGTAAAAAAATATATATATAAAATATTTTTCTTAGATATATGTACATGTATATGTCTGGCTGTGGTCCATCTCATTTTAACCTACACAATACAACATCACTGTCTATGAGTTTATATATTTCGGGTTTCGGTCATCTTTCCTCTCAGGTGTCGCTGATAAAACAATTAATATCCAATTCTACATTTAGGCCTCTAGGCGTTAATACATCTACCATAAATATCCATTGTGTCTCACGTTGGGATAGTGCTTGCACCATGTTCGTACCTCTCCAATGTGATTGGATTTGTTCAACACCCCAAAATTCCAAACCTCTTGCGTCCATATCATGTTTCAACTTAAAATGTAATGACACATTGTGATCTTTGTACCCTATTTTAATATTGTGGATATGTTCTGCAATTCTTATGCGTAGTTTTCTTTTTGTTCGACTAATATAGATCAGGCCACATGGGGATTTGAATGCGTTTACCACATGGGTACTGTTGCACGTTATTGAAGGGATATTTAGTTTAACTACTTCTTTTGTATTATAGTCAGCTTCCATTTTGTTTGTCTCTAACATCCATTTTGTGAAATATGCTCAAGACTTGCTAATCTAGTTTCGTTTTTCCATAATACTGTAATCTTCTTGTTGAGTTTCATTTCTCGTAAAGCACGTGATATTTTAGAAATAATTAGTTTCACTGTGGGCGTCAGACTGTACTTGTGCGTCTCTGTATATGATTGGATAATCTGTTAAAGGGCGGTACTGTCTGAAAAGCCCTCTTATATCGACACCCAAGAATAAAGATTAGATTTGCTCGGAGAGAAACCTGCTGTGTATATGTTTCTTTATCTCAAAGGGCAAATCTCCCAGATCTGGTATCGGATTGTACACCAAACCAAAGCAGACAAATACCCCTAATCTTGATTTATTACCCTTTCAGATTGGGGGCTCGTCCGGGATCGATTACTATATGTCGCGGGTGAGTAGACTTGATATATATCTTCTCTCACCGTGACCTCTATTTAGAAATCGTTCCTTTAACGGGACCTGTGATTTATGTAGAAGTAGTTTTTAGACTTTGAAGAAAGTCAAGCGCTGTTGAGACAACAGCGCCAGCCCTGGGGGGGCTGGATGGGCTTTAGGAAGCCCATTAGATAAGAGCTATTCTGAGTAATAGCATATGCTAAGAAAGCATCTGTTCAGTGTGAACAGGGAGGATTCTGTGTAGTCCTCATTATAAGTCTGCGCAGCGTCTGTTCGGGATGAACAGTCAGAGAACCTTGGGTAGGTTCCAGGACTTTTGAGAAGTCCGTATATTAATGATAATACAGTACTGTAATTACAAAACAAGAAGTCTGCTAAGGTGTGATGGACAAAACCGATCTCTTGCTTTTCTTATCTTTGCGTAGAGGATAAGCTAACTTGTAAACTGTCTGTGTGGAATTTGTCAGCGTTTATAAGGTAAGACAACGCCTTCCACTGCTCCGTGTTATCATAGGACTTAGATTTAAGAGCGACAGACGTGCCTTCCTATGAATTCCGGGTTCTTTTGTGATTGATGGAAGTTCCCGATCGAAACACAGAGTAGTGCTACAGTATCCGGTGATGTATTGATGTTTATTCTTAATGATTTATGTATGAATGTTTTGACTAGAAAGTTAGCAGAAAAATAGCAGTGTTAGTAATATTTTCTTAAAGGTAATGATTCATTTTGCTGCTATGCAGGGAAAGTGAAGATTGGGATGTTTGGCTTTTTGCCAACATGGTTCAAGTACTTATATCTCACTAAGCTAATAGATATTGTGAAGAATTGTTTGCGGCATTGGCAGTACAGAACTTGCAAGTACTATTTGAACCTGTTGGCACTCTGCCAAAAATAAAAAATTATTTGAGAGAAATAAATAAAAAAATGTATTGTTTGGTTGTAAATAATAACAAAGTAATAATGTATGAAGCTTGTCTATAAATAAGATGCTGTGGGAGATCTCTGGCTGGCCCGGGGCTCCCTATGGCATCCTAGCCCAAAAGCTGCCCAAGATAGGTTAGCAGAGCCATGGAATGGTGAATTTAGAGGTTAAATTAACTTTCTCCATGCCTTTATCAGGCGCCCGCTTCCTCCCCCCTCACATTCCATAAACCAGATAGGAGCAGCACAGAGCAGCACAGACACAAGGACACCGAGAATAGCAGAATGAGTGAGTTTGAAACAAAAGGGATCTTAAAGGGAAATTACCTTGTTCTATATTAACAAAAGACAAGGTAAGAAAAGTAAAGAAGGCAATTGTGAATATAAGGTTTGTATAAGACCTGAGGGCCATCGATGGCCTAGTGGTACCGATTGCCCCAAAAGTGCCTGATGTGCCATCAATATTTACCGCCATAAATTACGATGCAGAGTATTTTATTGTGATTGATTTATTTAACGCATTTTTATTTCCGTCCCTGTGGATGAGGAGGCACAACCAATCTTTGCTTTATGTTTTTTTTTTTAAAAAAACCGCCAACTAACATGGTGCAGAATGCCCCAGGGCTATATATAGACTCCCTTGTAGCCTATTCCAAACTACTCTCAGAGCTTGGATACCAGGACATTGTTCATCCCTGCTGCAGTATGTGGATGATTTCCTCATCTGCAGTTCTACTCGGGTGGCCGCCCTGGAGGATGGGAGAGATCTTTTGAAATGTATTTTTGAAAGTGGTCACAAAGTGTCAAAGAAAAATTGCAATGGTGTCAGAAAAGGTTGAATATCTTGGTTTTGTACTCTCAAAAGGAGAAAGGAAAGTCAATCACAGAAGAGCTATGGCTCTTATGGGTCTGCCCCGCCCACTTGCTAAGAAAGACATGTTCACCTTTCTTGGTAATTATGATTGGTTACTGCCGCCAACAGGGCCGGTCCGTCCCGTGGTGCATGGGGTGCAGTGCACCCAGGCGCCACAGAGGTGGGGGCGCTGGAGCGCCAGAGTGCTCCGCTCCCTCCTCCTCTCCTTGTCCGTAGGCGGCGCGGCTCTCTCCGCCCATCGCGGCCGCTCCCGCGGCCGTGCAGTGACGCCACGGGGGGGGGGGGGGCGCTCAGTGGCCGAGCCCGACTTGAACAGAGCGTGTGTGATGCTGGTGCTTGTGGTCAGGAGGCGGAAGTTAAACACAGGAGGAGTCCTGTGTTTAACTTCCGCCTTCTGCCCACAAGCACAAGCATCACACACGCTCTGTTCTCCACCCGGGCGGCGCGGCTGCACACTGTCCTCTCCAGCTGCCGCCCGGGTGGTTTTAATTAGCCTAGTGGTGGGGGGGTGGTTTGTCTAGGGGGGGTCTATACCAATGTGGGGGGGTGGTAGTTTGTCTAGGGGGGGTCTATACTAATGTGGGGGGGGGGGTTGTCCTGGGGGGGTCTATACTAATGTGGGGGGGGGGGTTGTCCTGGGGGTCTATACTAATGTGGAGGGGTTGTCCTGGGGGGTCTATACTAATGTGGGGGGGGGGGTGGTTTGTCATGGGGGGGTCTATACTAATGTGGGGGGTTTGTCCTGGGGGGTCTATACTAATGTGGGGGGGGGGGTTTGTCCTGGGGGGTCTATATCAATGTGGGGTGGGGGGGTTTGTCCTGGGGGGTCTATACTAATGTGGGGGGGGGGGGTGGTTTGTCCTGGGGGGGTCTATACCAATGTGGGGGGGGGGGGGTTTGTCCTGGGGGGGTCTATACTAATGTGGGGGGGGGTTTGTCCTGGGGGGTCTATACTAATGTGGGGGGGGGGTTGTCCTGGGGGGTCTATACTAATGTGGGGGGGTTGTCCTGGGGGGTCTATACTAATGTGGGGGGGGGGTTGTCCTGGGGGGTCTATACTAATGTGGGGGGGGGTTGTCCTGGGGGGTCTATACTAATGTGGGGGGGTTGTCCTGGGGGGTCTATACTAATGTGGGGGGGGTTTGTCCTGGGGGGTCTATACTAATGTGGGGGGGGGGGTTGTCCTGGGGGGTCTATACTAATGTGGGGGGGGGGTTGTCCTGGGGGGTCTATACTAATGTGGGGGGGGGGTTTGTCCTGGGGGGTCTATACTAATGTGGGGGGTTTGTCCTGGGGGGTCTATACTAATGTGGGGGGTTTGTCCTGGGGGGTCTATACTAATGTGGGGGGGGGGTTTGTCCCGGGGGGTCTATACCAATGTGGGGTGGGGGGGGTTTGTCCGGGGGGTCTATACTAATGTGGGGTGGGGGGGTTTGTCCTGGGGGGTCTATACTAATGTGGGGGGGGTGGTTTGTCCTGGGGGGGGGGTCTATACCAATGTGGGGGGGGGGTTTGTCCTGGGGGGTCTATACTAATGTGGGGGGGGGGTTGTCCTGGGGGGTCTATACTAATGGAGGGGGTGGGGGGGTTTGTCCTGGGGGGTCTATACTAATATGGGGGGGGGTTTGTCCTGGGGGGTCTATACTAATGTGGGGGGGTTGTCCTGGGGGGTCTATACTAATGTGGGGGGGTTGTCCTGGGGGGTCTATACTAATGTGGGGGGGGTTGTCCTGGGGGGTCTATACTAATGTGGGGGGGGGGGGTTGTCCTGGGGGGTCTATACTAATGTGGGGGGGGTTGTCCTGGGGGGTCTATACTAATGTGGGGGGGTCTGTACTAATGTGGGGGGGGTTGTCCTGGGGGGCCTATACTAATGGAGGGGGTGGTTTGTTCTGGGGGGTGGTTTGTTCTGGGGGGTGGTTTGTACTAATGTCGGGGGGGAAAGGTTTGTCCTGAGGGGGGGTCTATACTGATAAAGGGGGGTGTTTTGTCCTGGGGGTCTATACTAATGGGGGGGGGTCTGTCCTGAGGGAGGTATTTATACTTAGTGAAGGGTCTGCACTGACGGAGGGGGGGGGTCTATACTTAATGGAGTGGGGTCTGTACTGAGGGATGACTATAGTTGGTGGAGGGGGTGATACCATGTTTTACTGCACCAGGTGACACCAACCCTAGTGATGCCACTGCAGCTGCGGGCTCTTATTTCCCCTCTCCCTCACCTCCTCGTGCGATGCTGTACTAGTGAGCGGCGCACTATGTTTCTTCCCTCCCTTCATAACGGCCAGGGAAGAAAAAACAAAGGAGCAAAGAAAAGGATTGTGGGACATGTGGTCCCAAGGACTGGCAGCCCCACTGTAACATGGAAACTGCAGCCCAAACAGCATGCTCAGCTGAATGGGAGAGAGAAAGCCAGGAGCCCGGGGAAGCTTTCAGGGAAGGGCACCCAGGACTCCAGAGGGAGAGGGCAGTGCTGAGAGAACACCATCAGAGAGAGAAAGCCACACAGCCTGGCACCATCCCTGGTGGAGGAAGGAATGGAGTCATTGCAGGAATACAGGTCTGGGCTCTACCCAGCGGAGTCGCCACAGGCAATTCAGAGTGAGCTGACTCCTGATCAGAGGAACCGTTGTTGCTGTATCGCTGGGTCAGGTGAGAGGGCCGATCGGCCATTATTTACTACCATCTCTTGTAACATGTCTGCAGTCTCTGACCATCTCCTGTATTGTGTGCAGCCTGACCATCTCCTGTACTATGATTACAGTCTCTGACCGTCTCTAGTATCATGTCTACAGTCTCTGACCATCTCCTGTACTATGTCTGGGGGCTCTTTCTAATAGACTCTCTAACAGAAGCCCCCTCTGTGTGCATCAGAGAGACTCCCCTCCAGGTCTCATTAGTGTACGCTCTTCCTGTATTTTATTTATTGGTAAAAGATCATGGGAGGATCCCAGGGTAACGAAGACTTCTTACGGGAACATCTCTGTGTTGAAGTCGTTGTCATAGAAACATTTGTAAAGGGGAGGAGTTGGTAAGATGACCACGCCCACGTGGGGGCGCCAGAAATATTTCTGCACCCAGGCGTCTGTGACCCTAGGATCGGCCCTGGCCGCCAATGAGTACCTGACTGTTCCTACTACAATCTCCTGAGACAAGCCACAGGTTTACACATGGCAGATTGTATAAAATGGTCAAATGAAATGTGCAATGCTTTTGTGTATTTGAAAAATGCTATGGTAATGGCTCCAGGGCTCGGCCTCCCTAACTAGGAAAAATGTTTAATTAGTTTGCAGGAAAAATGTTTCATTTGTTTGCAAGGGAAAATTGTAAGGACGTGTCAGGTGTCCTCGCTCAGGAGCATGGAGGCAAGTTGCGCCCTATTATTTTTTTCAAAGATGGTTCCGGTGCAGGTTCAAGGCATGCCTGTGTGTCTCAGAGGCATCCTATTCGATGATGGTTTTGAGATGGCCACTTCTTTCACTCTGGGGCACGACACTACACTTCACACCACCCACAATGTATGAAAAATGTACATACGCAGCACATGTCTGCTCAAAAGGTTGAGCGGCTATGAGTTGATCTTGATGTCCAATCAAAAATTGCACATCAAATATGCTTCTCCCACTTCAGGACCAGCACCAATACAAATGCCCTTTTAGGAATAAAAGGAGAGCAGAATGAGGTTGTGCCACAACATGAGTGCATAGACCTCATTCACCAAGACACATCACCCAGGTCTGTATCTTCCACAACACTGCAGAGCATACACAGGCCAACAAACAGATAGCCAAGGGAAATGCGCTGGCTGATTAGCTGCTAAACAAGCTGCTACTTCACAAAATGCACAGATCCAAATGCCCATGCTAGTACCAGAATTGTTGTTTTCTTTTTGCTTTTTGTTTTTTTTTGTTTTTTGATCAGGTTCTTTCAGATTTGCAGGTATGGCAAATGAAGCTGATCTCAGAGGTTGGGACAAAATAGGTGTGCAGAAAGATCCAAAGACTGGACTTCTCTGCAAAGAGGGGAAGCCATGTATACCAGTAGCTAGTGCATCACTTTTGTAGCTAGTGCATCACTTTTTATGCATCATTTTTATTTCCCAGTTCCATGGAATAGGTCACAGAGGCTGTAAAGCCACGTGTGAACTATTGGAGAAAGACTTTTACATTACAGAACTTTCCTTGCCAATTTTATGTAGCAAGATGCATCACATGTATCAGGAACAACCCACACAAGGCCGAACATGAACACCTGACATATCCAACAATTCCTTTTACACATTTGCAGATTGACTTCACACACATACCCAAACTAGGCAAAAGACAGGAATATTTTTTGGAAATTGTGGACAAGTTCTCAAGTTGAGTTGAACTTTTTGTCACCACAAAAGAAGATGCACAAACAAGTAGTGAGGATCCTCGTTCAGGAAATCATTCCTCGATGGGGATGCCCACTTCTTATAAACTCAGACAGACAATGGACCTACATTTGTATCAATGGTCTGCCAGGACTGGGTAAAAACTCTCAAGATAGAACGGAAGTTTCACATTCCCTAACACCCTCAAAGCTCAGGGATAGTAGAAAGAGTAAACAGAACAAATAAAAAGACAAAATAAGAAAGGCCACAGGAGGAACCTTTGCCAACTGGAAGAAGGTCCTCCCAGCAGTCCTGGCAGAAATAAAAATGACCCTTCCAAGACAACAGTGTATTCACCTTTTGATGTCTTGATGGGTCGACCTTTCCCCACCCCATGGGCCAGAGCACATTTAATGATAGAAAAGGGAGATTTAGACTTATTACAGGAAGAATATGTAAGGTAATTGGTTGAAACATTGTAAACAGTTGAGAGAAATGTTGCTCGCACCTTTTTCTTTTTCTTCACAGGAAACGACTCACCCCTTCAAATTGGGAGACACCGTGGTGGTCCAACAGCTGAACAGAAATAAGAAGCAAGAGTATCCTTTGGACCTCCTACCACAGTGGTTGCAGTGACCAGAGCAGCCATCCTAGTGGAAAAATTGCCAGTCCTGGATCCATGCCAACAGAGTGAAAAAGGTTGCCCAAAGCCCCAAGAGAAGGAAGGAGATCTTGGATACAGGAGGCCCTCAAGCAGAAGTCCAAGCAGATGAAGGAGTTCCTGGGAAAGCAGGTCCGGCCAGAGAAGATGACCTCGCTTACTTCACCACAGACTTCTGACAAGGCATTCTGCCCATAATCCTGATCTCTCTGACAGTGTTCCTACCCACCTGGATCACCACTAACTGTATCTACCACCCTGAAGATTTGGGTGCAATTAAAAGTATCTGTGGGAACACAAACACACACATACACACACAAGAACATTATATTGACACAAGCTAGAACCAAGAGAGAGATTGGAGATAGTTTTACTGATAAGATGCTTTTGCTAAAATTTAAGTATGCTTATGCTAAAAAAAAATCAGGGTATGAAGAATGTTGGATATGTAGCATATTAAGCGCTGCGCAAACGGTTACATAAATCCTGTATAATAATAATAATATTACATCCTAGCCCTGCCCGAATTGCCCTTTTGGCTGTACCTTTAAATGTTTCCTCCTTTCTCAATGAGACTCCTTCTGTATTCTTGACTAACATATCCACTCTGTACATAAACAACATTGTTACCTTTCCAATAGCAGGTAGAAGTCATTCCCCTGTTTGGTGTTTTAATTTAGGGAATGAGACACAGACTAACCCCTCTTTCTGCAGCAGGTCAATATTTAATATCTCCATGTGCGAATCCGGAGTCTCTGCCCCTGCCTGCTCACTGTTTCAAGTAATTGACCCAGGGTTAAACTGTACTTTGCATAATTTTTCTTTTTCTCTAAAAATGTAGGTAAAATATTACACTAATTTATAATCGCAACACAGGACAAGTACACTCATGAGTTTGTCGCTAAGAGACCTTTTGCACTGGGACAAAGTATCCATGTATGTTGTAGGAAAGTGTGTTGTCCCTGGGTGCCCCTCCATGTTAAGGGATGGTGTTACCTTGTATCCTTGTTATCTGTCATGGGAATGGTAGGGGATTATAAAAGGGGACATCCACTAGAGGCCAGCTCCAGCAGGAAGCTAGGGACTTTGCTAAAACATGGAGCCATTTGCCAATGTAGGATTTGAGCTTGGAGGTATATTTTATGGTTAAAAGACATTGTCCTTGTTATGGTACTTATCCTTGCTCTGATTCTTTACCTCTGTTTTAATGTTGCACTTACATAATTGCGCACCTTCGATCTCCTGATGATAAGGTTCTATCTCACATGACATTCATGAAGAGTCATCAGGCAATCTATGCCACAGCCCCAAAGAAGTATTAAAGCACAACATAGAATGTAGAGATCATCTTATATGATCTAAGAGGGGATTGAAGGGATATTTAGTTTAACTACTTCTTTTGTATTATAGTCAGCTTCCATTTTGTGTGTCTCTAACATCCATTTTGTGAAATATGCTCAAGTTCTGCTATTCTAGTTTCGTTTTTCCATAATACTGTAATCTTCTTGTTGAGTTTCATTTCTCATAAAGCACGTGATATTTTAGAAATAATTAGTTTCACTGTGGGCGTCAGACTGTACTTGTGCGTCTCTGTATATGATTGGATAATCTGTAAGGCCCCTTTCAGACGAGGCGGACTCCGCTTGCACGGAGCCCGCCTCTGTCCGTCGGCTCAGCGGGAGATCTGTCCGTTGATCTCCGCTGAACCGGCGGATGACAAGCCTCTCTCCGCTCACTGAGCGGGGAGGGGCTTGCGAGCGCCGCTGATCTCTATGGAGAGATCGGATGAAAAACGGACAGTGTGTCCGTTTTCACCCGATCTCACCCGATCCGATCCGCCAGCGACGGATCTGGACGTGTGGCCCATACGTCTGCTTTTGGCGGATCGGACCGGATCGGATGTCAGCGGACATGTCTCCGCTGACATCCGACGCTCCATAGAGTAACATGGAGCGCCCGTTCAGATCCGCCGTCAAAAAACTGACAGGCGGATCTGAACGGGCCGTCCGTGTGAAAGGGGCCTTAAAGGGCGGTACTGATTAGATTTGCTCGGAGAGAAACCTGCTGTGTATATGTTTCTTTATCTCAAAGGGCAAATCTCCCAGATCTGGTATCGGATTGTACACCAAACCAAAGCAGACTAATACCCCTAATCTTGATTTATTACCCTTTCAGTTATGAATTGGTTAATGCTTGTTCGTTTGGGTGGTGAATGTTTCTAACGCTCTAATCGGTCTCGATACTTCTCTGCATGCTTTGCATTTTCTGCATGCGTAGAAACCATTTTGGTCCCAAAAGGTCGGTGGGCGTATTTTATAGTATTTGGTGACATAAATATTTTAATATATCCAGGATCTAAAAAACGTATATACAAATGACAAGCAGACAATGCACCAAGTCAATGATGGAGGTAACTACTCTGATTGACCGCCACTACTGTCTGTCAAAATGACTGAAAACGCCATTGGCCAATTTCGCAGTCTGACACAATATAAGCTGACTTCCGGTAGGTAGGTCACGCCCTCAGACGAAGTCAGGATATGACGAAATGCGTCAGCGTCGTGACCTACCGGAAGTGACGCTTGCGCCTCAACGTGCGCTCCAGCCGACGATTACAACCAGGAAGTGAACCGGCTGTTCTATACAGCGGATGCGCATCTTATATTCCGGCGGAGATCTACACACAGGCACAGTGCACTTTTATTCTCAATGCTCTATTGATTTCTATTTCTGGTACGCATTTATGTACTAAGGGGGGAGCGGGCTGGATTATTATAATAAAACATATCAAACGGTGCTACGCTATATGGATATTATTTTTGCATGTATGCGGTGAACCATGACCAGACACTCTGACACCTAGTGGTAGATGGGAGAAGAGCAGTGGAGAAGTGGATCTGTCTTTGGATATTTAAGGCTCTGATTGATCTAGGTTCTGGTGAGTGCATCTCTAAAAAAAATTATTTTAATTGACCGTGCTAGTGTATTTGTCCCTTAGTCTATGGGGCAAAGAAATAATAAATACCATGAGACCTTTATGTCATACCGTGTATATATATATATATATATATATATATATATATTATATATATATATATATTACGGTTGATGTTATAGCCAAAATACATAGTTACAAAAAAAGGGGGGCACACTATTTTCCATAGGGGGTAACCAAGAGGGAAGGTATTCCCGTATGAAAAAAGGGGTGACAAAAGAGGCTACTATTAACATCAAAGACAAATAAGGTTTAAGCTACAAATAAAGTAGTATCAAAAAACAGGTTTATTATTTGCAAGTCATAAAAATATTATTAGATCAGACGTGAATCATCAAGTCACAGGTGTAAAATCTATCCCTATACATATTATTAATATACACCCCTATAGTGTACACATAAAACACGCAATAAACATGGACAAACAACAAATAACAAACATGCAACAATCACGGTTCAGAGGCGCCTCATTAACCACCTACGTGCCAATATACCCACATAGGGTGTCTCATTAATAGATCATAATATGGTCAAAAATATTTTATTGGCACGTGTGTGGTTGGTGGGGTGGAGGAGATGACTAAACTATGTGAGTAGCTGATATTCAGTTGAAAAAGATTTCCTAATTGGCTGCTGATTACTGAGCTCTTCAATTAGGGCTTAATTAGAATCCAATACTAGATGTGCGGCAGTCCATACAATATAATCTTTTGACAGTTTAAGAGTTAATTTCTTGGTAGGCAGTATTGGTCTTGATCTTTTTGAATAACACTTTGTCACTTTTCATAGACGGCAAGCAGACATATTTAAAGATAGTTTAGGGAAATGGCAAAACAAAGTATGCATAAGGTGTTCAAATGAAGGTAGCAAGAAAAATTTGTCCAAAGCTACCCTGTTTGTCAATGTTGCTGTATGGATGAGATTTCTCTCTGTGTGAAAGTTCATGTATTGCAACATTTTTCCCAAACAAAACAGGATTAAATAACCAGATGTTTATGTCGGTAGTTGTAGATACTTTAAGCTGGCTTCATTCCTATCTTGCACAGTGAGACAAGATATGAGTAATGTGTCATAACGTATTATATAAGCATTGGCATGACTTCCAGCACACAAAGCCTCCCTTAAAGGGAAAAATAAATCATAGCGAAATGCAAATAAAGGAGGTTTTAATTTTTACGTTACCACTTCCTTGAGCGTTCACAGATAAGTCCCATCGGCCCGTGTATAGGGCTACTGATAGATATTGGAAGGGTATCCTCCATTTACATCAGTGTCTTGAATTCCATCCGATGTTTCTTTCACCGGGCATTCCATCAATGAAATGGTTTAAAGGCATCAGCCTGTTGTTGTCTCCTGGGACAAATTGCGTGTATCAAAACGGATGATATAGGTGGAAAAGATAATTCACTGCTGGTTAGCTATGTTGGTAAATGGCTTGTAATCGTCTGTTTGTTGTTTGCTGCTTGCCGTCAGCTGAACCGTGATTGTTGCATGTTTGTTATTTGTTGTTTGTCCATGTTTATTGCGTGTTTTATGTGTACACTATAGGGGTGTATATTAATAATATGTATAGGGATATATTTTACACCTGTGACTTGATGATTCACGTCTGATCTAATAATATTTTTATGACTTGCAAATAATAAACCTGTTTTTTGATACTACTTTATTTGTAGCTTAAACCTTATTTGTCTTTGATGTTAATGGTAGCCTCTTTTGTCACCCCTTTTTTCATACGGGAATACCTTCCCTCTTGGTTACCCCCTATGGAAAATAGTGTGCCCCCCTTTTTTTGTAACTCTGGTGAGTGCATCCCCAAAGGGGAGATTTTGACCACACGTGGTGCTTTATGGTGGTGGAAGCTAAAACACACAGAACAAAACTCCGCTATTCTTACCATTGGATTTAAATGAACTGATTGGGGTCAATGTCCATAGTGGATAAAGGACATTAAGCGCTGCTGCAATTTTATAACAGACTTTTTAATAAGTGCTGACAATATTGCTATATTTTAAAATTGCCGCTCATCGGCAAGTCCGTTCATTTAGCACGTGACTTCAGGTTACGTAGCTAGCGTAGGCAGTAAATGCCGCCGCGCTAGCTCCGTCACCTGGCATGGATTTAAAGGGACTCCCCACGCCGAAAAACGGCATGGGGGTTCCCCCCAAATCCATCTCGGACCCTTATCCGAGCACGCAGCCTGGCCGGCCAGGAAAGGGGTGGGGACGAACAAGTGCCCCCCCCCCCTCCTGAGCCGCACCAGGCCGCGTGCCCTCAACATGGGGGGTGCCCCCCCGGCCCCCCCCACCCCAAAGCACCTTGTCCCCATGTTGATGAGGACAAGGGCCTCTTCCCGACAACCCTGGCCGTTGGTTGTCAGGGTCTGCGGGCGGGGGCTTATCAGAATCTGGGAGCCCCCTTTTATAAGGGGGCCCTCAGATCCCGGCCCCCCACCCTATGTGAATGAGTATGGGGTACGATGTACCCCTACCCATTCACCTAAGGTGTAAAATGTAAAGTAAAAAAACACCCACACTTTTGAAAAAATAGTTTATTGCACTGCTCCGGGGGTCTTCTTCCGTCTTGGGGGTCTTCTCGCCGGACTCCTCCGCCATTTACCAAGCTCTTTTACCGAGCGGAGAAGTCCGGCTACCTTCTTCGTCGTCGTCGCCGCCGTCGTCTGGGGGTCTCGATCCGCCTTCGGGGGTCTTCCAGGGTCTCTTATGTTCTTGCGGCGGTCGTCCTTTTCGGCACCGCCTTCTTGTTCTTGTTCTTCTTCTTCTTCCGATGTTGACCCGTCGCTCTCTCTGCCCGGAATGGCAGAGCCGCGCTGCGCTGGGACTTATATAGGGACATGGGGACAGGGTCACATGCTCATGTCACATGGTGACTTCGCCCCCTTGCGATGTCACAGTCCCGGAGGATGCTGGTGTCACTGCATTTGGTTACTACCATTACCATTTTTAACTTCTTTGGCTAGCCGCTTTTTTTCCGCCCTCTTTGTTATACTTATGCCGCGTACACACGTGCGGACTTTGTCCGCCGGACCTAGTCCAGCGGACAATCTGCCGGACTTTCCAGCAGGGCTTCGCCGGACTTTCCGAGCGTGTGACTTGCCCACACACGCGCGCGGACTTCTCCGGCAGACAATCCGCTGGCCAAAGTCCGCCGGACTTTTGAAAATGAACGGACTTGCCCACACACGGAGCAGTCCGTTCATTTAGAACGTAACTTCAGGTTACGTAGCTAGCGTAGGCAGTAAATGCCGCCACGCTAGCTCCGTCACCTGGCATGGATTTAAAGGGACTCCCCACGCCGAAAAAACGGCGTGGGGGTTCCCCCCAAATCCATCTCAGACCCTTATCCGAGCACGCAGCCTGGCCGGCCAGGAAAGGAGTGGGGACGAACGAGCGCCCCCCCCCCTCCTGAGCCGTACCAGGCCGCGTGCCCTCAACATGGGGGGTGCCCTGGGGAAAGGGGGGCCGTACGGCCCCCCCACCCCAAAGCACCCTGTCCCCATGTTGATGAGGACAAGGGCCTCTTCCCGACAACCCTGGCCGTTGGTTGTCGGGGTCTGCGGGCGGGTGCTTATCGGAATCTGGGAGCCCCCTTTTATAAGGAGGCCCTCAGATCCCGGCCCCCACCCTATGTGAATGAGTATGGGGTACGATGTACCCCTACCCATTCACCTAAGGTGTAAAATGTAAAGTAAAAAAACACACACACTTTTGAAAAAATAATATTTTATTGCACAGCTCCGGGGGTCTTCTTCCGTCTTGGGGGTCTTCTCGCCGGACTCCTCCGCCATTTACCTAGCTCTTTTACCGAGCGGAGAAGTCCGGCTACCTTCTTTGTCGTCGCTGCCGTCGTCTGGGGGTCTTCCGGGGTCTCTTCTGTTCTTGCGGCGGTCGTCGTTTTCCACGCCGCCGGCGCCTTCTTCTTCTTCCGATGTTGACCCGTCGCTGTCTCGCGCTGTGCTGGGACTTATATAGGGACATGGGGACAGGGTCACATGCTCATGTCACATGGTGACCCCGCCCCTTGTGATGTCACAGTCCCGGAGGAAGAAGAAGAAGAAGAAGATGATAGCCGGACTTCTCCGCTCGGTAAAAGAGCTAGGTAAATGGCGGAGGAGTCTGGCGAGAAGACCCCCGGAGCTGTGCAATAAAATATTTTTTCAAAAGTGTGTGTGTTTTTTTACTTTATTTTACACCTTAGGTGAATGGGTAGGGGTACATCGTACCCCATACTCATTCACATAGGGTGGGGGGGCCGGGATCTGAGGGCCCCTTAGAAAAGGGGGCTCCCAGATTCCGATAAGCCCCCGCCCGCAGACCCCGACAACCAACGGCCAGGGTTGTCGGTAAGAGGCCCTTGTCCTCATCAACATGGGGACAAGGTGCTTTGGGGTGGGGGGGGGGCGCACGGCCCCCCTTTCCCCAGGGCACCCCCCATGTTGAGGGCACGCGGCCTGGTACGGCTCAGGGGGGGGGGCACTCGTTCGTCCCCACCCCTTTCCTGGCCGGCCAGGCTGCGTGCTCGGATAAGGGTCTGAGATGGATTTGGGGGGAACCCCCACGCCGTTTTTCTGCTGCTACGCTAGCTACGTAACCTGAAGTCACGTGCTAAATGAACGGACTTGCCGATGAGCGGCAAGTCCGTTCATTTTCAAAAGTCCGGCGGACTAGCCTACTAACGGCGGGATTGTCCGCCGGACTGCCAAGTCCAGCGGATAATTTTAAAACCAAACTTAAAACTTTGGTCCGCCGGACTTTGGGGAAAAAAACTCCGCCGACGCCCACACACGAGGGGATTGTCCGCTGGACTTGAGTCCAGAGGATAATCCTGCGGGATAGTCCCTTCGTGTGTACGCGGCATTAGCCGAACTCAATGTAACGGTTCAGTGATTCTTAGAACTTCAGAATCATGGCAGCTTTACTTTATTCATGTATTTATTGCATACATATCATCCATGTTACCACCATGTTTTACTGCTGCTTGTCAGTAAATTATCCAAAGAGTTGTTTCAAGCCTCTGTTTGTCTTTTTGCCAAACAACACACCTCTTAAAGTGGTTGTAAACCCACAAAAAAAAGAAAAAAACCCTGCAAGACAAAGGAATAATGAGCTAGTATGCATAGCATAATAATGCTTAAAGTGAAACAATAAAAGAGAAATATTCCTTTTAACTACCTTGCAACCGTCGGCCGTCAATTGACGGCCAGGCGGCGCAGCTCTCAGCGAGGAAGGGCGTCATATGACGTCCTCCCCTTCAGTGCACTCCAGGGAGCGCGTGCGCGCCGTGTCATTTATACAGGAATCAATGCATTTACAGTGCCTTGCGAAAGTATTCGGCCCCCTTGAACTTTTCAACCTTTTGCCACATTTCAGGCTTCAAACATAAATATATAAAATTTTAATTTTTTGTGAAGAATTACCAACAAGTGGGACACAATTGTGAAGTGGAACGAAATCTATTGGATTGTTGAAACTTTTTTAACTAATAAAAAAAATGAAAAGTGGGGCGTGAAAATTATTCGGCCCCCTTGCGTTAATACTTTGTAGAGCCACCTTTTGCTGCGATTACAGCTGCAAGTCGCTTGGGGTATGTCTCTATCAGTTTTGCACAACGAGAGACTGAAATTCTTGCCCATTCTTCCTTGCAAAACAGCTCAAGCTCAGTGAGGTTGGATGGAGAGCGTTTGTGAACAGATTCTCGATTGGATTCAGGTCTGGACTTTGACTTGGCCATTCTAACACCTGGATACGTTTATTTGTGAACCATTCCTTTGTAGATTTTGCTGTATGGGATCATTGTCTTGTTGGAAGATAAATCTCCGTCCCACTTTCAGGTCTTTTGCAGACTCCAACAGGTTTTCATCCAGAATGGTCCTGTATTTGGCTGCATCCATCTTCCCCTCAATTTTAACCATCTTCCCTGTCCCTGCTGAAGAAAAGCAGGCCCAAACCATGATGCTGCCACCACCATGTTTCACAGTGGGGATGGTGTGTTGAGGGTGATGAGCTGTGTTGCTTTTACGCCAAACATATCGTTTTGCATTGTGGCAAAAAGTTTGATTTTGGTTTCATCGGACCAGAGCACCTTCTTCCACATGTTTGGTGTGTCTCCCAGGTGGCTTGTGGCAAACTTTAGACAAGACTTTTTATGGATATCTTTGAGAAATGGCTTTCTTCTTGCCACTCTTCCATAAAGGCCAGATTTGTGCAGTGTACGCCTGATTGTTGTCCTATGGACAGACTCTCCCACCTCAGCTGTAGTTCTCTGCAGTGATCATGGGCCTCTTGGCTGCATCTCTGATCAGTCTTCTCCTTGTCTGAGCTGAAAGTTTAGAGAAACAGCCAGGTCTTGGTAGATTTGCAGTGGTCTATACTCCTTCCATTTCAAAATGATCGCTTGACAGTGCTCCTTGGGATGTTTAAAGCTTGGGAAATCTTTTTGTATCCAAATCCAGCTTTAAACTTCTCCACAACAGTATTACGGACCTGCCTGGTGTGTTCCTTGGTCTTCATGATGCTCTCTGCGCTTTCAACAGAACCCTGGGACTATCACAGAGCAGGTGCATTTATACAGAGACTTGATTACACACAGGTGGATTCTATTTATCACCATCAGTCATTTAGGACAACATTGGATCATTCAGATCCTCGCTGAACTTCTGAGTGAGTTTGCTGCACTGAAAGCAAAGGGGCCGAATAATTTTGCACGCACCACTTTTCAGTTTTTTATTTTAAAAAAGTTTAAAATATCCAATAGATTTCGTTCTACTTCACAATTGTGTCCCACTTGTTGGTGATTCTTCACAAAAAATTAAAATTTTATATCTTTATGTTTGAAGCCTGAATGTGGCAAAAGGTTGAAAAGTTCAAGGGGGCCGAATACTTTCGCAAGGCACTGTAAATAGCAATGATTGCTGTATAAATGACAATGGTGCCAAAAATGTGTCAAAAAATGCCCGATGTGTCCGCCATAATGTCGCAGATCGCCGCCATTACTAGTAAAAAAAAAATATAATAAAAATGCTATAAAACTATCCCCTATTTTGTAAACGCTATAACTTTTGCGCAAACTAATAATCGCTAATTGCGATTTTTTTTTTTACCGAAAATATGTAGAAGAATACGTATCGGCCTAAACTGCGGAAAAAAATGTTTTTTTTTTTTTTATATATTTTTTGGGGATATTTAGTATAGCAAAAAGTAAAAAATATGTTTTTTTTTTTTAAATTTGTCGCTCTTCTTTTGTTTATTGCGCAAAAAATAAAAAACGCAGAGGTGATCAAATACCACCAAACGAAAGCTCTATTTGTGGGGAAAAAATGATAACAATTTCATTTGGGTACAGTGTTGTATGACTGCGCAATTGTCATTCAAAGTGCGACAGCGCTGAAAGCTGAAAAATGGCTTGGTCAGGAAGGGGGTGAAAATGCACTGTAGTGAGGTGGTTAAATATCGTACCTGTGGGGTGTCTATATTATGCCTGTAAAGTGGTACATGTGTGCCGTGTTTAGAACAGTCCCTGCACAAAATGACATTTCTAAAGGAAAAAAAGTAATTTAAAAGTACATCCCTATGGCTTCCCTGTAGCGTCAGAGGAGACGGGGTCACCCGGTTACATCACCTTGTGGCCCCGCCCTCAGTTAAAAAAGAACTGTCACCTGCGAAGATGGGTCCATGGAGGCGGGCCTTTTTTTTCTTTTTCAGTCAGTCGGCGGAGCAATAGAAGAAGACGACTTTTTGGGACATTTTTATTTTTTTATTTTTTAATAAAGGACTTGTCCCAAGCCGTGTCTTATCATACCATTTTGACACTTTTTTTGTGAAATGGTAGGGATAAATGTACCCCGTTACCATTTCACACGGGGGAGGCTGGGCTCTGGGGGTCCCCTTGTTAAAGGGGGCTTCCAGATTCTAATAAGCCCCCCCGCCCGCAGACCCCCCACAACCACCGGGCAAGGGTTGTGGGGAGGAGGCCCCTTGTCCCCATGTCCCCATATACTTACCTTCCCATGTTGAGGGCATGTGGCCTGGTATGGTTCAGGATGGGGGGGGGGCTCTCCCATTCCCCCTGTTTTCCTGCAGCCTGCCAGGTTGCATTCTCGGATAACGGTTTGGTATGGATTTTTTCTGTGGGACCACCACGCCATTTTTTTAAAAAAAATTGCTGCTGGGTTCCTCTTAAAATCCATACCAGACCTGAAGGGCCTGGTATGGATTTTGAGGGGGACCCCACGCCATTTTTATTTTAAATGTTGGCGTGGGGTTCTTCTTAATATTCATACCAGACCCAAAGGGCCTGGTTATGGACCGAGGGGGAATCCCATGCCGTTTTTTTCTTTTCAATAACTTTTATGTGTAAACACGGGAAAAATGCGCCACTTTACAGGCATTTTATAGACACCACCCAGGTACAAAATTTAAAGGAATATTTAACTTTTATTGTTTCACCTTAAGCTTTATTAAAATCACTGATCCCGAAAAAACTTCAGTTTTTTAAACTTTTTTTGCATTGATACATGTCCCCTGGGGCAGGACCCGGGTCCCCAAACACTTTTTATGACAATATCTTGCATATAAGCATTTAAAATTAGCACTTTTGATTTCTCCCATAGACATTTAAAGGGTGTTTTGAATTTGCCGCAAACACCCCAAATTGTTCGCTAGTCGGCGAACACCCGACTTGCATTGGGCTCATCCCTATTGGTTATACCAATCACATGGATGTATCTCATACATCTTGCTACACACATATAAAGCAGTCTGTTTCAGACTGCAGACAGACTATCTGGAACTTGTGAGTGTCTCCCTTGATGACAGGACATACATTTCAATGCTGTCATTGCATTTGGTTACTATTATTACCATTTTTTAACATCTTTGGCTAGCCGTTCTTTCATTCATGTATTTATTGCATACATATAATCCATGTTACCATCGTGTTTTGCTTCTACTTGCCAGTAAATTATCCAGAGAGTTATTTCAAGCTTCTCTTTGTCTTTCTGCCAAACAATACACTTTCTATAATCCCTGTATATTTTTTTTTTATGCCAGGGCCATCCTCAGCAGTGTTGCCAACCTAACAGATTGACATTTACTGACACAACACCCAAAATTTACTGGCACAGCCAAGTTTTTACTGCCATTTCATTCCAAAAGTTACAAAATTCCAGTTTTAAATACAAATTTCACTATTTAGGCTACAAACAAGTACAATATGTAATTAGCAATGTGATTTAAGGTAGATAATAAGGCAAAAAACATATTTCTTATTTTATTTTTGATATAGTAAGTAAGTGGCTCAGGGACAGGACTAGAATGAGCAGCACACACATGAAATGGACTCTCACAGTGATACTGACAGCAGTGTGCAGCAGTACAGATTACCGACCCAAAACGTCCCCTCCAGAGTCACAGTGACAGTCTCTCTCCAAGCCAGGTGGTCCCTCCAGTCCAAACAGCACTGATGGACCTGCCTTGCTCCCATCCCACAGACACAAGGCTCTGGCTGCTCTGCTTGGCTCCCCTCCACCATGACATCACAGGACATGCTCAGGCACCGCCTCCACCAGAGCCGCCCCAACACACTGTAGCAGGCACTTGTATGGTGTTGGCTGGCTCCGGGTCGCATGTCACAGCCATATTTTTTACTGGCTGCCAGTAAATATACTGACGGTTGGCAACACTGGTCCTCAGACAAATGATCCCTGTGAGCGCCTGCACAGCTACAGCAATGTTATTCATACTGTCTATATATTTTTTTTTTTCATCTCGCCTGTCTTCACTTTTTGTAGAGTCTGTTTTTTGGACTTACTCTGCCACTCTACCTTTAGGGGCATTTCCCCTCCTGCTGGCAGAGTTCAGATGCAATGGGACAATTTGGAGAGCTTTAACCCCATGATCCACGTTTTGTTTTTATATCTGTCAATGGTAGCCACCATGTGAGTATTTTTTAGACGGAAATGCCATTTTTATTGTTATGTTTGCTATTTGTCATGCCTGCTTTTACTTTCTATATACCATATTTTTTTCTGATACTCTGTTATTATATTACCAGATGTCACAGCTTTCTCTGACCGTCCCCTGAAGAAGGAATTTAAATGTATATTCCGAAACATGTTAGGATTTCTTTTGCGGTTATGGCCTCTTACTGTGAGATTAACCGAGTCATAGAATTCAGCTGTATATTATCCATATATGATTACCATTCATGTATAGTAAATGTGATATTCTCGTCTATTGTTAGACGGTTTTTAGCAATAAAATTTGTACTTTTTATTATACTTCTTTACGCTTCTTTCTGGTTTCAACCTATGCTTATACAGTCCCAGGGGGCATCTCCTTTGATTTTTAATTTTTTTTGTTCTGTCCTTCATGCCTCGACCACTGGACCCACGGCACCACATCTCTCCCAGGGCCACTCAAGGTATGCGCTGGCATCCTGTGTATGCTGCCTCTACAGTCTCATCTCAGCTTTTCACACTGACATCCCTCCTGGACATTACTCATTTGTATCTCTATTCCAGGCTGGACACCCAGGGCTATACTGGACCCCGGGATAGGCGGCAAATCTTGAGGCACCAATAGCATCTCAGTAGCTTCCTTTTTTATATACCTTTTCAGTGCAAGGAAGCCCAGCTAACACCACCCCCACCAGGACCTCCTTGAAGGTATGAGAATCTCCAAGATTTTCATTATATAATTTTATTTTTTTCAATCTTTCGTTACATTTCTCTATCTAGACGACTCACATTGGGCCCTACTGCAAACCGGTGTGGCCTCTGGGACTGCAGCCTTTATAGTTCCCTGCGGTCCACACAGGACTTAGGCAGGACTTTACACTCCGGCCCCAGGACACATCTACAGGTAACTTTTTCCCCTGTTTTTTTCATTCATGAGTGCATGTGGGACACACGTGACTTGTGGCCACAGACATCTCTGGCCTCTACTTAGTCCAGTACAACTTTGCATATCCTCCTCTCTCCTAGGGATCTGCGCCCCACCTTTTGGACTGGTAATACACTGGTTTGTGTCCTGACGCCCTCTGTTGGGGAATTCCCCTGTGGTTCTGTCAGGCCTGGTACACACGGCCTGCCTAATCCGGATCAGGAGCTAATACAGGAACAGTGGCCATCTTTTCCCTGTAGCTTTTTCTTAAAGTGTTTTAGGTGGATGCAGTAATCTATGATGTCCCCAAGCAATACTATATGGTCGGTACCTATCTGTATATATTTTCAACTATAATGGTATTAGATACACATATATTTATGTTAACAATGTGTTTTTCTGTGCCTTCTCACCCCTGGTTTATGATTGGCTTTTCAATTATAGACATGCTATTGTCGTGCTGATCTCAATCAGATACCCCTGAAGAAGAGTATAACTCGAAACGCATCGGGTACTCCCCGTATGTGTGTTCCATATGCAACGGAGTCTATGATTGTGAACTTCATATATTGTAGTGCATGGTTTTTGTGTTGCGCATCCCCTAGTGTATCCACTGTGTTGCATTTATTGTATCCACACCCTTTGCTAATAAAAATTATACTCATTATCACCTCAGAGTAGCTCCTTTTCCCTTTAAAGTCCCATAAGAGGAACAAATTTCCATTTGCTTAGACTATTGGGGATGTGGGTTAATCCTACTCTTTAGACCAACCTAGCACCACTTTTTAATTTCTTGTTTTTTTGTTAGTCCTTCCCTGGTTCAACCCCTCTGGTGGTTTTGGAACAAGGCACAGTTCTCTGGTTGCCAGGTACAATGTCCAGCAGGTTAACCATGGGCAGATATCCCGGACAACACCCCCATATGTAGCGCTACCCCCGCAGGAGCCTCTGGTGAATAAAGGTATCTCCCACCCTGCACGGCCTGACACACAGAATCTTCCACACACACTGGAGACAAGAATCAGTCCTTGCAGCTTTGTTTTTGTATTTTATTAGGGGTATTGGACTTGGATAGGGTTGAGGGTATTCATCAAGGCAGTAGCAAAACTCTTCAGGGACACAACTATATATACAGCCTGTACACGCTCTTCTTCTACCTCTAGCACATGCTCATAGAACTACAACTCCCAGGACCAGCTGCCACTGTTTGGATGATCTAAAAAAAGCTCAGTTAGATCTGTAGCAACCACCCTTTACAGGCAGGGACCAAGGGCCCCTCTAGTAGTGTAGCAAAACGTCCTAGTGCCCAGCTGTCCTCCTCCTCCTGTGGCTACTGATCCCAGTACCCCATCTTTAGGCACTACCAGCCCACCTGGCTGAAGCTACCCCTTCCACTTGCCCTCCTGACTAAGACTTTACAGTCTTCCCAGACTGACTCTGCATCTATCCCAGACTTCTCTCACTCAGTCCTCTCATGGAATGCTTCTCAGTCCTCTTGGCTGCAACACTCACCAGCCCATGTGGCTGTCTTATTTCCTGGAGATTTGGCAGTGTTCTGCTGTCTTCCACTTGCTCCTGTGCCTCAGGACAGGACACCCTCATGCACCGTAAAGAAGGTTCCTTCGGCACCCAGGCCCAAGGTCACCCCCCAGACTAGGGGGCACCCCTCCTGGGCCACCGACACCCTAACATTCCATCTCCAGCTTCCACCCAAACTCCACACTGCCCCAGCTGGTCTGACCCACAGAATTTGTGGGGGCTTGCCCCCTGCCAAACCATCTGTTGGGGATTGGTCAGGGCCCTCATGAATACTCCAAACAGCTCCTCCACACCCATTCTTCTAGAATCTTCCACTAGTTTCTAGAAATAGGGGAAGGTCTTAAAGATGTTGCCTGTGAGTCACACCATCCTCCCTGAGTCACTCCCCTGACCCAGATTAACCAAAACACAGGCTTGGCTGTCACAATTGTCACACTTTACCTACACTTAATGTGTTACTAAACCCAGCAATATAAAAACAAATCATCCACCCCCACAGTGCACAAAGCTTCTAAATCTTATTTTTATATCCACATACTGCTGCTATATACTTTTTTTCTCTTCAGTATATTGTGGTAAACTGCAGGGTCCCAGCGATTCCAGAGTGTTCATGTAGGAGGAGATTTCACTCTCCTCTGATGAAACTTCCTCTGTATCAGTATACCCTCACCCGCGATCCGGCCAGCGCTGATTGGCGCTGTGCCAATGACCCGCTCAGTGCTCAAAACATTTTATTTTCAGCATAAAAGACACAACTGAGCATGTGCAGGTTGGCTACTGCCTGTGTTAGCTGGCCTTCCCAAGATAGACAATGCAAGAAGGGGAGGATCTGTGCATACAGGATAAATCAGACTTTTTACACAGTGCAGAGGATTAACCCCTAAAGTTCCACAGTGAGTATAACAGGCATGCTATTCTGCATATACAGACAGATTTTACTGTTGTGGGTTTAGTAAACAAAAATATTCTATTTCTAGCACACTAGAGGGTGCTACACTAGTATTGCCTCGCTAGTATATACTGTATATATTTGATAGGATATAATCTGTGACAACTCTACAAGACCCATGGTCCTACCTAAGGGTGGGGATCACCTCCCCTTTTCTCTGGTTTTATTCCCCGGAGATCCTAGGATCCTCATTGTTGCTTCACACTAGGATATTTCTCTCTCTCGAGCTTTAATATGTGAGAGGTTACGCAGTGATCCGGCTACCATACCGATCTGTAATTATTCTACTCTGCTACCTATAGCTTTTTACATCTGTAAGAAATGAGATGTTGTATGATCCTCCTGAATGTACCCCCCTCCCCCGCGTGAACCTTATTTCTTTAAGGGCTGCGTCCCTCTCATTGCATTATGGTAGATCCTGTCTTATCCTCTCTATCAATGGGAACAGTGGCGGAACTACTGCCATAGTGACACATGTGGGTGCTATGGGGCCCGCAGCCAAGTGGGGCCCAGTGAGAGCAGGCGACTCCACAGGTGAGAGTGGGTGGCTCCGCGGGTGAGAGCGGACGGGTCCGTGGGTTAACATCGCGGGCGGCTCTGAGGGTCCGCAGGTGAGAGCGTGGGCGTGATCAGGCTGGCCAATCAGGGAGCTGGCGGGCGGGGGAGCAGAGAGATGACATCATCTCTCACCGCCCGACTCCCGCCCTGCATCCCTGCAGTGCAGTTCCCCCTCACTCTGCAGGCAGCCGGGAAGCAGTGAGATGACATGATCTCTCTGCTGCCTGACTCTGTGGCACAGCAGGAAAGTGACACAGCAAGTGACAATCCGTAACGTCTGGTAGGCGACGTGGCAAGTGAAAATCTGGGACGTGGCAAGTGACAATCCGTAACATGTGGCAGGTGATGTGGCAAGTGACAATCCGTAATGTGTGGCAAGTGACAATCCAGGACGTGGCAAATGACAATCCATAATGTGTGGCAAGTGATGTGACTAGTGAAAATCTGGGACGTGGCAAGTGACAATCCATGATGTGTGGCAAGTGACAATCCGTAATGTGTGGCAAGTGACAATCCATAATGTGCGGCAGGGGACGTGGCAAGTGGACAATCCGCAACATATGGCAGGTGACATTCCGTAACGTGACAAGTGATAATCTGCATCTGGTGGCAGGCGACGTGGCAAGTGGACAATCCGCAATGTGTGGCAAGTGACAATCCAGGACGTGCAAAGTGACAATCCATAATGTGTGGCAGGTGACAATCCGGGACGTGGCAAGTGGACAATCCGGGACGTGGCAAGTGGACAATCCGGGACGTGGCAAGTGACAATCCGGGACGTGGCAAGTGGACAATCCGGGACGTGGCAAGTGGACAATCCGGGACGTGGCAAGTGGACAATCTGCAACACGTGGCAGGTGACATGGCAGGAGACATTCCATAATGTGTGATAAGTGACAATGTGCATCTGGTGGCAGGCGATGGTGGCAAGTGACACGCTCGGCTCCCACTGATTCTGCATTATGGTGAGTTGAACTGTTTTATTTTATATAATAGAAGAGGAATTGGTTAGAAGACATGGAGGTCGGCAATGTGTGTCCTTCAGGGGCTGCATTCAGTATACTCCATACTTTATTGTTCAAAATGTAATATAAGCTGTTGCCTGGGTACTGTGCCACATGGGTGTGGTAATCTGTTGTCCAATGGCATTAGTTCATTTTTTTGTGTGTGGGGGGGGGGGGGGGGGCTGTTTGCAGGGGGGGGGGGGGGGGGGTAATACAACATTTTGCTATGGGGCCCTGTGATTTCTAGTTACGCCCCTGAATGGGGATTTTCTCTTTTGCTCCTTATCTATGTAGATTTATTCTATTCTTCAATAAAATGTTTGAACAACAGAAAATCTATAAAAGATTCACCAAAATTCTAATCAGCCGCTCAGCTGGTAAGAATTCTCACACAGCAGAACCCCATGATAATTGTATAGAATGTACGAGCAGCTCAGCCCCATTTATCTCCTCCATAGGAATCCTCACATTACAGGGAGATGATAAATGTCTTTATATTACAATCACCAGTCAGGATCTGAGGAGTAAGGCCCCTTTCACACGATCAGACCGATCCGATCCGTCTGTCCATTGTTCAGGCCGATCCGATCGTCACCCATTGACTTCTATGGTGAGACGGATGTCAGCGGATCTGTGTCTGATGTGACACCCGCCTGGCATCCGATCCGACAAGATCCACTGAAATCAGACGTATAGAGATACGTTCTCCATCCGTCCAGCGGGTCGGATGGGATGGAGATGGACAGACGGTCAGTTTTCATTGGATCTCCCCATAGAGGAGGGCGGGGCTCTTCCAGGTCCATCTCTGCACAGTGAGTGGCTCCGCCCCCTGTGAAAGGCGCCTAAAAGATAAAACGTCATTTTATTTATTACAACTTTATTCATGAAATGTGATGAGAAGCCCGGAATGTGGTGTGATATGATGTGCAGTATATGGTCTGCGCCCCATTAATGTCCCCCAATAATATCACACAACTATTTCTATTCATTATATATAGAGACTGGAATCCCAATCCTGACCTCCCTCCCATCCCCCATTGGGGTCCCCCCAGGCTGATCGATCGTCTGATGACTCCTCCTGTATTGTCCTCCTCCATTCACAGCAATGTCCCCTCCCCATCCTCCATTCACAGCCCCCTCCCCCATCCCCTCCTCCATTCACAGCAATGTCCCCTCCCACCTCCTCCATTCACAGCAATGTCCCCTCCTCCATTCACAGGGATGTCCCCTCCCCCCTCCTCCATTCGCAGCAATGTCCCCTCCCCCTCCTCAATTCACAGGGATGTCCCCTCCTCCATTCACAGGGATGTCCCCTACCCCCTCCTCCATTCACAGCAATGTCCCCCCCTCCTCCATTCACATCAATGTCCCCCCCTCCTCCACTCACAGCAATGTCCCCTCCCCCTCCTCCATTCACAGGGATGTCCCCTCCCCCCTCCTCCATTCACAGGGATGTCCCCTCCCCCTCCTCCATTCACAGGGATGTCCCCTCCCCCATTCACAGCAATGTCCCCTCCCCCCTCCTCCATTCACAGGGATGTCCCCTCCCCCATTTACAGAAATGTCCCCTCCCCCTCCTCCATTCACAGGGATGTCCCCTCCCCCTCCTCCATTCACAGGGATGTCCCCTCCCCCCTCCTCCATTCACAGGGATGTCCCCTCCCTCCCCCTCCATTCACAGGAATGTCCCCTCCTTCATTCACAGCAATGTCTCCTCCCCCTCCTCCATTCACAGCAATGTCCCTTCCCCCTCCTCCATTCACAGCAATGTCCCCTCCCCCTCCTCCATTCACAGCAATGTCCCCTCCCCTCCTCCATTCACAGCAATGTCCCCTTCCCCCTCCTCCATTCACAGCAATGTCCCCTCCCCCTTCTTCCATTCACAGCAATGTCCCCTCCCCCTTCTTCCATTCACAGCAATGTCCCCTTCCCCCTCCTCCATTCACAGCAATGTCCCCTTCCCCCTCCTCCATTCACAGCAATGTCCCCTCCCCCTCCTCCATTCACAGCAATGTCCACTCCCCCTCCTCCATTCACAGCAATGTCCACTCCCCTCCTCCATTCACAGCAATGTCCCCTCCCCCCTCCTCCATTCACAGCAATGTCCACTCTCCCTCCTCCATTCACAGCAATGTACCCTCCTCTATTCACAGCAATGTACCCTCCTCCATTGACAGCAATGTCCCCTCCCCCTCCTCCATTCACAGCAATGTCCCCTCCAGTCGCCTGCAGTGGCTGCTGATGTGTTTTTTTTTTTGGGTGGGGGGCAGAAAATGATCCACCCACCGATACCACCCCCCAGGTTGGTAAGTCAGGCAGGTCACGGGGGTTATGGGTGGCACCCCTCCCATCGGTTAGTCAGTAGTCGGGCCCCGCACTTACCCCATTTTGCGGGAACGCTCCGGATAGCGTCGGTTTCTCTCCGGCCGATTTCCCTGTGTCTCCTCCCTCCCTCCTCTTGGCGGCCAATCCAATCAGAACTCCTTTCGGCCAATCGGGTGACGGTTCTCACGACACACTTCCTGATTGGCCGGGAGGAGAATCGGTGTTACAATAGCGAATAATATTCATTCGCTATTGTCACACAACTGGGTGGGATCAGGAAGTGGGTCCTGAGACTCCCTGGCCAATCAGGTCTCAGGAGCAGCTTCCTGATTGGCAGGGAGGAGAATCAGGAAGGCAATAGTGAATATTAATTTGTTATTGTCACACAGCTGGGTGGGATCAGAGGGCAATGCTCTGCGCCACGAGCCACCCATTTTTTTAAGCCAATTGGAGCCTCTGGCTCTAATCATGTGCTTCTAAAAAAAATAAAAAAAATAAATAAAAATAAAATTTAAAAAACCCCATTCAAATCCATGCATGTAGATTGGGGGGCCCGACATGTATATTATATTTTTTATAAAAAAATTATTTATTTAATTTTTTTATTATTATTAAAAATTCATTTTTTTACTTGAACACCCTAGAGAATAAATGGCGGTCGTTGCAATACTTTACGCTACACCGTATTTGCGCAGCGGTCTTTAAAGCGCACTTTTTTGGGGGAAAGAAATACACTTTGACTTAAATAAGATAACATTAAAGTTTGCTCAATTTTTTTTTCAAGGGCACTTTTTTGGGGAAAAAATCCACTATTTTTTTGAATCCACAATTTTTTCAGATCCTCAGAGAGTTCTTTGCCATGAGTGGCCATGTTGAACTTCCAGTGACCAGTATGAGAGAGTGAGAGCGATAACACCAAATGTAACACACCTGCTCCCCATTCACACCTGAGACCTTGTAACACTAACGAGTCACATGACACCGGGGGAGGGAAAATGGCTAATTGGGCCCAATTTGGAGATTTTCACTTAGGGGTGTACTGACTTTTGTTGCCAGCGGTTTACACATTAATGTGTTGAGTTATTTTGAGGGGACAGCAAATTTCTCTTCACTACTTATCAGGCTGGTGCTCCCTATGATTTGCTCCCTATGATTTGCTCCCTATGATGTCCCTTCCCTATAGGCCCTCACTCCATACCAGAACTAGCACATGAACAATGTTCACTAGACCAGCCTTGTAGAGGACATCTATACTTTTTAAATCCCCCTATCACCATTTGACTCAGTTAACCACTTGCTTACTGGGCACTTTTACCCCCTCCTGCCAAGGCCATTTTTTAGCTTTCAGCGCTGTCGCTCTCTGAATGACAATTGTGCGGTCATACAACACTGTACCCATATGACATTTTTATCATTTTTTCCCCCTCAAATAGAGATTTCTTTTGGTGGTAATTAATCACTGCTGTGTTTTTTATTTTTTTGCTAAAAATACAAAAAAATATATTTTGAAAAAAACAAACAAAAAAAATGTTTTATAGTTTGTTATAAAATTTTGCAAACAGGTAATTTTTCTCCTTCATTTATGGACGCTGATAGGTGGCACTGGTAGGCGCTGATGAGGCGGCACTGGTGGGCACTGATGAGGTGGCACAGATAGGGGACACTGACAGCATTGATGGGTGGCACTAGTGGGCACTGGACACTGAGACGGCACTGGTGGGCAATGAGGTGGCACAGATAGGGGACACTGACAGCATTGATGGGTGGCACTGAGGTGGCACAGATAGGGGACACTGACAGCATTGATGGGTGGCACTGAGGCAGCACTGGTGGGCACTGAGGTGGAACAGATATGGGACACTGACAGCATTGATGGGTGGCACTGGTGGGCACTGATGAGGCAGCACTGGTGGGCACTGAGGTGGCACAGGGGACACTGACAGCATTGATGGGTGGCACTGGTGGACACTGAGGCAGCACTGGGGGGCACTGAGGTGGCACAGATGGGTGGCACAGATAGGGGACACTGACAGCATTGATGGGTGGCACTGATGAGGCGGCACTGGTGGGCACTGAGGTGGCACAGATAGGGGACATTGATAGTGGGCACTGATGAGGCAGCACTGGTGGGCACTGAGGTGGCACAGATGGGTGGCACTGGTGGCCACTGATTGGCAGCATTGCTATGCACTGGTGGGAACAGATACTCTGGTTATGTCTCACCCTGTTCACGACCGCTGTCCCTTCTGCTCACACTGTCAGCGTGAGCAGAAGAAAGGCGACTGCGTGATTTAATTAAAGATCGGTAATCAGCTGTCATTGGCTGACAGCTGATCATGTGGTAAGGGGCTGTGATCAGCCGAGTCTCGCTGACTCAGTGATTACAGCATGTGCTGCGCCCCGCCCCCCCTTCGCAGGAGGCGCACAGACAGCTCATACACAGGAGGACGTCATGTGACGGCCTCTCGGCAATTAAGGTCCGCGCCGTAGCCGTCATTTGGCTATAGCGCGGACCGAGAAGGTTAGAACTTTATATATTAAAGTGTGTTACTGCAGTTACATGTTTCACCACAAGAGGTCATCAGTGACACAGTTTTGAAGTTGACATTCCACAGTTTTTATTATTTTATAAAAAATAAATAAATTGGGGTTAGAAAAATTAGTCTATAAAAGTATTGTAATGAATCTGCGCTGTGATAACACTTGTGGCTTCTGGCAAACAAAGTTTGATATACCCGAGGACATACAAATAAAGATTGAACTGAATCTAATTAATGGTGAGAAAACTCAACCAATATTAAGGTGTTAGCGATTGGTTGGTTGGGACGGAATGCCTCCAGAGCAAGTGAATCGCGGAGCAAATTGGGTTGGGGATAAAGAGATATCCCAGGAAGGCAATACGGAGAATCGACTGCGGTATACCTTTCGAAAACGGTTTACTGGCTCTGCATCATTTCATGACTTAACCACTTTCAGCCCCGGACCATTTTGCTGGCTTAAGACCAGAGCACTTTTTGCGATTCGGCACTGCGTCGCTTTAACTGACAATTGCGCGGCCGTGCGACGTGGCTCCCAAACAAAATTGACGTCCTTTTTTCCCCACAAATAGAGCTTTCTTTTGGTGGTATTTGATCGCCCCTGCGGTTTTTATTTTTTGCGCTATAAACAAAAAAAGAGCGACAATTTTGAAAAAAACACATTATTTTTTACTTTTTGCTATAATAAATATCCCCCAAAAATATATAAATAAAATAAATTTTCCTCAGTTTAGGCCGATATATATTCTTCTACATATTTTTGGTAAAAAAAAATGCAATAAACGACTGGTTTGTGCAAAAGTTATAGCGTTTAAAAAAATAGGGGATAGTTTTATGGCATTTTTATTAATCATTTTTTTTTTTACTAGTAATGGCGGCGATCAGCTATTTTTTTTATCGTGACTGCGACATTATGGCGGACACATCAGACATTTTTGGGACCATTGTCATTTATACAGCGATCAGTGCTATATAAATGCACTGATTCCTGTGTAAATGACACTGGCAGTGAAGGGGTTAACCACTAGGGGGCAGTGTAGGGCTTAAGTGTGTCCTTGGGAGTGTTTCTAACTGTGGGGGGGGGCGTGGCTACGTTTGGCACGTCACTGATCTCTGCTCCGATCACAGGGAGCAGAGATCAGTGACACTGTCACTAGACAGAACGGGGAGATGCTTGTTTACATTAGCATCTCCCTGTTCTTCCTCTCCGTGAGACGATCGCAGGTATCCCCACTGCGATCGGGACCCGCGACTCGACTCACGGAGCTTGCTGCGCACGCTCCCCCAGGCCGTTTCTTAAAGGGCCACGTACAGGTACGTTAGTTTGCCTGTACGTGCCCTTCTGCCCCAGTATATATGCGTGAGGCGGTCGGCAAGCGGTTAAACTCCCTTATGCGAAAAAGTTTTCTCCCTATTGTGGGGTCACCAGTCCGGTATTTGTATAATGAAATCATATCCCCTCTCAAGCGTCTCTTCTCCAGAGAGAATAAGTTCAGTGCTCACAACCTTTCCTCATAACTCCAGACCCTTTATTAGCTTTGTTGCCCTTCTTTGTACTCGCTCCATTTACAGTACATCCTTCCTGAGGACTGGTGCCCAGAACTGGACAGCATACTCCTGGTGAGGCCGGACCAGAGTCTTGTAGAGCTGGAGAGTTATCGCTTTATCTCTGGAGTTGATCCCCTTTTTAATGCCAATATTCTGTTTGCTTTGTTGGCAGCAGCTTGGCATTGCATGCCATTGCTGAGCCCATCATCTACTAGGACCCCCAGGTCCTTTTCAGAGGTTCTCCCCCCAGTCTATAGATTGCATTCAGATTTTTGCCACCCAAATGGATTATTTTATTTTTATTTTTTTACATTGAACCTCATTTGCCATGTAGTTGCACACCCCATTCATTTGTTCAGATCTTTTTGCAAGGTTTCCACATCCTGCGGAGAAATTGGATTGAACTCAGTTCTCAGAACACATGTTGGTTGCCATCATCCCTATACTTGGTATAGAAAAGAACCTCTAAAAGTAGGACTATACCGGCAACTCGATAAACCAATTTAGGCTATATGAGATAATTTTATATATTTATTATACAAATTTATAAAGCATACAAAACATTAAAGAAAAAGTTTTTAAAAACAATATGGTGAATAATACAAATGACATGCATATCTGAGGAAGGTGATGATGCTGAACTCCGACGCGTTTCCAAAAGGCTGAAAAGTGTGCCTGTTTTCCTCAGGGAATTATGGTCACCATCTACAGAACATCAAAACATGTCAAATTTAAAAGTAGAAATTCCATACCCCATTTTGACGTGGAGAAAGAAATCTAACTTGCATAAGAATATACACAGGTACTCAAAAATACACAGGTACTCAAAAAATGTATAGATATAATGCTATGAAGAATACACTTACATAGTCAGATACAATGTCACATGTATGGTATTGCCTCCCGTTCACCTCCGAGAAAGACCGGTGTCCAAATGCTGGGCAGGGGACCAAGATTGCATTCCCAAACCCTCCACAAGACGGTAGGTTGAAGAGAATATTTTCCTTAAATCTAATGGCCAAAAAACCTAAACGCCACCAATAAAGGGAATTGGAGTGAGTAGAAAACCTGGAAAGAGCTTTTTAAGAAAGTATTGGGAAGAGCATAAAAATCTTGGGAAAAAAGCCCCCAAATCTTAACGCATTTGTCCCAAATGTAACTCACCATGTATTCTATAAGGAGAGGGTCCAAAAAGGAAAAGTGTCCAGGAGAAACTCCCAACGTGTCCCAGTGGAGGCGAGCAGTTCCCACAGCAAATGCTGTGGAGCGGAATGACGCCATGTACCATCTTAAGCGCCCTTATATAGATGGAAAGGGTTCCTGTCCCGCCCCAGTGGGTGTTGACGATGACGTCAGACGCACCGGCGTCCAGCGTCATCGTAAGCAGACCCGCCTAGTGGGCTGCGTCCTGTGGGGAATCCAGATGGATGGGAGGATGTGGGTGGGTGCGTATGTGCGCTAAACACCGGAAACCCGGGGGGCGGCGCATCTGGGACGTCAAGAGGCGTCCCTATCTTACCCAGCAATATCACGTTGCGCTGGATGCGCATGCGTGATAGGGGAAACCCAACCAGAGATCGTCCGTCTGAGGCGCAGGCTTGTGATGGACCGAGATGCGCCTGCGCAGGGTATAAGGCATGGAAAAGAGTGATGAGCAGCCTGGGGCGTCGGTGGCCGCATCTAAAGCCCCAACCCACCCCATAAACAGGAAAGCAACTGGGAAGAAGTACCCCCAAAGGTGCCCAAATGAAACGGAAGAAATTTTTTCCGCATAAAGTGGGGATGGGGGATAAATGCTGGGAGGGAATTAAATGTCAGGCAAGGGGTGAGGAGGCGGGAAAATCCGCTGTTCAAAACATCAGTACCTAAAAAGGGCACAAATGCATGGACAGATCGGGACCCGACATCCCCCCCGAGGCTAAACAAAGGACTAAAACTACTGGCAGAAAAAACGGGGGAAAAAAGATATCCGGGGGCCAGGAAATTCCCGAACCCCAGACAAACCCCCAGCCCCAAACAGGCCCACAGTGACCTCTAAACCATCAAGGATGGAAAATAGAGGAACTACCCCCCTAAGAAGGGGGGGAGACCATGGGTCGGCTTGGGGAAAGCTGCCAGGTAGAGGATGTGGGGAGAACACATGGAGACCCCTGTCAAGCAAAAAACTGGAACATCCGTCTTTCCAAGACTCGGTAGGTGACATACCCTAGAGGCAACACCATTTACAAAATGTGAGGTTAGAAATACAAAAATACAAATATTGTCCAACATGAACAGGTATAAAAAACCCCCCTAACTGAACCATTCACCCAACCCTGTAAATTCCAGAAATAGAGATCGAAGATATAGAAAGGGACCCCCCTGGGGACACAGGGACCTATGAATAGAGAAGTGAATAAAAAGTAAAAAGGAGATCATGAAGGTCCTTTTAACTATTGACAAATATTGGTTTAATCCGTTTTTCCCGAGCTATAGCCATCCAAAAAGGGTCTAAAGCTTTCCACCTCATTTAAACCTGGTGGGGTGGTCGCCTTTAAGGTTCTAATCCAGCGCATCTCGCGCTGGAGAAGAACCTTATTCCAATCTCCTCCTCTGATTGGAATGTGCAATCTGTCAAGAACAGTAAAATTGACTTTCGGTAGTCTATAATTATGTTTCTTGGCTATGTGACGCCCCAGGGGCAGGTATAAATTACAGATCCTCATATCATGCATGTGTTTTTCAACTCTTTTACATAATTTCTGTCTAGTTTTACCTACATAGAAGGAGCCACACTGACACTGCATGAGGTACACCACCCCCTGAGTCTGACAACTAGCATAGTGTCTCAGGGAGAAGTCTACCCCATTGGGCAGCGTCAGTGTGGTTCTTTGCCCGATGACTGAGCATTGTGTACAATTCCCACATGGGAAGGTTCCAAAGTTCTTACATGGGTCCTTTCTAGAGATTCCCTTGTATTCACTCTGTGTAACTAAGTTACCAATTGAAACTGTCTTTCTATACGTGATCAAAGGATGAGGTGAGACCAAAGTACCTACAACTGGGTCATCCGTGAGGATAGACCAATTCTTCTTGATAACTTTGCGTATCTTTTCATGTTCATTTGAGAATCGCAAAATGATGCGAGTATTATCATCCACATTCTTTTTCTTCTTTTTAAATAGAAGTTCTTTCCTATTAAGAGCTTTAACCCTATTAAATGCTTTTTTTGAGGCCCGTTTTAGTGTAGCCTCTGTCTAATAGTCTTAGGGTTAGCCCATCACTTTCCCTTTGGAAGTCCTCTTCCTCCGTGCAGTTCCTTCTGATCCGGAGGAATTGACTAAAGGGGATAGATCGTTTGAGTGGAAGTGGGTGAAAACTGTCTGCGTGAAGCAGGGTATTACCAGCAGTTTCCTTTCGGAATAACTTGCTAGTCAGATTTCCGTTAGAAGCTTTTCTAATACGGATATCCAAAAAATGTGTTTCATTATAATCAAAGCTCATAGTGAAAAAAAGGTTGTAGGTATTATTATTCATAAGCTCAAGACATTCCATTAGTTGTTTTTCGGAGCCATCCCAAATAATAAAAACATCGTCGATGTACCTCTGCCACATTAAAATGTGGCAGGTGTACATCGAGGCATGTTCACTAGCCAGAAAGTCTTTTTCCCACTCCCCCAGGTACAGATTCGCATATGAGGGTGCGCAACACGTCCCCATAGCTACTCCCTGTACCTGGAGGTAGTGGGAATTCTTGAAGACAAAAACATTGTGTTGGAGGATAAATTCCAACATTTGAATAATAAATGAATTAAATTTCCAGTCAGTTGTGGTTCTTTGTTTTAAAACCCTATCTACTGCCATGATTCCTAGATTGTGTGGAATACTATTATATAGTGATTCCACATCGATGGTAACTAGGATCGCTGTCTCTGGGATAATTAACTCTTCAATGATCTGTAGGAGATGGATAGTATCCTTGGTGTAAGATGGTAAGTCCATAACGTGGGGTCTCAGGTGGTCGTCAATGACCTGACTGATTCCCTCCGTGATGGATCCGTTCCCCGACACAATGGGTCTCCCCGGTGGATTTAGGAGACTCTTGTGCACTTTGGGTAGGGCATATAGAGTGGGTAACCTGGGATATCTGGTTCTAATAAAGTCCCAGATTTCACGAGTGATTGTCCCCTCGTTGAAGGACTCATCAACCAGTGAATAAAAGTCCTGGTTGTATTTGTCCACCAAAGAGGGGGCAATGGGTTTGTAACAATTCTGGTCATTCAATATTTTGAAGACCATGTTTTCATAGTCAGAGTTGTTCATGACTACGATATTTCCTCCCTTATCGGAGCTCTTAATCGTAATATCAAAATTATTTTTGAGGGATTGAAGTGCTTTCTTTTGGCCTACATTAAGATTTTGATGTCCTGGATCTTCTCTTAATTTTTCCAGATCTTTGGCCGTTTGTTTGACAAATAATGCCAAAGCTGGATTCTGGTTGAGTTGTGGAAAGACATGTGATCTGCGTTTAAATTTCTTGGCTTCATATGTGATTACCTCCTCTTCCTCCTCCTCACTCCCCTCGCTATCAAGAGGATCATCCTCTTGTTCATCCCAGGCCCCACTTTCTAAAAGAAGGAGGTTGAGGTCCCTCAGGGCCTTAAAATCTGCTGCTTTCAAATTGGGTGGTAAATCCCCTTCTTTTTTAGTTTGTTTTTTATAGAGACTTTTATAGAACAAATTTCGAGCAAAGAGATGGATGTCCTTGATGACCTCAAAGACATCTAAACTCTTATTAGGACAAAAAGATAGCCCTAAGGAAAGTACTTCCTGCTCCTCTTTAGAGAGTATATAGGAGGACAGATTTATGATGTTTAAGCCTCCTTGATTGGGCCCTTGATAATGGTGGACTCCGTTTCTAACTGTGTCACCACTGACTGGGGAGTACCTATTTGTGTCAGTGGGGTGGATAACGGAGGGATCTGTGGGGTCCGGTTCCGATCTAAAAAATCATCTAGTTGTGTACGTTGCGTTTTAGGGATCGCTCCCTGATCCTTTTTATTATTTTTAACAATACGATTAGAAGGATTATTTTTAAGGATTCCACCTGTTGAATTTTTTGCAGTACTGCCTATCTTACCGTCCCGATCCATGTGGAGATCAGTGGCTGATTTTTTGGGTAATTGATGGACCTCACCTTCCATGTCCTGTTGTCTGGGGAACAAACTTTTCCTTTTCCCAGATTGCCGGCCTGTGTGGGAGGAGACTGAGGAGGAGGAGTTAGAGGGTGTGTCAGACAAATCATCATTCGATTTAAACAAGTTATCATTTTGACCCTTCTTCCCTTTCCGGGTCGTTTTAGGGTTTTTAAATTTTTTATCTATGTTCCATTTATAAGCACGGTTCTCTCTAAAAGCATTCTTGTCTCTCCAATACTTTTTCTCTTTTTTGATTAGGATTTGTTTCCCAAAGGTTTCTAAATGTTCCCTCAATTTGATTTCGGATTTATTATAATCCTCATGATTTTTCAAGGGAGTGAGCCGTGTATAAAGGGATCCAATCTCATCATTCATTGTTACTAGTTGTGATTTATATTCATTCTGCAGTAATAGCATAAGATTCCTAGAGCAGTCATTTAGTTTGCTTTCCCAGTTAGTTCTAAGTTCCTTGGATATATTTTCCAAAATTGGGAAAATTTGTATGCGTAGGCCAATGGGGTTAATGTTTTCCCGAATATATCTCTCCAGGGAGTGGATGTGCCAGTGTAAGGCTGATTTTCTTTCCGACACCCTGGTGAGATTGGAGAACAGAGCCATCAGATTTGAGGAAGTTTGTTCTTTTCCTTGATAGTTACAGTGAATATTTGCCATAAGATCATCCCATTCCCTCCCCTGTAGGTCCCCCATATTCCCCATTCCCCTGTATAGTTCGGTATCCATAATGGAAAAATAGCAGAGAAAGAAGCGAAAGAATAAAAAATAGATGACACTCTCCTGTAGGGAGAAAAAGGTGTCTTAATGAGACAGAGATCCCCTTGGCTAAAAACCAGATTATAAGAACCACCTGATTGCCAAGGGATAATGCACTCAGTCTAATTACTCTTAATTGTTCAGAATTGGGGCTGTGTTATGGAAGTGAGTTCATGAATGAGGTATGGGTGTATTATCCACCCTAGGTAAATTGAAAATGGATTGAACTCAGTTCTCAGAACACATGTTGGTTGCCATCATCCCTATACTTGGTATAGAAAAGAACCTCTAAAAGTAGGACTATACCGGCAACTCGATAAACCAATTTAGGCTATATGAGATAATTTTATATATTTATTATACAAATTTATAAAGCATACAAAACATTAAAGAAAAAGTTTTTAAAAACAATATGGTGAATAATACAAATGACATGCATATCTGAGGAAGGTGATGATGCTGAACTCCGACGCGTTTCCAAAAGGCTGAAAAGTGTGCCTGTTTTCCTCAGGGAATTATGGTCACCATCTACAGAACATCAAAACATGTCAAATTTAAAAGTAGAAATTCCATACCCCATTTTGACGTGGAGAAAGAAATCTAACTTGCATAAGAATATACACAGGTACTCAAAAATACACAGGTACTCAAAAAATGTATAGATATAATGCTATGAAGAATACACTTACATAGTCAGATACAATGTCACATGTATGGTATTGCCTCCCGTTCACCTCCGAGAAAGACCGGTGTCCAAATGCTGGGCAGGGGACCAAGATTGCATTCCCAAACCCTCCACAAGACGGTAGGTTGAAAAGAATATTTTCCTTATATCTAATGGCCAAAAAACCTAAACGCCACCAATAAAGGGAATTGGAGTGAGTAGAAAACCTGGAAAGAGCTTTTTAAGAAAGTATTGGGAAGAGCATAAAAATCTTGGGAAAAAAGCCCCCAAATCTTAACGCATTTGTCCCAAATGTAACTCACCATGTATTCTATAAGGAGAGGGTCCAAAAAGGAAAAGTGTCCAGGAGAAACTCCCAAAGTGTCCCAGTGGAGGCGAGCAGTTCCCACAGCAAATGCTGTGGAGCGGAATGACGCCATGTACCATCTTAAGCGCCCTTATATAGATGGAAAGGGTTCCTGTCCCGCCCCAGTGGGTGTTGACGATGACGTCAGACGCACCGGCGTCCAGCGTCATCGTAAGCAGACCCGCCTAGTGGGCTGCGTCCTGTGGGGAATCCAGATGGATGGGAGGATGTGGGTGGGTGCGTATGTGCGCTAAACACCGGAAACCCGGGGGGCGGCGCATCTGGGACGTCAAGAGGCGTCCCTATCTTACCCAGCAATATCACGTTGCGCTGGATGCGCATGCGTGATAGGGGAAACCCAGCCAGAGATCGTCCGTCTGAGGCGCAGGCTTGTGATGGACCGAGATGCGCCTGCGCAGGGTATAAGGCATGGAAAAGAGTGATGAGCAGCCTGGGGCGTCGGTGGCCGCATCTAAGGCCCCAACCCACCCCATAAACAGGAAAGCAACTGGGAAGAAGTACCCCCAAAGGTGCCCAAATGAAGCGGAAGAAATTTTTTCCGCATAGAGATTAAACCAATATTTATCAATAGTTAAAAGGACCTTCATGATCTCCTTTTTACTTTTTATTCACTTCTCTATTCATAGGTCCCTGTGTCCCCAGGGGGGTCCCTCTCTATATCTTCGATCTCTATTTCTGGAATTTACAGGGTTGGGTGAATGGTTCAGTTAGGGGGGTTTTTTATACCAATATTTGTATTTTTGTATTTCTAACCCACATTTTGTAAACTCTATGTCTTGGAAAGACGGATGTTCCAGTTTTTTGCTTGACAATTTCTCTCCGTCCTCTATTTTCCATCCTTGATGGTTTAGAGGTCACTGTGGGCCTGTTTGGGGCTGGGGGTTTTTGGGCCCCCACCGTTTTTTCTGCCAGTAGCTTTAGTCCTTTTGTTTAGCCTCGGGGGAGGTGTCGGGTCCCGATCTGTCCAGGCATTTGTGCCCATCTTCCCGCCTCCTCACCCTTGCCTGACATTTAATTCCCTCCCAGCATTTATCCCCCATCCCCACTTTATGCGGAAAAAATTTCTTCCGTTTCATTTGGGCACCTTTGGGGGTACTTCTTCCCAGTTGCTTTCCTGTTTATGGGGTGGGTTGGGGCTTTAGATGCGGCCACCGACGCCCCAGGCTGCTCATCACTCTTTTCCATGCCTTATACCCTGCGCAGGCGCATCTCGGTCCATCACAAGCCTGCGCCTCAGACGGACGATCTCTGGCTGGGTTTCCCCTATCACGCATGCGCATCCAGCGCAACGTGATATTGCTGGGTAAGATAGGGACGCCTCTTGACGTCCCCGATGCGCCGCCCCCCGGGTTTCCGGTGTTTAGCGCACATACGCACCCACCCACATCCTCCCATCCATCTGGATTCCCCACAGGACGCAGCCCACTAGGCGGGTCTGCTTACGATGACGCTGGACGCCGGTGCGTCTGACGTCATCGTCAACACCCACTGGGGCGGGACAGGAACCCTTTCCATCTATATAAGGGCGCTTAAGATGGTACATGGCGTCATTCCGCTCCACAGCATTTGCTGTGGGAACTGCTCGCCTCCACTGGGACACTTTGGGAGTTTCTCCTGGACACTTTTCCTTTTTGGACCCTCTCCTTATAGAATACATGGTGAGTTACATTTGGGACAAATGCGTTAAGATTTGGGGGCTTTTTTCCCAAGATTTTTATGCTCTTCCCAATACTTTCTTAAAAAGCTCTTTCCAGGTTTTTTACTCACTCCAATTCCCTTTATTGGTGGCGTTTAGGTTTTTTGGCCATTAGATTTAAGGAAAATATTCTCTTCAACCTACCGTCTTGTGGAGGGTTTGGGAATGCAATCTTGGTCCCCTGCCCAGCATTTGGACACCGGTCTTTCTCGGAGGTGAACGGGAGGCAATACCATACATGTGACATTGTATCTGACTATGTAAGTGTATTCTTCATAGCATTATATCTATACATTTTTTGAGTACCTGTGTATTTTTGAATACCTGTGTATATTCTTATGCAAGTTAGATTTCTTTCTCCACGTCAAAATGGGGTATGGAATTTCTACTTTTAAATTTGACATGTTTTGATGTTCTGTAGATGGTGACCATAATTCCCTGAGGAAAACAGGCACACTTTTCAGCCTTTTGGAAACGCGTCGGAGTTCAGCATCATCACCTTCTTCAGATATGCATGTCATTTGTATTATTCACCATATTGTTTTTAAAAACTTTTTCTTTAATGTTTTGTATGCTTTATAAATTTGTATAATAAATATATAAAATTATCTCATATAGCCTAAATTGGTTTATCGAGTTGCCGGTATAGTCCTACTAGTATGTGCGCAAGCTGACTGTCAGCTCCATCTAGTGGCCAAAATCTGGTATAGTTTTCTGAAATGCCTCAATTGGAAAACTATACCACATTCAAGTAGCAGTGACTTCACTGTCCTTTGCAGAGAGCAGAGCTGTGGAAGAGAGCCAGCAAGCTACACCCACTACAGACTGACTGAAGAAAAGTACAGGAGGGGGTGGAGACCAGTCCCCCTGGTGAGAGAGCAGCAGTGATCAGTCTTGGGATTTAGAGTTAGGGTGAGGCTGTAGGAACCACTGTAGTTGGGGTGAGGCTGTAGGAACCACTGTAGTTGGGGTGGGGCTGTAAATACCACTGTAGTTGGGGCTGTAGGAGCCACTGTAGTTGGGGCTGTAGGAGCCACTGTAGTTGGGGTGAGGCTGTAGGAACCACTGTAGTTGGGGTGAGGCTGTAGGAACCACTGTAGTTGGGGTGGGGCTGTAGATACCACTGTAGTTGGGGCTGTAGGAGCCACTGTAGTTGGGGCTGTAGGAGCCACTGTAGTTGGGGCGGGGCTGTAGGAACCACTGTAGTTGGGGTGAGGCTGTATGAACCACTGTAGTTGGGGTGAGGCTGTAGGAACCACTGTAGTTGGGGTGAGGCTGTAGGAACCACTGTAGTTGGGGTGAGGCTGTAGGAACCAATGTAGTTGGGGTGGGGCTGTAGGAACCACTGTAGTTGGGGTGAGGCTGCAGGAAACACTGTAGTTGGGGTGAGGCTGCAGGAAACACTGTAGTTGGGGTGGGGTTGTAGATACCACTGTAGTTGGGGCTGTAGGAGCCACTGTAGTTGGGGCTGTAGGAACCACTGTAGTTGGGGTGGGGCTGTAGGAACCACTGTAGTTGGGGTGAGGCTGTAGGAAACACTGTAGTTGGGGTGAGGCTGCAGGAACCACTGTAGTTGGGGTGAGGCTGCAGGAACCACTGTAGTTGGGGTGGGGCTGTAGATACCACTGTAGTTGGGGCTGTAGGAGCCACTGTAGTTGGGGCTGTAGGAACCACTGTAGTTGGGGTGGGGCTGTAGGAACCACTGTAGTTGGGGTGAGGCTGTAGGAACCACTGTAGTTGGGGTGAGGCTGTAGGAACCACTGTAGTTGGGGTGGGGCTGTAGGAACCACTGTAGTTGGGGTGGGGCTGTAGGAACCACTCTAGTTGGGGTGAGGCTGTAGGAACCACTGTAGTTGGGGTGAGGCTGTAGGAACCACTGTAGTTGGGGTGAGGCTGTAGGAACCACTGTAGTTGGGGTGAGGCTGTAGGAACCACTGTAGTTGGGGTGAGGCTGTAGGAACCACTGTAGTTGGGGTGGGGCTGTAGGAACCACTGTAGTTGGGGTGGGGCTGTAGGAACCACTGTAGTTGGGGTGGGGCTGTAGGAACCACTGTAGTTGGGGTGGGGCTGTAGGAACCACTGTAGTTGGGGTGGGGCTGTAGGAACCACTGTAGTTGGGGTGGGGCTGTAGGAACCACTGTAGTTGGGGTGGGGCTGTAGGAACCACTGTAGTTGGGGTGGGGCTGTAGGAACCACTGTAGTTGGGGTGGGGCTGTAGGAACCACTGTAGTTGGGGTGGGGCTGTAGGAACCACTGTAGTTGGGGTGGGGCTGTAGGAGCCACTGTAGTTGGGGTGAGGCTGTAGGAGCCACTGTAGTTGGGGCTGTAGGAGCCACTGTAGTTGGGGCGGGGCTGTAGGAACCACTGTAGTTGGGGCGGGGCTGTAGGAGCCACTGTATTTGGGGTGAGGCTGTAGGAACCACTGTAGTTGGGGTGGGGCTGTGGGAGCCACTGTAGTTGGGGTGAGGCTGTAGGAGCCACTGTAGTTGGGGTGAGGCTGTAGGAGCCACTGTAGTTGGGGTGAGGCTGTAGGAGCCACTGTAGTTGGGGTGAGGCTGTAGGAGCCACTGTAGTTGGGGTGAGGCTGTAGAAGCCACTGTAGTTGGGGTGAGGCTGTAGGAGCCACTGTAGTTGGGGTGAGGCTGTAGGAGCTACTGTAGTTGGGGTGAGGCTGTAGGAGCCACTGTAGTTGGGCTGGAGCTGTAGGGACTACTGTAGTTGGGCTGGAGCTGTAGGAACTACTGTAGTTGGGCTGGAGCTGTAGGAACTACTGTAGTTGAGCTGGAGCTGTAGGAACTACTGTAGTTGGGCTGGAGCTGTAGGAACTACTGTAGTTGGGGCTGTAGGAGTCACTGTAGTTGGGGTGGGGCTGTAGGAACCACTGTAGTGAGGGTGGGGCTCTAGGACCCATTGCAGTGTGGGTGGAGCTGTAGGAACTATTGCAGTAAGGGTGGGGCTCTAGGAACGATTATAGTTAGGGGTGCAGTTGCAATGGTGGAAGTTATGGGGAGGGTAAAGCTGCAGGGTTGGGGTGAAACTGAAATGGATAAGAACTACAATCTAGTTCAAGGTTATCTGCTGCTGTTTCTAATTAAAAAGTGTGTACATGCATGCATTCTAGAAGCAAAACTCTCTGACACAGCGTTCAGTAGACATGTGCGATTAGTTTCGTACAAATTTGTTAGAATTCGTAATCCGTACGAATTTTTCAAAATTCGTACGAATTTACGAATCCGTAGTACAAATTTTTTCGAATTTTTTCGAATACGAAATTCCGTTTACGAATTTCGTTGCCAAATTATTCGAATCCGACTACCAAATATCGAATTTCAACTAATATGAAAGAAATTATTATAGCGGACATAACGAATGATTCGAATGAATTTGAATGATTCGAATGACAAAGTGTCATTTTTGCAGGAAAAAAAGCTATTTAAAATCACTCACGGCTATTGCCGGCTAATGAATTGTCGGCTCTGTAACACAGAGAACAGTCATTCATTGATAAAAAAAAAGCGTGGGGGTCCCCCTGAATTCAATAACCAGGCCCTTCAGGTCTGCTATGGGTATTAAGGGGAACCCCAGCCAAAAAAAAAAAACTGGCGTGGGGTCCCCCCTAAATATCCATACCAGACCCTTCAGGTCTGGGATGGATTTTAAGGGGAACCCCGGCCAAAAAAAAAAATGGCGTGGGGTCCCCCTCAAAATCCATACCAGACCCTTTATCCGAGCACGCAACCTGGCAGGCCGCAGGAAAAAGGGGGGACGAGAGCGGCCCCCCTCCCTCCTGAACCGTACCAGGCCACATGCCCTCAACATTGGGAGGGTGCTTTGGGGGTCTGAGACCCCCAAAGCACCTTGTCCCCATGTTGATGGGGACAAGGGCCTCATCCCCACAACCCTGGCCGATGGTTGTGGGGGTCTGTGGGCGGGGGGCTTATCGGAATCTGGAAGTCCCCTTTAACAAGGGGACCCCCAGATCCCGGCCCCCCCCTGTGAAATGGTAAGGGATTTCACCAAAAAAGTGTCAAAAATGGTAAAAATGACAGGAGACGGTATTTGACAATTCCTTTATTAAAATCTTCCTTCTTCATCCTTCGGTTTCTTCACCTTCTCCTTCCGGCATCTTCTTCCATCTTCTTCTTCCTCCGATCCGCTTCTTCTCATCCTTCTCGTCCGGCATCTTCTTCCATGGCGTCGGTGTCTCTTCTCGGGCCGCTCCTCGCAATGGGAGGCTCCCGCTGTGTGAGGCTTCGCTCCGGCTGACAGGTCTTTTATAACAGAGGGCACCTGGTGACCCCGCCCCCCTCTGACGCACGGGGACGTCATGGGGACTTCCCTATGGCTTTCCCCATGATGTCAGAGGGGGGCGAAGTCTTATACAGCGGGAGCCTCCCATTGCGAGGAGCGGCCCGAGAAGAGACACCGACGCCATGGAAGAGGATGCCGGACGAGAAGACCGGAGGAAGAAGAAGCGGATCGGAGAAAGAAGATGATGGAAGAAGATGCCGGAAGGAGAAGATGAAGAAACCGAAGGATGAAGAAGGAAGATTTTAATAAAGGAATTGTCAAAAACCGTCTCCTGTAATTTTTACCATTTTTTTACACTTTTTTGGTGAAATCCCTTACCATTTTACACAGGGGGGGCCGGAGGATGAAGAAAGGAAGACCAGAAGAAAGAAGATTTTAATAAAAAGGAATTGTCAAAGACCGTTTTTGTCACTTTTTTGGTGAAATGGTAGGGGTACTTTTGTACCCCCTTACCATTTCACACATGGGGGGGGGGGGGGATCTGGGGGTCCCCTTTGTTAAAGGGGGCTTCCAGATTCCGATAAGCCCCCGCCCACAGACCCCCACAACCACCGACCAGGGTTGTGGGGATGAGGCCCTTGTCCCCATCAACATGGGGACAAGGTGCTTTGGGGGTCTCAGACCCCCAAAGCACCCTCCCAATGTTGAGGGCATGTGGCCTGGTACGGTTCAGGAGGGGGGGGGGCGCTCTCGTCCCCCCTCTTTTCCTGCGGCCTGCCAGGTTGCGTGCTCGGATAAAGGGTCTGGTATGGATTTTGAGGGGGACCCCACGCCATTTTTTTTTTGGCCGGGGTTCCCCTTAAAATCCATCCCAGACCTGAATGGTCTGGTGTGGATATTTAGGGGGGACCCCTACGTCCATTTTTTTTTTTTTAAAAAATTTGAAGCGGGGGTTCCCCTTAATACCCATAGCAGACCTGAAGGGCCTGGTTATTGAATTTGGGGGGGCCCCCACGCTTTTTTTTTTTTATCAATGACTTCAATGAATGACTGTTCTCTGTGTTACGGATCCGACAATTCATTAGCCGCAAGTGATTTTTAAATAGCTTTTTTTCCTGCAAAAATGACACTTTGTGCAGGAACAGTTCTCTATATTAGATATACTGAATCTTGAATTAATTTGAATCATTCGAAGCATTCGTTATATCCGCTATAATAATTTCTTTCATATTAGTTGAAATTAGATATTTGGTAGTAGTTGGATTCCAATTGTTCTCTGTGTGTTACGGGAACTGGCAATTACTTAGCCGCAAGTGATTTTAAATAGCTTTTTTTCCTGCAAAAATTACACTTTGTACAGAGACAGTTCTAAGCAAGGGAAACATGCGCCCCTTCACAGACATACTACTCTATAGTATATAGAAGGGGCGCATGTTTCCCGTGCTTAGAACTGTCTCTGTACAAAGTGTCATTTTTGCAGGAAAAAAAGCTATTTAAAATCACTCGCGGCTAATTGCCGGTTCCCGTAACACAGAGAACAATTCGAATCCAACTACTACCAAATATCTAATTTCAACTAATATGAAAGAAATTATTATAGCGGATATAACAAATGATTTGAATGAATTCGAGATTCAGTATATCTAATATAGAGAACTGTTCCTGCACAAAGTGTCATTTTTGCAGGAAAAAAAGCTATTTAAAAATCACTCGCGGCTAATGAATTGTCGGATCCGTAACACAGAGAACAGTCATTCATTGAAGTCATTGACTAAAAAAAAGCGTGGGGGTCCCCCCAAATTCAAAAACCAGGCCCTTCAGGTCTGCTATGGATATTAAGGGGAACCCCCGCTTCAAATAAAAAAAAAGAAATGACGTAGGGGTCCCCCTAAATATCCATACCAGACCCTTCAGGTCTGGGATGGATTTTAAGGGGAACCCCAGCCAAAAAAAAATGGCGTGGGGTCCCCCTCAAAATCCATACCAGACCCTTATCCGAGCACGCAACCTGCAGGCCGCAGGAAAAGAACCGTACCAGGCCACATGCCCTCAACATTGGGAGGGTGCTTTGGGGTCTGAGACCCCCAAAGCACCTTGTCCCCATGTTGATGAGGACAAGGGCCTCATCCCCACAACCCTGGCCATTGGTTGTGGGGGTCTGCGGGCAGGGGGCTTATCGGAATCTGGAAGCCCCCTTTAACAAGGGGACCCCCAGATCCCGCCCCCCCCCTGTGTGAAATGGTAAGGGGGCAAAAGTACCCCTACCATTTCACCAAAAAAGTGACAAAAATTGTAAAAATGACAGGAGACGGTCTTTGACAATTCCTTTATTAAAATCTTCTTTCTTCTGGTCTTCCTTCTTCCTTTCTTCATCCTTCGGTTTCTTCATCTTCTCCTTCCGGCATCTTCTTTCATCTTCTTCCTCTGATCTGCTTCTTCTTCCTCCGGTCTTCTCGTCCTTCTCGTCCGGCATCTTTTTCCATGGCGTCGGCGTCTCTTCTCGGGCCGCTCCGCGCAATGGGAGGCTCCCGCTGTGTGAGGCTTCGCTCCATCTGACAGGTCTTTTATAAGGGAGGGCACCTGGTGACCCCGCCCCCCTCTGACGTCATGGGGAAAGCCATAGGGAAGTCCCCATGACGTCCCTGTGCGTCAGAGGGGGGCGGGGTCACCAGGTGCCCTCCGTTATAAAAGACCTGTCAGCCGGAGCGAAGCCTCACACAGCGGGAGCCTCCCATTGCGCGGAGCGGCCCGAGAAGAGACACAGACGCCATGGAAGAAGATGCCGGACGAGAAGGATGAAAAGACCAGAGCAAGAAGAAGCAGATCGGAGGAAGAAGAAGATGGAAGAAGAAGATGCCGGAAGGAGAAGATGAAGAAACCGAAGGATGAAGAAAGGAAGACCAGAAGAAAGAAGAAAGATTTTAATAAAGGAATTGTCAAAGACCCTCTCTTGTCATGTTTGTCACTTTTTTGGTGATATGGTAGGTTAGTACCCCCTTACCATTTCACACAGGGGGGGGCCGGGATCTGGGGGTCCCCTTGTTAAAGGGGGCTTCCAGATTCCGATAAGCCCCCCGCCCGCAGACCCCCACAACCAATGGCCAGGGTTGTGGGGATGAGGCCCTTGTCCCCATCAACATGGGGACATGGTGCTTTGGGGGTCTCAGACCCCCAAAGCACCCTCCCAATGTTGAGGGCATGTGGCCTGGTACGATTCAGGAGGGGGGGGCACTCTCGCCCCCCCATCTTTTCCTGCGGCCTGCCAGGTTGCGTGCTCGGATAAAGGGTCTGGTATGGATTTTGAGGGGGACCCCACGCCATCTTTTTTGGCCAGGGTTCCCCTTAAAATCCATCCCAGACCTGAAGGGTCTGGTATGGATATTTAGGGGGGACCCCACGCCATTTTTTTTTTGGGCTGGGGTTCCCCTAATATCCATACCAGACCTGAAGGGCCTGGTTATTGAATTTGGGGGGATCCCCACCCTTTTTTTTTTTTTTATCAATGAATGACTGTTCTCTGTGTTACGGAGCCGACAATTCATTAGCCGCGAGTTATTTTAAATAGCTTGTTTTTCCTGCAAAAATGACACTTTGTGCAGGAACAGTTCTCTATATTAGATCTACTGAATCTCGAATTCATTGGAATCATTCGAAGCATTCGTTATATCCGCTATAATAATTTCTTTCATATTAGTTGAAATTCGATATTTGTAGTTGGATTCGAATTGTTCTCTGTGTTACGGGAACCGGCAATTCATTAGCCGCGTTAACGATTCGTAACTTTACTAATGATTCGGAACGATTCAAATTTTTTTTTACGATTCGTACGAAATTCGTATTTCGTACGAATTCGAATGGAATTTCGTACACAAATTACGAAATTTTTTGACCGTTCCCATGTCTAGCGTTCCGATCGGTTACTTCTGATTTATTCCTGGGCGGTGTCCATATTTTATACAGAAAGATACGTCATTTCTATGTCAGTCTAATCGGTACATCTCATTGGTTGAAATACAAGAGAAACGGAGAAACTTGATGCTTGAAGTTTGGTTGAAGCTGGTTCTGTCGTCATGTCTGCATTCTTCTAACGCGGGGGATGGGGGGTATAGACGCCATCTTTAGTTCCAAACAGAGTCAATCTGTATACTACATAATAAGTGAGGAGTTGCATAGAGACATGTATACACATAAAGCAAATAGACATTTTCTGATGATCAGTTTGTACATTATATTCCTTCACACAGGTCCATCTCTGCACAGTGAGTGGCTCCGCCCCCTGTGAAAGGGGCCTAAAAGATAAAACGTCATTTTATTTATTACAACTTTATTCATGAAATGTGATGAGAAGCCCGGAATGTGGTGTGATATGATGTGCAGTATATGGTCTGCGCCCCATTAATGTCCCCCAATAATATCACACAACTATTTCTATTCATTATATATAGAGACTGGAATCCCAATCCCTGCTGTGTATATAATGACCTCCCTCCCATCCCCCATTGGGGTCCCCCCAGGCTGATCGATCGTCTGATGAGTCCTCCTGTATTGTCGTCCTCCATTCACAGCTTTTCTCATCTCTCCTGCAGGGATCAGTCCATGTGGGGGACACGGAGTCCGTGTGGAAAGGTCGGCAGTGACACATTGGGGGGAGACTCCAGAGAACAAGGACCCCCCACCATGGGGGAGGGGAGGGGGAGATAAATACCAGGATGACAGATAAATGGCGGCTGTGTTCCCTGAGTCGGGTTATATATGAAACGTTCAGAATCCCCCGTCCTGTCCTGGTGTATTACTTCATCTGTCATCATCCATTCACCTGTTGGGTCGGGTTTGTTCAGATTTCATCCAGAGCAATGTCCCCTCCCCCTCCTCCATTCACAGCAATGTCCCCTCCCCCATTCACAGCAATGTCCCCCCCATTCACAGCAATGTCCCCTCCATTCACAGCAATGTCCCCTCCCCCTCCTCCATTCACAGCAATGTCCTATCCCCCTCCTCCATTCACAGCAATGTCCCCTCCCCCTCCTCCCTTCACAGCAATGTCCCCTCCCCCCTCCTCCATTCACATCAATGTCCCCTCCCTCCTCCATCACATCAATGTCCCCTCCCCCTCCTCCATTCACAGCAATGTCCCCTCCCCCCCTCCATTCACAGCAATGTCCCCCTCCATTCACCAATGTCCCCCCCCTCCACAACGCACAGCAATGTCCCCTCCCCCTCCTCCATTCACAGCATAGTCCCCTCCCCCCTCCTCTATTCACAGCAATGTCCCCTCCCCCTCCACAACGCACAGCAATGTCCCCTCCCCCCTCCCCCTTCACAGCAATGTCCCCTCCCCCCTCCTCCCCCACAGCAATGTCCCCTCCCCTCTCCCATTCACAGTCCACAGCAATGTCCCCCCCCTCCCCCATTCACAGCAATGTCCCCTCCCCATTGACAGCGATGTCCCCTCCCCACCATTCACAGCAATGTCCCCCCCCTCCTCCATTCACAGCATGTCCCCTCCCCATTGACAGCAATGTCCCCTCCCCCTCCCCATTCACAGCAATGTCCCCTCCCCCTCCTCCATTCACAGCAATGTCCCACCTCCCCTCCTCCTTTCACAGCAATGTCCCACCTCCCCTCCTCCTTTCACAGCAATGTCCCACCTCCCCTCCTCCATTCACAGCAATGTCCCCTCACCCCTCCTCCATTCACAGCAACATCCCCTCCCCCCTTGACAGCAATGTCCCCTCCCCCTCCTCCATTCACAGCAATGTCCCCTCCCCCCCTCCCCCATTCACAGCAATGTCCCCTCTCCCCTCCACAACGCACAGCAGTGTCCCTTCCCCCCTCCTCCATTCACAGCAATGTCCCCTCCCCCTCCTCCATTCACAGCAATATCCCCTCCCCCTCCTCCATTCACAGCAATGTCCCCTCCCCCCCCCCATTCACAGCAATGTCCCCTTCCCCCTCCACCATTCACAGCAATGTCCCTCCCCCCTCCTCCATTCACAGCAATGTCCCCTCCCCCTCCCCCTTCCAGCAATGTCCCCTCCCCCTCACAGCAATGTCCCCTCCCCCATTCACAGCAATGTCCCCCTCCCCCTCCCCCATTCACAGCAATGTCCCCTCCTCCATTGACAGCGATGTCCCCTCCACAACGCACAGCAATGTCCCCTCTCCCATTGACAGCATTGTCCCCTCCCCCTCCTCCATTCACAGCAATGTCCCACCTCCCCTCCTCCTTTCACAGCAATGTCCCACCTCCCCTCCTCCTTTCACAGCAATGTCCCCTCCCCCCTCCTCCATTCACAGCAATGTTCCCTCCCCCTCCACAGCAATGTCCCCTCCCCCCTCCTCCATTCACATCAATGTCCCATCCTCCATTCACAGCAATGTCTCCTCCCCCCCCCCATTCACAGCAATGTCCCCTCCTCCTCCATTCACAGCTGTAGCCGAGTCTCCTCCTCCATTCACAGCAATGTCCCCTCCTCCCCCTCCATTCACAGCAATGTCCCCTCCCCGCCTCCATTCACAGCAATGTCCCCTCCCCCCCTCCATTCACAGCAATGTCCCCTCCCCCCCCTCCATTCACAGCAATGTCCCCTCCCCCTCCTCCATTCACAGCAATGTCCCCTCCCCCCTCCTCCATTCACAGCAATGTCCCCTCCCCTCCTCCATTCACAGCAATGTCCCCTCCCCCTCCTCCATTCACAGCAATGTCCCCTCCCCCTCCTCCATTCACAGCAATGTCCCCTCCCCCTCCTCCATTCACAGCAATGTCCCCTCCCCCCCTCCTCCATTCACAGCAATGTCCCCTCCCCCCCTCCATTCACAGCAATGTCCCCTCCCCTCCTCCATTCACAGCAATGTCTCCTCCCCCCTCCTCCATTCACAGCAATGTCCCTCCCCCATTCACAGCAATGTCCCCTCCCCATTCACAGCAATGTCCCCTCCCCCTCCACTATTCACAGCAATGTCCCCTCCCCCCCCCATTCACAGCAATGTCCCCTCCCCCTCCTCCATTCACAGCAATGTCCCCTCCCCCCTCCCCCATTCACAGCAATGTCCCCCCTCCTCCATTCACAGCAATGTCCCCTCCCCCTCCATTCACAGCAATGTCCCCTCCTCCATTCACAGCAATGTCCCCCCCCTCCTCCATTCACAGCAATGTCCCCTCCCCCTCCAACAATGCAATGTCCCCTCCCCCCTCCCCCTCCATTCACAGCAATGTCCCCTCCCCCTCCTCCATTCACAGCAATGTCCCCTCCTCCATTCACAGCAATGTCCCCTCCCCTCCATTCACAGCAATGTCCCTTCCCCTCCTCCATTCACAGCAATGTCCCCTCCCCCCCTCCTCCATTCACAGCAATGTCCCCTCCCCTCCTCCAGTCACAGCAATGTCCCCTCCCCCTCCTCCATTCACAGCAATGTCCCCTCCCCTCCCCTCCTCCATTCACAGCAATGTCCCCTCCCCCTCCTCCATTCACAGCAATGTCCCACCTCCCTCCTCCATTCACAGCAATGTCCCCCTCCCCCTCTCCATTCACAGCAATGTCCCCCCTCCTCCATTCACAGCAATGTCCCCCCCCCCTCCTCCAATCACAGCAATGTCCCCTCCCCCCTCCTCCATTCACAGCAATGTCCCCATCCCCCTCCTCCATTCACAGCAATGTCCCCTCCCCCTCCTCCATTCACAGCAATGTCCCCCCCCCCCCATTCACAGCAATGTCCCCTCCCCCCCTCCATTCACAGCAATGTCCCCTCCCCCTCCACCATTCACAGCAATGTCCCCTCCCCCTCCTCCATTCCCAGCAATGTCCCCTCCCCCTCCTCCATTCACAGCAATGTCCCCTCCCCCCTCCCCTCCATTCACAGCAATGTCCCTCCCCCCTCCTCCATTCACAGCAATGTCCCCTCCCCGCCTCCATTCACAGCAATGTCCCCTCCCCCTCCTCCATTCTCAGCAATGTTCCCTCCCCCTCCTCCATTCACAGCAATGTCCCCTCCCCTCCATTCACAGCAATGTCCCCTCCCCCCTCCTCCATTCACAGCAATGTCCCCTCCCCCTCCATTCACAGCAATGTCCCCTCCCCCTCCTCCATTCACAGCAATGTCCCCTCCCCCTCCTCCATTCACAGCAATGTCCCCTCCCCCCTCCTCCATTCACAGCAATGTCCCCTCCCCCCTCCTCCATTCACAGCAATGTCCCCTCCCCCTTCCTCCATTCACAGCAATGTCCCCTCCCCCTCCTCCATTCACAGCAATGTCCCCTCCCCCCTCCTCCATTCACAGCAATGTCCCCTCCCCCCTCCTTCTCCCCCCTTTCACAGCAATGTCCCCCCCCTCCTCCATTCACAGCAATGTCCCCCCCCCCTCCTCCATTCACAGCAATGTCCCCTCCCCCATTCACAGCAATGTCCCCCCCTCCATTCACAGCAATGTCCCCTCCACCCCTCCTCCATTCACAGCAATGTCCCCTCCCCCCTCCTCCATTCACAGCAATGTCCCCCCCCCCCCCCTCCCCCCTCCTCCATTCACAGCAATGTCCCCCCCCCTCCTCCATTCACAGCAATGTCCCCCCCCCTCCATTTCACAGCAATGTCCCCCCCCCCTCCTCCATTCACAGCAATGTCCCCCCATTCCCCTCCCTCCATTCACAGCAATGTCCCCCCCCCCTCCTCCATTCACAGCAATGTCCCCTCCCCCTCCATTCACAGCAATGTCCCCCCTCCTCCATTCACAGCAATGTCCCCTCCCCCCCCTCCATTCACAGCAATGTCCCCTCCCCCTCCTCCATTCACAGCAATGTCCCCTCCCCCCTCCTCCATTCACAGCAATGTCCCCTCCCCCTCCTCCATTCACAGCAATGTCCCCTCCCCCTCCTCCATTCACAGCAATGTCCCCTCCCCCCTCCTCCATTCACAGCAATGTCCCCTCCCCCTCCCATCCATTCACAGCAATGTCCCCTCCCCCTCCATCCATTCCCCTCCCCCCCTCACAGCAATGTCCCCCCCAGCAATGTCCCCTCCCCCTTCATTCACAGCAATGTCCCCTCCCCCCCTCCTCCATTCCCCTCCCCCTCCTCCATTCACAGCAATGTCCCCCCCCCCTCCTCCATTCACAGCAATGTCCCCTCCCCCCTCCTCCATTTACATTCACAGCAATGTCCCCCCCCCTCCATTCACAGCAATGTCCCCCCCCCCTCCTCCATTCACAGCAATGTCCCCTCCCCCCTCCTCCATTCACAGCAATGTCCCCCCCCTCCTCCATTCACAGCAATGTCCCCTCCCCCCTCCCCATTCACAGCAATGTCCCCTCCCCCTTCTCCATTCACAGCAATGTCCCCTCCTCCATTCACAGCAATGTCCCCTCCCCCTCTCCTCCATTCACAGCAATGTCCCCTCCCCCCTTCCCCATTCACAGCAATGTCCCCTCCCCCCTCCTCCATTCACAGCAATGTCCCCCCCCCCCCCCCCCCATTCACAGCAATGTCCCCTCCCCCCTCCTCCATTCACAGCAATGTCCCCTCCCCCCTCCCCCCCCCTCTCCTCCATTCACAGCAATGTCCCCTCCCCCCTTCTCCATTTACAGCAATGTCCCCCCCCCCCCCCTCCATTCACAGCAATGTCCCCTCCCCCTCCTCCATTTACAGCAATGTCCCCTCCCCCTCCCATTCACAGCAATGTCCCCCCCCCCCCTCCTCCATTCACAGCAATGTCCCCTCCCCCCCCTCCTCCATTCCCCCCCCCCAGCAATGTCCCCCCCCCAGCAATGTCCTCCCTCCATTCACAGCAATGTCCCCTCCCCCCTCTCCATTCACAGCAATGTCCCCTCCCCCTCCTCCATTCACAGCAATGTCCCCTCCCCCCTCCAGCAATGTCCCCCCCCTCCATTTCACAGCAATGTCCCCCTCCCCAGCAATGTCCCCTCCCCCTCCTCCATTCACAGCAATGTCCCCCCCCCTCCCCCCCCCCCTCCCCCCTCCATTCACAGCAATGTCCCCTCCCCCTCCTCCATTCACAGCAATGTCCCCCCCCCCTCCCCCCCCCCTCCCCCTCCATTCACAGCAATGTCCCCCCCCCCTCCTCCATTTACAGCAATGTCCCTCCCCCCTCCTCCATTCACAGCAATGTCCCCTCCCCCCTCCCCATTCACAGCAATGTCCCCCTCCTCCATTCACAGCAATGTCCCCCCCCTCCTCCATTCACAGCAATGTCCCCTCCCCCTCCTCCATTCACAGCAATGTCCCCTCCCCCTCCTCCATTCACAGCAATGTCCCCTCCCCCCCCTCAATGTCCCCAGCAATGTCCCCCCCCCCCCTCCATTCACAGCAATGTCCCCCCCCTCCTCCATTCACAGCAATGTCCCCTCCCCCTCCTCCATTCACAGCAATGTCCCCTCCCCCTCCTCCATTCACAGCAATGTCCCCTCCCCCCTCCTCCATTCACAGCAATGTCCCCCCCCCCCTCCTCCATTCACAGCAATGTCCCCTCCCCCCTCCTCCATTCACAGCAATGTCCCCTCCCCCCTCCTCCATTCACAGCAATGTCCCCCCCCCCCTCTCCATTTACAGCAATGTCCCCTCCCCCCCTCCTCCATTCACAGCAATGTCCCCCCCCCCTCCCCCCCCCCTCCTCCATTCACAGCAATGTCCCCTCCCCCCTCCTCCATTCACAGCAATGTCCCCCCCCCCTCCTCCATTCACAGCAATGCAATGTCCCCTCCCCCCTTCTCCATTTACAGCAATGTCCCCCCCTCCTCCATTCACAGCAATGTCCCCTCCCCCCTTCTCCATTTACAGCAATGTCCCCCCCTTCTCCATTCACAGCAATGTCCCCTCCCCCTCCTCCATTCACAGCAATGTCCCCTCCCCCTTCTCCATTTACAGCAATGTCCCCTCCCCCTCCTCCATTCACAGCAATGTCCCCTCCCCCTCCTCCATTCACAGCAATGTCCCCTCCCCCCTCCTCCATTCACAGCAATGTCCCCTCCCCCCTCCTCCATTCACAGCAATGTCCCCTCCCCCTCCTCCATTCACAGCAATGTCCCCCCCTCCCCCCTCCTCCATTCACAGCAATGTCCCCCCCTCCTCCTTCATTCACAGCTGTAGCCGAGTCTCCTCCTCCGGGGTCATCATATAATCCTCATTTCTGGTCGGAGTTTTTCCAGCTTTTCTAGTTCTCTTCTTGATTCCTCTGAGAAGTTGTTGTAGTAAATCCTAGAAGAGAAGATATAAAGAGTCATCAGATGTCAGAATTCTCTCACACTATTTCCCAGCATCCTCCAGGATATCTATGAATCTCACCACACACATTACAATCTGATTGTACAATCTCTGTATGTAGAGTGATTGTATAGAGACTGATATGATGGTTTAGGTCGGTCCTCATATTACCAGGAAGATATAAAGCTGATTGTACAAAGATTGTATGGTCAGATTGTACTGTGTGTGATGGACCTGACACCATCCTGTCACCTTCTTGTAGGACTTTCCCAACTAAGAAGTGACACAATGGAGACTGATGGGAGATATCAGATTATAGAAGAGGAAATATTCCACCAATCACAGCCACACTTCTCTTCTCATCCAATCAGGGACACAGCAGATCACATAAGTTTGGGTTATACTGCCACCTACAGGAGAATCTGACCAATGAGAGAATAGTGGGCCAGGATAGCCCCTCCTCCTCCTCCCAGCATGCCTCAGTGTTTTGCTCGTGTCCTCGGAGGGCGACCTATTCACAGCTACTTCAATCTATATAACATATAATATGCAAAAATAAATAAACATCAAGAGAAAGTTTATAAAGGTGAAAAGGCGGATTTCCTACAATCCATTCACCACAACTTCCCTCTCCAATCACCATACAGGGACTTGTGCAGTAACAGAAATAAGAAGTCCCAGAGATTCATCCAGATGGATTAAATCAATGCTGATCAGCTGCCACCTCTTTGCAGCAACTTCACCCTCCCCCACACCAGTGAGCAAACAGGTCACTTACCAAAAGGTTTGTCCCCACAAGCAAGGCCCAGACACGCTTGTTTATATCCTTCCAGCAGCGCCACTCCGCTCAAGCCGGCTTCCGATGAGAAGAGACTGTGCCACGGAATGTCAGACCTCCAGGTAGTATCTCCAATATCACCCGAGGTATCCAGACAATGGCCGCAATCACATCACATAGAAAAGAAAAAGCCTCCATAGTGCATAATCCTTAAATATATATAGAATCACAGATTGTACACTTCCATCATATACACGAGTATACACAGAACTCAGAGCACACAGCGCTCCGGACTGCAGCCGTGTATGATGGAGTCCAGGCAGTGACATGGAGGCTTTTTCCTTTCTATGTAATGTGATTGCGGCCATTGTCTGGACACCTCGGGTGATATTGTATTTTTGCACATTATATGTTATACAGACTGAAGTAGCTGTGAATAGGTTGGAGGAGATCTGCCCTTCCTCACATGTATGAAAGTGCATTTAATTGTTATTATTGATCACTATTGGTGGAGTTATCACATCTACATTAGAAGTGTTGGTATTCGGACACATTGTGTCACTAAGTGTCGGGCTCTATACATAGAATTATATTATACTATTTGTACTTCTATATCAGACTTCCTGCTGGCGGCTGCTTTTCATTCATTAGATTTTCACAAAGTTGTTCATGTTTTTTAGTGCAGATATTTCATTTTTTACATTTTTATATCCATCTTTAGAGAACTGTCTGATATCGGTGATATATAGAGACAACCAGGAGATGAAATATATCTCCATTATTATTATTTGATTTATGTAGTTTAGACACTATATTACCAAAAGTATTGGGACACCTGCCTTTACAAGCACATGAACTTTAATGGCATCCCAGTCTTAAGCCTCGTACACACGATCAGATTTTCTGATGACGGTTCGTCTATTTTTTGTGACATGCTAGTCTCATATGGAAAGTGAAGAGGTTACTCACCATACGAAAATTCTCATCCCACAGAATACAACTTCAGAAGTGATGTAATGTGATGAATAGTTTTGTATATATTCTTTCATTTCTGAGTTCACATATGATAAAAATGTTATAGTTTGCACATCCAGCTTTTGTCGGACAAAAAATCAGAATCGGCTATCGAAAGCACCAAACTAACGATCCAAAAAATCGGCAGATCGTTTGTTTGGACAAAATTTTACTTCTGATTTTCGTATCGTGTGTATGGGCCTTTAGTCCGTAGGGTTCAATATTGAGTTGGCCCACCCTTTGCAGCTATAACAGCTTCATCTTTTCTGGGAAGACCGTCCACAAGGTTTAGGAGTGTATCTATGGGAATGTTTCACCATTCTTACAGAAGTGCATTTGTGAGATCATGCATTGATGTTGGATGAGAAGGCCTGGCTTGCAGTTTCCGCTTAAATTCATGCTGAAGGTGTTCTATATAGGGTTGAGGTCAGGACTCTGTGCAGACCAGTCAAGTTCCTCCACCCCAAACTCGCTCATCCATGTCTTTATGGACCTTGCTTTGTGCACTGCCCCAAATCATTTGGTGAAGGGGGATTATGATGGGGTGTTGTTTTTCAGGGGTTGGGCTTGGCCTCTTAGTTCCAGTGAAGGGAACTCTTAAGATGTCAGCATACCAAGACAATTTGGAAAATGTCATGCTCCCAACTTTGTGGGAACAGTTTGAGCATGGCCCCTTACTATTCCAACATGACTGCCCACCAGTGCCCAAAGCAAGGTCCATAAAAAAACATGGATGAGCGAGTTTGGGGGGGAGGAACTTGACTAGCCTGCACAGAGTCCTGACCTCAACCCGATAGAACACCTTTGGGATGAGTTAGTGCGGAGACTGCAAGCCAGGCCTTCTCATCCAACATCAGTGCATGACCTAACAATTGTGCTTCTGGAAGAAGGGTCAAACATTCCAATAGACACACTCTTAAACTTTGCGGACAGCCTTCCCAGAAGAGTTGAAGCTGTTATAGCTGCAAAGGGTGGGCCAACTTAATATTGAACCCTACGGACTAAGACTGGGATGCCATTAAAGTTCATGTGCGTGTAAAGGTGGGTGTCCCAATACTTTTGGTAATATAGTCCAGGATTGGATATTTAGGCTCCATGCTTAAAAAAATTGCTGCTACTACAGGAGTTTTGTGTTGTGCCTGTAGAAGCAGCTCCATGTTCTCCTATGTCTCCATACACATTGGGACGATTACAGACATATTTTGACCTCAACATTTAGAGGCAGAAAAAAAACCTTCTGCTTCGTGTTTCTGATTGGAGCTTTCTGAGAGAAAAAATGCAAAACTCTCCTAAACTCGTCTAAACTTTGTACAATAAACTCTCTATATGAAAGTTTTTTCTGCCAAGGGAACTGACATTTTTTAAGCCCAGTGTGCATGGAGCCTTATGGAGCCTAAAGATGGAATTTGATGACATTCTCATATTTCTATATTATTTATGTGGTTTAGATATAAAACTGTCCCAGAATATTATTGTCTCAGTCAGTCCTGTTATACTCACTGTAATTCCTCTATCCGGCTTGTTGTCAGAGCTTCCATCAGATCCCTGAAATGAGGACCCTCCAGTCTGTTCTCAGACAGGTCCAGTGTCCTCAGTGTCTGGTTATTTCTTATTCCAGATGCCAGGTGGGGGCAGGAACTGTCTGTCAGGTGATTACCCCACAATCTGTAGAAGAAGAGAAGAATGTTACCAGAAGAAAATGAATTTCTCCCCCAGGAATGAATGTAACTATTCTCTACATGAATGGAACTCATTTCTCTTTATTGGAATCATTAATATGAGATCACTTTATAAAAGACGATCGATCATCTACACTATTGGAGGATTTCTCTTTTTGTGGATCCCAATTACTAAATGTGACATGAGAAGTGGATGAGGTGGTGTGATCCATTCATTATTCCTGTATGGGGATTGGACCATACACACTCACACTGACCTCTAGGCTTTCACCTCCAACCTTCTGCTAAGTCTTGGATTCAGTTGTGGAGATTCACTTTGATGGTCACAGAAGTCTCACTCATGTTGTGGAAACTTCATTGACTAAAAGTGACACCATTGTACTTTGGGATTTCCTTTGAACATCATGGTGGAGGATTTGATCTTATGGCGTGGAGAAGATTTTATTATTACTGTTCTTTATTTGGACCTTTTTTTGAAAATTTGTACTAATATTGCTGCACTAATTTTATATATGCTGATTATAAATTCTCTTCATTAGTTATCAGTGAAATAGTCTCCATACCATTGTTATATATACACTTATAGGGAGTTTTGTGTTGAGGAGTCTCACTTTTATTGTTATATTTTCACATTTATATTGTGTGAATGTTATATACTAGTGCTGCAGTCTTCTATATTATACTAGATGTGATAATTCCACCAATAGGGATCAGATATAACAATTCCATTCACTACAAAAATACACTTTCATAAATTGTAAACAAAGGCAGATTTCCTGCAACCTATTCACAGCTACTTCAATCTATATAACATATAATATGCAAAAATAAATATACATGAAGAGCTGTGATAGTTATCTTAAAAAATTGCAAACATCAAGAGAAAGTTTATAAAGGTGAAAAGGCGGATTTCCTACAACCCATTCACCACTACTTCCATCTCCAATCACCATACAGGGACTTGTGCAGTAAGACCCCTTTCACACTGCAGAGCCGCTAAAGTGCCAGTAGATTTTGTGGTGCTTTAGCGTGGCTTTTCGTGTGCTAGTGGGCCGGTGACAATGGGACCTTTACTACTTCAGCCCCGGACCAATTGGCAGCCAAAGGACCAGGCCCCGTTTTGTGATTCGGCACTGCGTCACTTTAACTGACAATTGCACAGTTGTGCGACGTGGCTCCCAAACAAAATTGGCGTCCTTTTTTTTCCCAAAATAGAGCTTTCTCTTGGTGGTATTTGATCGCCCCTGCGGTTTTTATTTTTTGCGCTATAAACAAAAATAGAGCGACAATTTTGAAAAAAAAATGCTATATTTTTTGCTATAATAAATATCCCCAAAAAATCTATAAAAAAACATTTTTTTTCCTCAGTTTAGGCCGATACGTATTCTTCTACATATTTTTGGTAAAAAAAAAAATCGCAATTAGCGATTATTGATTGGTTTGCGCAAAAGTTATAGCGTTTACAAAATAGGGGATAGTTTTATAGCATTTTTATTAATATTATTTTTTTTTTTTACTAGTAATGGCGGCGATCGGCGATTTTTATTGTGACTGCGACATTATGGCGGACACATCGGACATTTTTGACACATTTTTGGGACCATTGTCATTTATACAGCAATCAATGCTATTTAAATGCATTGATTCCTGTATAAATGACACTGGCAGTGAAAGAGTTAACCACTAGGGGGAGGGGAGGGGTTATGGGCTGTGACATGTGTTTTTTTTTTACTATTAGGGGGCGGGGCACACGTCTGACATCATTGATCGTCATTGATCGGCTTTCCCTATGACAGGGAACAGCCGATCAATGACAGGCAGTGTAGGAAGCGGGGGAGAGGTTTGTTTACACAGACCTCTCCCCGTTCTTCAGCTCTGTGACCCGATCACTGGACACCAGCGGCGATCGGGTCCGCTGGTCCCGCGGCCGTGGTCACGGAGCTCCCGACCGGGTCGCAAACGTGCCGCCGGCGGCACGCGCGACCCACGGCTAGGCTCTTAAAAGGGCCACGTACCTGTACGTAGTTCTGCCTAGCCGTGCCATTCTGCCGACGTACATCGGCGTTAGGCGGTTGGGAAGCGGTTAAAGTGGGGGGACACCCTAAAAAAAAAAAAAGCATTAATATTCTGAAAATATTCTGTCCTCCGCCGCGTTGTCTTCTGGATAATGGGGCACGCTGTGTTATGGGAACTGTGTGTTCCCTAACACAGCGCGTCCCATTCACAAAGCGCTGCGCGACTCGCGCATGCGCAGTAGGAAACGGGCAGTGAAGCTGTAGTCTTCACTGCCTGTTTCCCTTACTGAGGATGGTGGCGATGGGACCGGAGCGCCGAGGGACATCTCAGCCTCCACGACCGACATCGCGGGAGCCCTGGGAGGGTAAGTGTACTAAAAAAAAAGTAGCTGCTGACTTTTAAAAAAAAAATTTCTTAGCTGAAACACCCCTTTAAAAAAAAGAAAAAAGACCAGAATTTGTGGCACTTTCAACGCGCTTTGGAAGTGCTGCCCATTCATTTCAATGGGTAGGGGTGTTTTGGGAGCGCTATTTATAATGCTCATAACCCGCCCCAAAGATGCTGCTCGCAGGACTTTTTCTAACATCCTGCAAGCGCACCGCCCCCAGTGTGAAAGCACTCATGCAAATAAATGGGAGGCAGTTTTCAGGCGCTATTTCTAGTGCTAAAATGTCTAATAACTGCCTCAGTGTGAATGGGGTCTAACAGAAATACCAGAGATTCATCCAGATGGATTAAATCAATGCTGATCAACTTCCACCCTATTTGCAGCAACTTCACCCTCCCCCACACCAGTGAGCCAACAGGTCACTTACCAAAAGGTTTGTCCCCACAAGCAAGGCCCAGACACGCTTGTTTATATCCTTCCAGCAGCGCCACTCCGCTCAAGCCGGCTTCCGATGAGAAGAGACTGTGCCACGGAATGTCAGACCTCCAGGTAGTATCTCCAATATCACCCGAGGTATCCAGACAATGGCCGCAATCACATTACATAGAAAAGAAAAAGCCTCCATAGTGCATAATCCTTAAATATATATAGAATCACAGATTGTACACTTCCATCATAGACACGAGTATACACAGAACTCAGAGCACACACCGCTCCGGACTGCAGCCGTGTATGATGGAGTCCAGGCAGTGACATGGAGGCTTTTTCCTTTCTATGTAATGTGATTGCGGCCATTGTCTGGACACCTCGGGTGATATTGTATTTTTGCACATTATATGTTATACAGACTGAAGTAGCTGTGAATAGGTTGGAGGAGATCTGCCCTTCCTCACATGTATGAAAGTGTATTTTTGTAGTGAATTTAATTGTTATTATTAAATCACTATTGGTGGAGTTATCACATCTACATTAGAAGTGTTGGTATTCGGACACATTGTAGGTTGCAGATTTCTCATTTGTCTCATCACACATTGTGTCACTAAGTGTCGGGCTCTATACATAGAATTATATTATACTATTTGTACTTCTATATCAGACTTCCTGCTGGCGGCTGCTTTTCATTCATTAGATTTTCACAAAGTTGTTCATGTTTTTTAGTGCAGATATTTCATTTTTTACATTTTTATATCCATCTTTAGAGAACTGTCTGATATTGGTGATATATAGAGACAACCAGGAGATGAAATATATCTCCATTATTATTATTATTTGATTTATGTAGTTTAGACACTATATTATCAAAAGTATTGGGACACCTGCCTTTACAAGCACATGAACTTTAATGGCATCCCAGTCTTAAGCCTCGTACACACGATCAGATTTTCTGATGACCGTTCGTCTGTTTTTTTGTGACATGCTAGTCTCATATGGAAAGTGAAGAGGTTACTCCCCATATGAAAATTCTCATCCCACAGAATACAACTTCAGAAGTGATGTAATGTGTTGAATAGTTTTGTATATATTCTTTCATTTCTGAGTTCACGTATAATAAAAATGTTAGTCTGCACATCCAGCTTTTGTGAGACAAAAAATCTGAATCGGCTATCGAAAGCACCAAACTAACGATCCAAAAATCGTCAGATCGTTTGTTTGGACAAAATTTTACTTCTGATTTTCGTATCGTGTGTATGGGACTTTAGTCCGTAGGGTTCAATATTGAGTTGGCCCACCCTTTGCAGCTATAACAGCTTCATCTCTTCTGGGAAGGCCGTCCACAAGGTTTAGGAGTGTGTCTATTGGAATGTTTCACCATTCTTACAGAAGTGCATTTGTGAGATCATGCACTGATGTTGGATGAGAAGGCCTGGCTTGCAGTCTCCGCTCAAATTCATGCTAAAGGTGTTCTATATCGGGTTGAGATCAGGACTCTGTGCAGACCAGTCAAGTTCCTCCACCCCAAACTCGCTCATCCATGTCTTTATAGACCTTGCTTTGTGCACTGCCCCAAATCATTTGGTGAAGGGGGATTATGGTGTGGGGTTGTTTTTCAGGGGTTGGGCTTGGCCTCTTAGTTCCAGTGAAGGGAACTCTTAAGATGTCAGCATACCAAGACAATTTAGAAAATGTCATGCTCCCAACTTTGTGGGAACAGTTTGAGCATGGCCCCTTACTATGCCAACATGACTGCCCACCAGTGCCCAAAGCAAGGTCCATAAAAAACATGGATAAGTGAGTTTGGGGTGGAGGAATTTGACTAGCCTGCACAGAGTCCTGACCTCAACCCCATAGAACACCTCTGGGATGAGTTAGTGCGGAGACTGCAAGCCAAGCCTTCTCATCCAACATCAGTGCCTGACCTAACAATTTTGCTTCTGGAAGAAGGGTCAAACAGTCCCATAGACACACTCTTAAACTTTGCGGACAGCCTTCCCAGAATAGTTGAAGCTGTTATAGCTGCAAAGGGTGGGCCAACCTAATATTGAACCCTACGGACTAAGACTGGGATGCCATTAAAGTTCATGTGCGTGTAAAGGTGGGTGTCCCAATACTTTTGGTAATATAGTGTAACAGTCCAGGATTGGATATTTAGGCTCCATGCACACTGGCTTAAAAAAAATTGCTGCTACTACAGGAGTTTTGTGTTGTGCCTGTAGAAGCAGCTCCATGTTCTCCTATGTCTCCATACACATTGGGACGATTACAGACATATTTTGACCTCAACATTTAGAGGCAGGAAAAAAACCTTCTGCTTCGTGTTTCTGATTGGAGCTTTCTGGGAGAAAAAATGCAAAACTCTCCTAAACTCGTCTAAACTTTGTACAATAAACTCTTTATAGGAAAGTTTTTTTTCTGCCAAGGGAACTGACATTTTTTAAGCCCAGTGTGCATGGAGCCTTATGGAGTCTAAAGATGGAATTTGATGACATTCTCATATTTCTATATTATTTATGTGGTTTAGATATAAAACTGTCCCAGAATATTATTGTCTCAGTCAGTCCTGTTATACTCACCGTAATTGCTCTATCCGGCTTGTTGTCAGAGCTTCCATCAGATCCCTGAAATGAGGACCCTCCAGACTGTTCCCAGACAGGTCCAGTGTCCTCAGTGTCTGGTTATTTCTTATTCCAGATGCCAGGTGGGGGCAGGAACTGTCTGTCAGGCCATTATAGGACAATCTGTAGAAGAAGAGAAGAATGTTACCAGAAGAAAATGACTTTCTCCCCCAGGAATGAATGTAACTATTCTCTACATGAATGGAACTCATTTCTCTTTATTGGAATCATTAATATTAGATCACTTTATAAAACACGATCGATCATCTACACTATTGGAGGATTTCTCTTTTTGTGGATCCCAATTACTAAATGTGACATGAGAAGTGGATGAGGTGGTGTGATCCATTCATTATTCCTGTATGGGGATTGGACCATACACACTCACACTGACCTCTAGGCTTTCACCTCCAACCTTCTGCTAAGTCTTGGATTCAGTTGTGGAGATTCACTTTGATGGTCACAGAAGTCTCACTCATGTTGTGGAAACTTCATTGACTAAAAGTGACACCATTGTACTTTGGGATTTCCTTTGAACATCATGGTGGAGGATTTGATCTTATGGTGTGGAGAAGATTTTATTATTACTGTTCTTTATTTGGATCTTTTTTTGAAAATTTATACTAATATTGCTGCACTAATTTTATATATGCTGATTATAAATTCTCTTCATTAGTTATCAGTGAAATAGTCTCCATACCATTGTTATATATACACTTATAGGGAGTTTTGTATTGAGGAGTCTCACTTTTATTGTTATATTTTCACATTTTTATTGTGTGAATGTTATATACTAGTGCTGCAGTCTTCCATATTATACTAGATGTGATAATTCCACCAATAGGGATCAGATATAACAATTACATTCACTACAAAAATGCACTTTCATACATGTGAGGAAGGGCAGATCTCCTGCAACCTATTCACAGCTACTTCAATCTATAAAACACATAATATGCAAAAATAAATAAACATGAAGAGCAACAAAGTTATCTTAAAAAATTGCAAACATCAAGAGAAAGTTTATAAAGGTGAAAAGGCGGATTTCCTACAACCCATTCACCACTACTTCCATCTCCAATCACCATACAGGGACTTGTGCAGTAACAGAAATAAGAAGTCCCAGAGATTCATCCAGATGGATTAAATCAATGCTGATCAGCTGCCACCTCTTTGCAGCAACTTCAATCACCCTCCCCCACACCAGTGAGCAAACAGGTCACTTACCAAAAGGTTTGTCCCCACAAGCAAGGCCCAGACACGCTTGTTTATATCCTTCCAGCAGCGCCACTCCGCTCAAGCCGGCTTCCGATGAGAAGAGACTGTGCCACGGAATGTCAGACCTCCAGGTAGTATCTCCAATATCACCCGAGGTATCCAGACAATGGCCGCAATCACATTACATAGAAAAGAAAAAGCCTCCATAGTGCATAATCCTTAAATATATATAGAATCACAGATTGTACACTTCCATCATATACACGAGTATACACAGAACTCAGAGCACACAGCGCTCCGGACTGCAGCCGTGTATGATGGAGTCCAGGCAGTGACATGGAGGCTTTTTCCTTTCTATGTAATGTGATTGCGGCCATTGTCTGGACACCTCGGGTGATATTGTATTTTTGCACATTATATGTTATACAGACTGAAGTAGCTGTGAATAGGTTGGAGGAGATCTGCCCTTCCTCACATGTATGAAAGTGCATTTAATTATTATTGATCACTATTGGTGGAGTTATCACATCTACATTAGAAGTGTTGGTATTCGGACACATTGTAGGTTGCAGATTTCTCATTTGTCTCATCACACATTGTGTCACTAAGTGTCGGGCTCTATACATAGAATTATATTATACTATTTGTACTTCTATATCAGACTTCCTGCTTGTTCATATTTTTTTAGTGCAGATATTTCATTTTTTAAATTTTTATATCCATCTTTAGAGAACTGTCTGATATCGGTGATATATAGAGACAACCAGGAGATGAAATATATCTCCATTATTATTATTATTTGATTTATGTAGTTTAGACACTATATTACCAAAAGTATTGGGACACCTGCCTTTACAAGCACATGAACTTTAATGGCATCCCAGTCTTAAAGCGGTTCTGCACTCTTAAAAAAAAATTTTTTTTAAGGACGTAATATAAAGTATGCTTACCTTTATTAGGGGACTCACCTGTTCCATCTTCCATCTCGATCGCCGCCGGTTTTCGTCCGCTGAAGTTCCTCGTCTTCTTCTTTAGTGCTGGGGGCCATCTTGCCTGTGGGCATGTGAAACCCCACAGGCACTGTTGATGGCCCAGCATGCACCGCCGTTACTCGCGCGTGCGCAGTAACGGCACATCTGCCGACATCTCACGAGATTTCGGCAGATGCGGCCGAAATCTCGGGAGATTTCGGAAGATGTGGCCGAAATCTCGCGAGATTTCGGAAGATGCCCGCACTGACTCCTGGGATCAATGACACCAGATCCCAGGAGACAGTGCGGCGTGACGACGATCGACGCAAGACCCCGCCCGCCGCCGCACAGGGAGAAGACCGGAAGTCTTCAATTACAAGGTAAGTAAAAAAAAAATAAAAAAAAAAAACATTTCATTTAGTACTCTTTGCCTGATTTGGAAGGCAAAGAGATTTACTAAATGAAATGAGTGCAGAACCACTTTAAGCCTCGTACACACGATCAGATTTTCTGATGACCGTTCGTCTGTTTTTTGTGACATGCTAGTCTCATATGGAAAGTGAAGAGGTTACTCACCATACGAAAATTCTCATCCGACAGAATACAACTTCAGAAGTGATGTAATGTGATGAATAGTTTTGTATGTATTCTTTCATTTCTGAGCATGCGTAGTCTTGCTGTTACTATTTATTTGGATGAAAACCGTACTTATTAAATGAAAATCAGATGCTGAGTTCACGTACGATAACAATGTATAGTCTGCACATCCAGCTTTTGTTGGATGAAAAATCGGACTTGGCTGTCAAAAGCACCAAACTAACGATCCGAAAATCGTCAGCTTTCGCCAGACAAAACTTTACTTCTGATTTTCATATTGTGTTTAGTCCGGAGGGTTCAATATTAAATTGGCCCACCCTTTGCAGCTTCAACAGCTTCATCTCTTCTGGGAAGGCCGTCCACAAGGTTTAGGAGGGTGTCTATGGGAATGTTTGACAATTCTTCCAGAAGCACAATTGTGAGGTCAGGCACTGATGTTGGACGAGAAGGCCTGGCTCACAGTCTCCGCTCTAATTTATCCTAAAGGTGTTATATCAGGTTGAGGTCAGGACTGTCCAGGCCAGTCAAGTTCCTCATTCATGTCTTTTATAGACCTTGCTTTGTGCACTGGTCCAAATCATTTGGTGAAGGAGGGTTATGGTGTGGGGGGAGGGGGGATTATGGTGTGGAGGGGAGGGGGGATTATGGTGTGGGGGTTGTTTTTCAGGGGTCGGCTTGGCCCCTTAGTTTTAGTGAAGGGAACTCTTAAGGCGTCAGCATACCAAGACATGTTGGATAATTTCATGCTCCCAACTTTGTGGGAACAGTTTGGGGGATGGTCCCCTTCCTGTTCCAACATGACTGCACACCAGTGCACACAGCAAGGCCCATAAAGACATGGATGAGCGAGTTTGGGGTGGAGGAAATTGACTCGCCTGCACAGAGTCCAGACCTCAACCCAATAGAACACCATTGGGATAAATTAGAGTGTAGACTGTGAGCCAGGCCTTCTCATCCAACATCAGTGCCTGACCTCACAATTGTGCTTCTGGAAGAATAGTGAAACATTCCCATAGACTCTTAAACCTTTTGCACAGCCTTCCCAGAAGATATGAAGCTGTTATAGCTGCAATGGGTGGGCCAATTAAATATTGAACCCTACGGGCTAAGACTGGGATGCCATTAAAGGGGTTGTAAACCTTCATGTTTTTTAACCTTAATGCATCCTATACATTAAGGTAAAGAAACTTTTGACACTGACCAGCCCCCCGTTTCACTCAGCTAAGCCGTTCGTTCCCACGGTGAAGACACATTCTACCTCTCTGCCCATTGTCTCGGCTCTTGATTGGATAGATTGATAGCAGCACAGCCATTGGCTCCCACTGCTGTCAATCAAATCCAATGACGCAGGCACTGGGAGTGGGACTGAGTCTGGCATTCTGTGTCTATGGATGCAAAAGCTGGACTTGGGAGAGCGCTTCTCCTAGGGCAGTGATGGCGAACCTTGGCACCCCAGATGTTTTGGAACTACATTTCCCATGATGCTCACCTACACTGCAGAGTGCATGAGCATCATGGGAAATGTAGTTCCAAAACATCTGGGGTGCCCAGGTTTGCCATCACTGTCCTAGGGGGTTTACCAATGCAGGGAGAGAAGAGCTGATAGTGCCGCTGGGGGCCCCTAGAAGAGGTGAATCGGGGCCACTCTGTGCAAAACGAACTGCACAGTGGAGGTAAGTATAACATAGTAAATAAATAAGAAAAAATAAATAAAAATGTTTTTACTGTGCCCCGTCCTGCCGAGCTTGCGTGCAGAAGCAAATGCCTATGTTAGTATCGCCTGCATATGAAAACGTTGTTCAAACCACATATGTGAGGTATCACTATGATCGAGCGATGATTAGAGCGAGAGCAATAATTCTAGCATTAGACCTTCTCTGTAACTCAAAACATGCAACCTATAGAATTTTTTTAAAAGTTGCATATGGAGATTTTAAAGGATAAAAGTTTGTCGCCATTCCACGAGGGGGTGCAATTTTGAAGCATAACATGTTGGGTATCAATTTACTCGGTGTGACATCATCTTTCACAATGTAAAAAAAATTGGGCTAACTTTACTGTTGTATTTCTTTTTAATTCAAAAAAGTGTATTTTTTCCAAAAAAATGCGCTTGTAAGACCTCTGCACAAATACGGTGTGACAGAAAGTATTGCAACGAACGCTATTTGATTCTCTAGGGTGTTAGAACCTCCTAACATTATATATATTTTTTTCTAAGTAATCTTATAGAAAACAAAAAACAATTTTAACTTGTAAACAACAAGTTTGAAAAATAGGCCCAGTCTTATGCCCTGTACACACGGTCGGAATTTCCAACGGAAAATGTCCTATCGGACCATGTTGTCGGAAAATCCGACCATGTGTGGGCGCCATCGGACTTTTTCCATCGGAAAAAATTTGAGATCCTGCTCTCAAATTTTCCAACAACAAAGTCCGATCGGACTTTTTCCGATCGTGTGTAGCGAATTCCGACGGACAAAGTGCCACGCATGCTCAGATCAAATTACAAGACCAAAGCTGTTGGCTACTAGCCTCTACGTAGTTCCGTCGTATGCAACGAACGTCACCACGTTCAGGATGATCGGATTTTCCGACAACTTTGTCCGACCGTGTGTATGCAACACCAGTGTCGGACAAAATCCGTCGGAAAAAATCCGACAGATTTTGTGGTCGGAATTTCCAACCGTGTGTATGGGGCTTTAAAGTGGTTAAAGTTCATGCGTGTGTAAAAACAGGTGTCCCAATACTTTTGGTAATATAGTGTAACAGTCCAGGATTGAATATTTAGGCTCCATGCACACTGGTTTTAAAATTGCTGCTACCACAGGAATTTTGCATTCTCCCTGTAGAAGCAGCTCCATGTTCTCCTATGTCTCCATACACATTGGGACGTGTGTATTATACTAGATGTGCTAATTCCACCAATAGGGATCAGATATAACAATTCCATTCACTACAAAAATACACTTTCATACATGTGAGCAAGGGCAGATCTCCTCCAGCCTATTCACAGCTACTTCAAACTATAATGTGCAAAACAGACATACTTTGAACTCAACGTTTAGAGGCAGAAAAAAAAACCTCCTGGTTCGTGTTTCTGATTGGAGCTTTCTGGCAGAAAAAAAAATTGGAAAACTCTCCTAAACTCGTCTAATCTTTGTACAATAAACTCTTTATAGGAAAGTTTTTTCTGCCAAGGGAACTGACATTTTTTAAGCCCAGTGTGCATGGAGCCTTATGGAGCCTAAAGATGGAATTTGATGACATTCTCATATTTCTATATTATTTATGTGGTTTAGATATAAAACTGTCCCAGAATATTATTGTCTCAGTCAGTCCTGTTATACTCACTGTAATTCCTCTATCCGGCTTGTTGTCAGAGCTTCCATCAGATCCCTGAAATGAGGACCCTCCAGTCTGTTCCCAGACAGGCCCAGTGTCCTCAGTGTCTGGTTATTTCTTATTCCAGATGCCAGGTGGGGGCAGGAACTGTCTGTCAGGTCATTATAGGACAATCTGTAGAAGAAGAGAAGAATGTTACCAGAAGAAAATGAATTTCTCCCCCAGGAATGAATGTAACTATTCTCTACATGAATGGAACTCATTTCTCTTTATTGGAATCATTAATATGAGATCACTTTATAAAAGACGATCGATCATCTACACTATTGGAGGATTTCTCTTTTTGTGGATCCCAATTACTAAATGTGACATGAGAAGTGGATGAGGTGGTGTGATCCATTCATTATTCCTGTATGGGGATTGGACCATACACACTCACACTGACCTCTAGGCTTTCACCTCCAACCTTCTGCTAAGTCTTGGATTCAGTTGTGGAGATTCACTTTGATGGTCACAGAAGTCTCACTCATGTTGTGGAAACTTCATTGACTAAAAGTGACACCATTGTACTTTGGGATTTCCTTTGAACATCATGGTGGAGGATTTGATCTTATGGTGTGGAGAAGATTTTATTATTACTGTTCTTTATTTGGACTTTTTTGAAAATTTATACTAATAGGGATCAAATATAACAATTACATTCACTACAAAAATAGACTTTCATACATGTGAGGAAGGGCAGATCTCCTCCAACCTATTCACAGCTACTTCAATCTATATACCATATAATGTACAAAAATACATAAACATGAAGAGCAACAAAGTTACCTTAAAAAAAATGCAAACATCAAGAGAAAGTTCATAAATGTGAAAAAGTGGATTTCCTACAAGCCATTCACCACTACTTCCATCTCCAATCACCATACAGGGACTTGTGCAGTAAGATCCCTTTCACACTGCAGAGCCGCTAAAACAGCGCTAAAGTGCTATTCATTTTTGTGGTGCTTTAGTGGTGTTTCATGCCCTAGTGGGCCGGTGACAACGGGACCTTAAAAAAAAAAAGACCCGTTTTGGGGCGCTTACAAACCACTTTGTAAGTGCTGTCCATTCATTTCTATGGGTAGGGGGGTTTTGGGAGCGCTATCTATAATACTCATAACCCGCCACAAAGATGCTGCTTGCAGGACTTTTTCTAACGTGCTCATGCAAATAAATGGGAGGCAGTTTTGAGGCACTATTTCTAGCGATAAAATGTCTAATAACTGCCTCAGTGTGAACGGGGTCTAACAGAAATACCAGAGATTCATCCAGATGGATTAAATCAATGCTGATCAACTTCCACCTCTTTGCAGCAACTTCAATCACCCTCCCCCACACCAGTGAGCAAACAGGTCACTTACCAAAAGGTTTGTCCCCACAAGCAAGGCCCAGACACGCTTGTTTATATCCTTCCAGCAGCGCCACTCCGCTCAAGCCGGCTTCCGATGAGAAGAGACTGTGCCACGGAATGTCAGACCTCCAGGTAGTATCTCCAATATCACCCGAGGTATCCAGACAATGGCCGCAATCACATTACATAGAAAAGAAAAAGTCTCCATAGTGCATAATCCTTAAATATATATAGAATCACAGATTGTACACTTCCATCATATACACGAGTATACACAGAACTCAGAGCACACACCGCTCTGGACTGCAGCCGTGTATGATGGAGTCCAGGCAGTGACATGGAGGCTTTTTCCTTTCTATGTAATGTGATTGCGGCCATTGTCTGGACACCTCGGGTGATATTGTATTTTTGCACATTATATGTTATACAGACTGAAGTAGCTGTGAATAGGTTGGAGGAGATCTGCCCTTCCTCACATGTATGAAAGTGCATTTTTGTAGTGAATTTAATTGTTATTATTGATCACTATTGGTGGAGTTATCACATCTACATTAGAAGTGTTGGTATTCGGACACATTGTAGGTTGCAGATTTCTCATTTGTCTCATCACACATTGTGTCACTAAGTGTCGGGCTCTATACATAGAATTATATTATACTATTTGTACTTCTATATCAGACTTCCTGCTGGCGGCTGCTTTTCATTCATTAGATTTTCAAGTTGTTCATGTTTTTTAGTGCAGATATTTCATTTTTTACAATTTTATATCCATCTTTAGAGAACTGTCTGATATCGGTGATATATAGAGACAACCAGGAGATGAAATAGATCTCTATTATTATTATTATTTGATTCATGTAGTTTAGACATACACTATATTACCAAAAGTATTGGGACACCTGCCTTTACAAGCACATGCACTTTAACCACTTTCAGACCGGACCAATTTGCAGCCAAAGGACCAGGCCCCTTTTTGCGATTCGGCACTGCGTCGCTTTAACTGACAATTGCGCGGTCGTGCGATGTGGCTCCCAAACAAAATTGACGTCCTTTTTTTTCCCACAAATAGAGCTTTCTTTTGGTGGTATTTGATCGCCCCTGCGGTTTTTATTTTTTGCGCTATAAACAAAAATAGAGCGACAATTTTGAAAAAAAATGCATTATTTTTTATTTTTTGCTATAATAAATATCCCCAAAAAATATATAAAAAAACTATTTTTTTCCTCAGTTTAGGCCAATTCGTTTTCTTCTACATATTTTTGTTAAAAAAAATCGCAATAAGCGATTATTGATCGGTTTGCGCAGAAGTTATAGCGTTTACAAGATAGGGGATAGTTTTATAGCATTTTTTTTAATATTGATTTTTTTTTTATTAGTAATGGCGGAGATCTGCGATTTTTTTTGTGTGACTGCGACATTATGGCGGACACATCGGACATTTTTGGGACCATTGTCATTTTTACAGCAATTAATGCATTTAAATGCATTGATTTCTGTATAAATGACACTGGCAGTGAAGGGGTTAACCACAAGGGGGCAGTGTAAGAGTTAAGTATGCCTAGGGGTGTGTTTTTTACTGTGGGGGGGCGTGGCTGTCAGCTAGTGAATGCTGATCTCTGCTCCAATCACAGGGAGCAGAGATCGGCGTCACTAGTTGCTAGGCAGAATGGGGAGATGCTGTTTATCTCAGCATCTCCCCGTTCAGCCGCCCCGTGAGACGATCGCGGGGGTCCAGGCAGTGACATGGAGGCTTTTTCCTTTCTATGTAATGTGATTGCGGCCATTGTCTGGACACCTCGGGTGATATTGTATTTTTGCACATTATATGTTATACAGACTGAAGTAGCTGTGAATAGGTTGGAGGAGATCTGCCCTTCCTCACATGTATGAAAGTGTATTTTTGTAGTGCATTTCACCATAATCACCATACAAAAATTCTCATCCAACAGAATACAACTTCAGAAGTGATGTAATGTGTTGAATAGTTTTGTATGTATTCTTTCATTTCTGAGCATGCGTAGTCTTATGCACCGTACACACGGTCGGAAAATCCGACCACAAAATCCATCTGTTTTTTTCCGTCGGATTTTGTCCGACACTGGTGTTGCATACACACGGTCGGACAAAGTTGTCGGAAAATCCGATCATTCTGAACGTGGTGACGTTCGTTGCCTTCCGACGGAACTACGTAGAGGCTAGTAGCCAATAGCTTTGGTCTTGTAATGTGATCTGAGCATGCGTGGCACTTTGTCCGTCGGAATTCTCTACACACGATCGGAAAAAGTCCGATAGGACTTTGTTGTCGGAAAATTTGAGAGCAGGAGATAAAACTTTGTCCGTCGGAAAATCCGACGGAAAAAGTCCGATGGAGCCCACACACGGTCGGAATTTCCGACAACATTGTCCGATAGGACATTTTCCGTCGGAAAATCCGACCGTGTGTATGGGGCATAACTCTTATGCCGTGTACACACGATCGGAATTCCTGTCGGAAAAAGCTCTGATGGTCTTCCCAACAGAATTCTGACGGAATTCCGCTCAAACTGTCTTGCCTACACACGGTCACACCAAATTCCGACCGCCAAGTGACGTACAACACTACAACGAGCCGAGAAAAAATGAAGTTCAATGCTTCCCAGCATGCGTCGAATTGTTTCCGAGCATGTGTAGGAATTTTGCACGTCAGAATTGCTACAGACGATCGGAATTTCCGATAGAAACCTTTTCCGTCTGAAAAATTGAGAACACGCTGGTGGAAATTCGGCCAGCAAAATTCTGATGGAGCGTACACACGGTCGCATTTTCCCATGAAAAGCTCTAATCTGTCTTTTTCTGGCTGGAATTCCGATCGCGTGTACGCGGCATAACAATTTACTTTGGGTGAAAACTGTACTGATTAACCGCTTCCCGACCGGCCACTGCATATATACGTCAGCAGAATGGCACGGGCAGGCAAAATCACGTTCCTGTACGTGATCGTGCATTTGCCTGCCCGTGGGTCGGGAGCTCCGTGACCCCGGCCGCGAGACCAGCGGACCCGATCGCCGCTGGTGTCCCGCGATCGGGTTACAGAGCTGAAGAACGGGGAGAGGTCTGTGTAAACAAACCTCTCCCCGCGCTTCCTACTCTGCCTGTCATTGATCGGCTGTTCCCTGTCATCGGGAAAGCCAATCAATGACGTCAGACGTCAGCCCCGCCCCCTAATGTAAAAAAAAACACACACGTCACAGCCCATAACCCCTCCCCTCCCTCTAGTGGTTAACCCCTTCACTACAACTGTCATTTATACAGGAATTAATGCATTTAAATAGCATTGATTGCTGTATAAATGACAATGGTCCCAAAAATGTGTCAAAAATGTCCGATGTGTCCGCCATAATGTCGCAGTCACAATAAAAATCGCTGATCACCGCCATTACTAGTAAAAAAAAAATATATTAATAAAAATGCTATAAAATTATCCCCTATTTTGTAAACGCTATAACTTTTGCGCAAACCAATTAATAATCGCTAATTGCGTTTTTTTTTACCAAAAATATGTAGAAGAATATGTATCGGCCTAAACTGAGGAAAAAAAATGTTTTTTTATATATTTTTTGGGGATATTTATTATAGCAAAAAGCAAAAAATATTGCATTGTTTTCAAAATTGTCGCTCTATTTTTGTTTATAGCGCAAAAAATAAAAACCGCAGGGGCGATCAAATACCACCAAAAGAAAGCTCTATTTGTGGGAAAAAAAGGACGCCAATTTTGTTTTGGAGCCACGTCGCACGACCGCGCAATTGTCAGTTAAAGCGACGCAGTGCCGAATCGCAAAAAGGGGCCTGGTCCTTTGGCTGCCAATTGGTCCGGGGCTGAAGTGGTTAAACAAAAATCAGGCGTTTTGTCGGCCGAAAAATCGTCTGTCGAAAGCACCGTACTAACAATCCGAAAATCGACAGATTGTTCGTGCGGACAAAATTTTACTTCTGATTTTCGTATCGTGTGTATGGGCCTTTAGTCTGTAGGGTTCAATATTGAGTTGGCCCACCCTTTGCAGCTATAACAGCTTCATCTCTTCTGGGAAGGCCATCCACAAGGTTTAGGAGTGTATTTATGGGAATGTTTGACTATTCTTCCAGAAGCACATTTGTGAGATCAGGCACTGATGTTGGATGAGAAGGCCTGGCTCACAGTCTCCGCTTGAAATAATACTAAATGTGTTCTATCTGGTTGAGGTCAGGACTCTGTGCAGGTCAGTCAAGTTCCTCCACCCCAAACTCACTCATCCATGTCTTTATGGACCTTGCTTTGTGCACTGGTCCAAATCATTTGGTGGAGGAGGGATTATGGTGTGGGGGGAGGGGGGATTATGGTGTGGGGGGGGGGAGGGGGGATTATGGTGTGGGGTTGTTTTTCAGGGGTTGGGTTTGGCTCCATATTTCCAGTGAATAGACCTCGTAAGGCGTCAGCATACCAAGACATGTTGGACAATTTCTTGCTCCCAACTTTGTGGGAACAGATTGGGGATGGTCCCTTCCTGTTCCAACATGACTGCGCACCAGTGCACAAAGCAAGGTCCATAAAGACATAAATGAGCAAGTTTGGGGTGGAGGAACTTGACCGGCCTGTACAGAGTCCTGACCTCAACCCCATAGAACACCTTTGGGATGAATTACAGCGGAGACTGTGAGCCAGGCCTTCTCGTCCAACATCAGTGCTTGACCTCACAATTGTTCTTCTGGAAGAATGGTCAAACATTCCCATAGACACACTCCTAAACCTTGTGGACGGCCTTCCCAGAAGAGATGAAGCTGTTATAGCTGCAAAGGGTGGGTCAAATCAATATTGAACCCTACAGACTAAGGGCTCTTTCACACGGACGGACCGTATGTCCGTTTTTCATCCATCCGTTTTCGGATGAAAAACGGACATACAGGTATCCCTATGGGATAGCGGGTGTCAGCGGATGAGCATCCGCTGACACCCGCTCTCGTCCGTGCCCGCTATGCTCCGTTTCTGCAGACGGAGGAAAACCCCATTTTTTCATCCGTCTGCAGAGCGGATCGGGTGACGACGGACTCTACGGTCCGTCGTCACCCGATCTCCCATAGGGGAGAGCGGCGCTCTGATAGGTCCGTCCCTGCATGGAGTGCAGAGACGGACCTGTCATCTTCCTGCTCAGCGGAGATCGCTCCGGCAATCCCCGCTGAGCAAGCGGCTATCCACGGGGCGGATCAGCACTGATCCGCCCCGTGTGAAAGAGCCCTAAGAATGGGATGTCATTAACCCCTTTAGAAGGATTTACCCCCTTCCTGACCAGAGCACTTTTTACAATTTGGCACTGTATCGCTTTAACTGCTACTTGCGCGGTCATGCAATGTTGTACCCAAACAAAATTTGCGACCTTTTTTCCCACAAATAGAGCTTTCTTTTGATGGTATTTGATCACCTCTGCGGTTTTTATTTTTTGCGCTATAAACAGAAAAAGACCGAAAATTTTGAAGAAAATTATGTTTTCTACTTTTTGTTATAAAAAAAATCCAATAAACTTAATTTTAGTCATACATTTAAGCCAAAATGTATTCAGCCACATGTCTTTGGTATAAAAAAATGGCAATTGTTCTTGAGGTGCTAAAATGTCAGGGCAGTACAACCCCCCCAAATGACCCCATTTTGGAAAATAGACACCCCAAGGAAATTGCTGAGAGGCAGGTGGAGCCCATTGAATATTACATTTTTTGGTCTCAAGTGATTGAATAATGACAAAAAAAAAGTTACAAAAAGTTGTCACTAAATGATATATTGCTCACACATGGCATGGGCATATGTGGAAATGTACCCCAAAATACATTCTGTTGCTTCTCCTGAGTACGGGGATACCACATGTGTGGGACTTTTTGGGGGCCTAGCCGCGTACGGGGCCCAGAAAACCAATCACCGTCTTCAGGATTTCTAAGGACGTAGATTTTTGATTTCACTCCTCACTACCTATCGCAGTTTTGAAGGCCATAAAATGCCAAGATGGCACAAAACCCCCCAAATGACCCCATTTTGGAAAGTAGACACCCCAAGATATTTGCTGAGAGGCATGGTGAGTATTTTGCAGCTATCCTTTGTTTTTTAAAATGAAGAAAGAAAAAAAAATAGTTTTTTCTTTTTTCAATTTTCAAAACTTTGTGATAAAAAGCGAGATCTGCAAAATACTCTCCATACCTCTCAGCAAATAGCTTGGAGTGTCTACTTTCCAAAATGGGGTCATTTTTGTTCCATCTGGGCATTCCATGGCCTTCGAAACTGTGATGGGCAAGTGACGTAAAATCAACTGTTTCCACCTGAATGCCGGGTTGGCCAGTGAATGGGGGAAGTACAGGTGCTGCAGAAGTGGTGGGTTCCCAATTAGGATTGGCGAATGCAGCAGGAAGGGCACTATGGGCACGACGGGCCAGTGTTTGTCTTCTTCTTGGTGGCAGCGGGACACTACTTGTGCTTGCCACTTCACCAGCTTGAACTGCACTTATGGGACTCGCCACGTCACCAAGTGTTACTGCAGTGCTGGTTTGACTATGACCAGGGTGTACTGGGCCACGGGTGCTTGCCCGTTCACCAGAAGGAATAGCGGCGCTAGTACTGCTCTGCTCCATACGAGGGACCTGCGGTTCTTGCACCTCAACGACAGCAGAAGAAGATCGGGGTCTGGTATGCCTGACCTTGGCAGGGACCACAACTCCATCGTCAGAGCTATCTGTCATGGAGCCGCTGTCATCTACAGGATCGTATTCTGAGCCTGAATCTGACAGATGAGTGACTTCCTCTTCACTATCTGTCATGCTCAGAAACGTGTAGGCCTCTTCACTACTGTACCTTCGATTTGCCATTTTGGGCTCTAAATTTAGTGGTACAGTAGTGAGACTCACAGGTAAAAAAGCTCCTGACTGTTAGCGACTGTATCAAAACGCTACCAAAAAAACTGTTAGCGATCGCAGGGATCAGGCCTGACTCTGCAAATGCTGCAGTTATGTGTGTTTAGTGTTTTGTAAGTGACAGTGATCGATCAATACTGCACTTAAGTGGGCTGGGCTGGGCTCAGCGGAGGGGAAAAAACACAGGTGCTAGCAGGTATCTGGGCTGATCCCGCTAACACTGCATTTTTTGGAACCCTAAAATGCTGGGGATGCTAGTACAGATCTGATCAGATATTGATCAGTTCAGATACTATACCACTAAGGGAGGTGTATGCTGCGTGCGTGGGTGTTAGAGGTACTGGCACTAACCTGACGCTGCCTGGGGTGACGCAGACCCTATCTGACCCTAAAACCTAACTCCCTGACACTATAAAAAAATAACTAACTAACCAGCGTCACCCGTAAAGTTATACGGTGATCACTGGTGAAAGGGTTAACTAGGGGGCAATCAGGGGGTTAAAACCTTTACTAGGTAGTATATGAGGGTCCCTGACGCTATAAAAATCTGACGGCGAACCTAAATACTTACTTGCCTAATTAGCATCACCTGTGACACTAATACAGCGATCAAAAAAAACAATCGCTTAGTGACACTGGCGACGGGGGGTGATCAAGGAGTTAAACCTTTATTAGGGGGGGGGTTAGGGGGGAACCCCAGACCAAAAGGGGGTCTAACACTAACTGCCCTACCACTTATTGAGGTCACAAATGACACCAATACAATAATATTGGTGTCACTGTGACAGGGGGTGATTGGGGGGAGATTGGGGGTGAAATGTGTGCCTGCGTGTTCTACTGAGTGTGTAGTGTTGGTGCACTTACTTGGATGTCTTCTCTCCTCGGCGCCAGAACAAAAAGACCGACACGAGGAGAGATGACATCATCCTCTGCCGCTGTTTACATTACAGCAGCAGAGGAAGTTTCTTATTCGCCGGGAGCGATCGTGAGGGGGTGGCCATGAATCAGTGGCCTCCCCCTCAGCATGGATCACTCCCGTAATGAAGCCGACCACCTTGGGAGGCAAGTAACGTACCCATAAGTTACTTTGCCTGCCTGTGCCATTCTGCCGCAGTATATCGGCGTGAGGCGGTCGGCAAGTGGTTAAAGTTCATGTGTGTGTAAAGGCAGGCGTCCCAATACTTTTGGTGATATAGTGTAACAGTCCAGGATTGGACATTTAGGCTCCATGTACACTGGCTTAAAAATTGCTGCTACCACAGGAGTTTTTTTGTTCTGCCTGTAGAAGCAGCTCCATGTTCTCCTATGTCTCCATACACATTGGGACGATTACAGGTATATTTTGAGCTCAACGTTTAGAGGCAGGAAAAAAAAACCTTCTGGTTCGTGTTTCTGAAAAAGTGTGTATAAAGGGCGCTATCTGGACAAAGGAAAAAACTTAAATATTATAGTGAATTAATAAAAGCTGTATAAGTAAATCAATAAATTAAAGCGGGACTGTACTGAAAAAAAAAAAATTTAAAAGCCAGCAGCTACAAATACTGCAGCTGCTGACTTTTAAAAAATGGACACTTACCTGTTCCAGGGTCCAGCGGTGTCGGCAGCAGAGGCCGATCGATCGCTCGGCTCCCTGCTGTAGCCGGCGCCATTCTCGGTGAGGGAATCAGGAAGTGGCTTCACTTCCCGATTCCCTACTGCGCATGCGCGAGTCGCGTGGCGCAATGAGAATGTTCAGCGCTGTCTGCTGGGACACGTGTGTGTCCCGGCAGACAGCGCGCCGGGACAGGAAGTGATGTAAACTCCCGTGGGAGTTTATTCCCGGAAGTGGGTGCAGATACCTGTCTTAGACAGGTATCTGCACCCCCTCCCCCCTGAAAGGTGCCAAATGTGACACCGGAGGGGGGGAGGGTTCCGAAAAGCGGGAGTTCCACTTTAGGGTGGAATCTCCCTTTAAATAAAATGTGTGTAATCAAAAAGTGCACAATTCATCAATATACAGAAAGTCCATAAATTTCTATGATAAATGACTCTTCAATATATGCTCCAACACCGTGCTCCTGAAATATGTGCTCCAATACTCCAAACCAATAGTGCTTCACCCGGAGTGACTATAGAATGCACTCACCAGATTTCCCCGGCCAGCAAGTGACCATAAAGCATGAAATGTGAGAAACTGCTCGATTCATAGGTCAGTCTCCATCAGAATCCACATCTATCTCTCTCTCCTCCATACATGGATAAATACGATCACGATCGAATAAGCAGGGATATGTAATAAAATCTCTCCAGTATCATATATCCTCCACAATATTCATCTGTCTCCTTCTCCCATCACAGGACTCTGTGGAATTGGCTCCGCCACAAAGAGCCACAGAAGGCAGGTATAGTGTAATAAAGTTTTATTTAAAAGAAAGCTGCACTTACATATGTCCAATATGATACAAACGGCACAAAGGCAGCTCAAGGGTCTGTAGAATCGATCCCCCACCGCTGTGTGACTAGCGGCATGAGGCGTGTGTTCCAACTACCCGGTGGAAGTGGAGGGCTCCTGTCAGTTTGCGTGTCAAGCCTCTCTTCTATGCATTTCACGCTCTGCGCGTGTCATCGCGTTTCTGATTGGAGCTTTCTGGCAGAAAAAAATTTAAAACTCTCCTAAACTCATCTAAACTTTGTACAATAAACTCTTTATAGGAAAGTTCTTTTCTGCCAAGGGAACTGACATTTTTTAAGCCCAGTGTGCATGGAGCCTTATGGAGCCTAAAGATGGAATTTGATGACATTCTCATATTTCTATATTATTTATGTGGTTTAGATATAAAACTGTCCCAGAATATTATTGTCTCAGTCAGTCCTGTTATACTCACCGTAATTCCTCTATCCGGCTTGTTGTCAGAGCTTCCATCAGATCCCTGAAATGAGGACCCTCCAGTCTGTTCTCAGACAGGTCCAGTGTCCTCAGTGTCCGGTTATTTCTTATTCCAGATGCCAGGTGGGGGCAGGAACTGTCTGTCAGGTCATTATCATCCAATCTGTAGAAGAAGAGAAGAATGTTACCAGAAGAAAATGAATTTCTCCCCCAGGAATGAATGTAACTATTCTCTACATGAATGGAACTCATTTCTCTTTATTGGAATCATTAATATTAGATCACTTTATAAAAGACGATCGATCATCTACACTATTGGAGGATTTCTCTCTTTGTGGACCCCAATTACTAAATGTGACATGAGAAGTGGATGAGGTGGTGTGATCCATTCATTATTCCTGTATGGGAATTGGACCATACACACTCACACTGACCTCTAGGCTTTCACCTCCAACCTTCTGCTAAGTCTTGGATTCAGTTGTGGAGATTCACTTTGATGGTCACAGAAGTCTCACTCATGTTGTGGAAACTTCATTCACTAAAAGTGACACCATTATACTTTGGGATTTCCTTTGAACATCATGGTGGAGGATTCGATCTTATGGCGTGGAGAAGATTTTATTATTACTGTTCTTTATTTGGAACTTTTTTGAAAATTTATACTAATAGGGATCAAATATAACAATTACATTCACTACAAAAATAGACTTTCATACATGAAGGGCAGATCTCCTGTAACCTATTCACAGCTACTTCAATCTATATACCATATAATGTACAAAAATACATAAACATGAAGAGCAACAAAGTTATCTTAAAAAAAAATTGCAAGCATCAAGAGAAAGTTCATAAATGTGAAAAAGCGGATCTCCTACAACCCATTCACCACTACTTCCATCTCCAATCACCATACAGGGACTTGTGCAGTAAGATCCCTTTCACACTGCAGAGCCGCTAAAACAGCGCTAAAGTGCTATTCATTTTTGTGGTGCTTTAGTGGTGTTTTAGCGGAGCTTTTCATGCCCTAGTGGGCCGGTGACAACAGGACCTTAAAAAAAAGAAAAAAGACCCGTTTTGGGGCGCTTACAAAGCACTTTGGAAGTGCTGTCCATTCATTTCAATGGGTAGGGGCGTTTTGGGAGCGCTATTTATAATACTCATAACCCGCCACAAAGATACTGCTTGCAGGAATTTTTCTAACGTGCTCATGCAAATAAATGGGAGGCAATTTTGAGGCGCTATTTCTAGCGATAAAATGTCTGAAAACTGCCTCAGTGTGAACGGGGTCTAACAGAAATACCAGAGATTCATCCAGATGGATTAAATCAATGCTGATCATCTTCCACCTCTTTGCAGCAACTTCAATCTCCACCACACCGGTGAGCAAACAGGTCACTTACCAAAAGGTTTGTCCCCACAAGCAAGGCCCAGACACGCTTGTTTATATCCTTCCAGCAGCGCCACTCCGCTCAAGCCGGCTTCCGATGAGAAGAGACTGTGCCACGGAATGTCAGACCTCCAGGTAGTATCTCCAATATCACCCGAGGTATCCAGACAATGGCCGCAATCACATTACATAGAAAAGAAAAAGCCTCCATAGTGCATAATCCTTAAATATATATAGAATCACAGATTGTACACTTCCATCATATACACGAGTATACACAGAACTCAGAGCACACACCGCTCCGGACTGCAGCCGTGTATGATGGAGTCCAGGCAGTGACATGGAGGCTTTTTCCTTTCTATGTAATGTGATTGCGGCCATTGTCTGGACACCTCGGGTGATATTGTATTTTTGCACATTATATGTTATACTGACTGAAGTAGCTGTGAATAGGTTGGAGGAGATCTGCCCTTCCTCACATGTATGAAAGTGCATTTAATTATTATTGATCACTATTGGTGGAGTTATCACATCTACATTAGAAGTGTTGGTATTCGGACACGTAGGTTGCAGATTTCTCATTTATGGTCTAGAGCCCTACGGACGACATGAGTGACGATGACACATAGGAACAACACAAAACTCACCAACATGAAATAGACCTGAAAGTGTGCCTTGGTCTACCGTATGGTACGCCAAAATAAGGGGGCATACCCTAGATAAAGAATGATAAGAAGTAGTTATGGAATAATGTGGAATGAGTATTCAGTCTGGGGTAAGAATACTTAGAAGAGGCTTTTAAAAAGGGGAGGGTGGGCGGGTATCACGCACAGGAAACCGACAAAGACCGGCGGCCTTTGGGCTGCTTAAATACCCTCCGGGCTCCTCCCATAACTTCAGGCCAGTACCCGGCCTTCCAATTTATGGTCTAGAGCCCTACGGACGACATGAGTGACGATGACACATAGGAACAACACAAAACTCACCAACATGAAATAGACCTGAAAGTGTGCCTTGGTCTACCGTATGGTACGCCAAAATAAGGGGGCAAAAACCTTCAGGTAGGGGTTAATTATTTATTAGAGGTAATGTCACTGAGTGAGTCGAGCAAAGGCCTGAGCCATCTCTAACTGTGGGTTAGGAATGTAGCGAGAGAAGCAGGCCGACTTCCACCGACCCAGTTTCTTGATTACGTGGTCCGGAACCCCCTGTCTTGAGGCCGTCGTGGCCGCCCCGATCCGGAACGAATGCCCGGAGTACTGGCTGGGGTCCAACTGAAGATGGCCGAGAAGGACCCGGACATGTTCCACGAACTGCGACGAGTTAAGGGGTTTCACCGGAAAAGGTAGCAGTGGACTGGCCCCTGGGCAGTCGGACAGCAGCGCCGTCAGGCGGTCCAACACGGCAACTGGGCACCAGTTGTTGTGAGTCCTGTACAGGTGAATATCTACTCCGGAACCTCGCTGTTGGGTTTTGGATGTCGTCAAGTGAAGGACGTAGTGATCCTGGTGGCGATAGAGATTATTTCTACGCAAGACTGGACCGGCTGGGTGGCTGCGAGTGAACTCGCTGGGCCGCAGAAACCCGTAAAACGCCATGTGCATCGCAGCCTGCAGGACGGTACTGAGGAGGAGACCGAAAGGGGACCTATCCAGGATGTCAGACATCCCCTTGAAGATCTCCCCCGTGATAGGCAGCCGCTTTGAGCTGACTGGCGGCTGGTGTTTCTGAACTCCACGTAGTAGAGCCCTCACCGCGTGGCAGGAGAACACCGAAGGCCTTGCGGGGTCTTGAAGTGACAAATAGTGCTGCACCCCGGCCACGTACTGGCGTATCGTGCTGTGTGACAGTGCTAGGTGTGAATGGCAGTAGGCGATGAACGCCAAGACCTGCTTGAGGCTGGAAGACTCGCGAGGCCGCTGGGGCAGGAACTTGTTAAACGCCCTCCAGGCCGTCTGGTAGGCCCGACGGGTGTTGCGGGCGAGTGAGGCGTTGATGATATCGGTAGCTGAGTGTAGATGTGGGGCTAGTCCAAGGTCAGTTGTGACCAATCCGGGATAGTGGCTGACTGACGGCAGGCTCCTGGCACCTGTTCAAAGAAAGAAATAAAGTTAAAACGGGAGAGTGCGTCCGCTGCTGCGTTGAACTTCCCTGGAATGAAGGAGCAGTACACATTGAACTGATGCTGTAGGGATAGCTGGACCAGTCTGCGGAGGAAGGACATGACGGGCCTGGACTTAGACCTGCCCTTGCTGATGATCTCGGCTGTGGCTTGATTGTCTGTCGAGAAAGCCACCGTCTGTCCAGACCAATGGTGACCCCATAGGTGGGCGGCTGCTACAATAGGGAAGAGCTCAAAGAGGGCTGACGTAGTAGTAAAGCCCGGTGTGGCTAGTGCTTGAGGAGGCCACGGGGCGGCGAACCACAAGTGGCCAAAAATGGCGGCGCATCCTGTGGATGCCGCCGCGTCGGTCACCACCTGTGGTGACTGCGTGGACACGACTGGGATAAACAGGGACACACCGTTCCAATCACTAAGAAAGTGCTCCCACATGGCCAGATCTGCCCTGGCTGCAGAATCCAGCCTGATGACCTGGTCTGGGTCCTGCGTGTAGGACAGGAAGACCAGCAACCGGGACACAAAGGAGCGGCCCTGGGGGATGATCCTCACGGCAAAGTTCAGCATCCCGAGGAGAGACTGAAGTTGCTTCTGAGTACATCCCCCCCCCCCGGGTGAATTCTCGCAGAACCGTCCTGATACGGTCCAACTTATCTGCTGGAAGGCTGGCCTGCATGGCCAACGTGTCAAGGTCGACGCCCAGGAACGTGATCTTGTGTGCCGGGCCGTCAACCTTGTGCTCCGCTATGGGGACGTTCAGATTGTCGAAAACCGTCCTCAACTTTCCAAGGTCCCCTGGGGGAGCCCCGGGCGGCTCTATCAGAAGGAAGTCATCCAAATAATGGATGACCTCGTGGCACTGTGCCTCATGGAGAAGGATCCACGCCAGGGTCTCGGCGAACTTGTCAAATAGCCAAGGACTACTTTTAGACCCGAAGGTCAATTTGGTCGTGAAATAATATCGCTCCCTCCACTTGATGCCGTGCCAGCACCACAAGGAAGGATGGATGGGCAGCAGCTTGAAGGCGTCGGATATGTCCGCCTTCGAGAGCCACGCACCCACCCCTGCCCTGAGAATGGCCTGGATAGCCATGTCTACCGAAGCGTACTTCAGCGAGAACTCCTCGGAGGGGATGAGCGAGTTGAGACTGGGAACGACGGAAGAATGAGGCGCTGACAGATCATACACCAGACGTTTTTTATTTGAAAACTTTCCCTGCACAAGCCCGATAGGGCTAACCCTCCAGATGCTGAAGGGGGATTGACAGAACGGGCCTATCATGAAGTCCCGATCCAACTCCGTCTGCAAAAGGACATCAATCGCTGGCTCGTCTGTTGCTGCTGAGCGTAAATTCGGACATTCGTGGGTGGAGTGGGGCAGGGTGATGAGCCCGGTATGGAACCCCTCAGTGAAGCCTCGGATGAGGTAGCTGGCGAGTGACGGAGTGGGGTGTGAGGTCAGGTAAACGCCGAGCCAAAGGACATTGACCCGGCTTAGTCATGGTCTCTTCTGTTTGACCTCACACAGGATCCTGGGGTGCGCCCTCTGGCACAGGGTGCAAACGTGCAAGAGCCGGCACTGGCTGAAATTGCAGGAGCCGTAATTAAAATTGTTGCAAATGGCGGCTCCCCCAACCATCCGCACCGGACGTCCCAATTTGTCCACCTTTCGCCCTTGCACCGGGGCCTGCTGAGCCTGGCTCGTGCTGGCAGAGGCCGTGCTAGCTATCGGATGGACAGAGGCTACGTTGGCACACCAGACCGTGGTGTGAGACGCTGACTGACAGACAGCACATAGCGGGGAGCGAAGGCCTGCAAAGTGGCGGCAGAACAATTCCGTGTCCACTACGCTCCAGTCCGTTGGCAAATGGAACTGTGTGAATCTGGCTGCAGCTTTGGCCGAGAAGGACCGATGGTAGTCGTAGAACGCTGAGCCACCGTATTTGTGGCCCAGGTCTACGACCAAATGGAGGTAGAGGTCCAGCTCTTCCCGTCTGCCGGGGGAGGCTGAGCACAGCACGTCTCTAAACATGCCGAAAGCGAGCGTGAATTCGGGCACCGTGAGCTTCCTGTTGAGCCTCGGATCCTTCGCTTTCAACACCACCGAGACATCCCCCCAGGTGTAGGCCTTGTTCTCGGCCAAGTCATGGACCGAGATCAAGAGTGAGGCCAGATTGACGTCTTTGCCCTCTAGAATGTCCTTCCTTACGCTGGGTGGCACCAGGTGGGAAGGGTGAACGGTAGGCGTGGCAAGCTCACTACCTGCGGTCGGTGCACTGATGGCTGGGACCACCGCGTGGTCCGGAACCGTGGCAGCCGGGCTGGCCTCTAGCCGAGACACCCTGTCCTGGACCTCCACGATTGAGGAAGACAGGGAAGACACGAGGGTGTGTAGCTGGGCAACGGCGGCTGAAATCGATTCCAGAGACGCCTGCTGGCTGCTGGGGCTTGCTGCGGCCGGTGGTGGGAAGAGAAGCCTGAATAGCTCCGCCTTCCTGGCCGTGGACGAGAAGGGTATCCCTCTGCGTCTCAGCTCGGCGGACAGCCTGGGAATTGTCCATGCCCTAAGAGACTGGACACTGCCAGCCTCGGAGGCTGACGCCGGAGATAGTGGGGTGGTGAGGTCATCGCTGCCAACTGACGACATGGCGGCTGCCAAGACCTGTAACTTGGTAGACTGGTCACGTGTCTGCAGGCTGGGCCTAAAAGGTGACAAGAAATGAGTTTGGACGTGTCACCTATGATATACGTACCTGCCACAAGAAAGCAGGAGCCCCCCGTGCCCCTGTGTTTTTTTTTTTTTTTTTTTTTTTTTTTTTTACCTGCTGGAACCCTGATCAAGTTGGCGCAGGTGGACCTACTGAATCCGACTGACCTGAGAGAGTGTGAGAAAAAATACCTATTTAAGAGCCTAAAACTGCTGCCGTCCAGAGCGACGGAACCCAACGCAGATGATAACAACAGGCGATAGTGACTTGAGTCGACTGCCGAGATCGCTGTGGGATCAACTGACAGATGACAACACGAACGACTGACTTGACACGTTGCCTTACTGAATGAACTTGCCGTGACAGGGCCCGGCCCGTTCGTACCGTATGGGGGTGACTGTGGGCCGGACTCTGGAGCACGTACAAAATTAGGCCACCATGAACTAGGCCGACTGCCTAGGTATGCTGAGGCCGAACTGTGACATCCAGCTGCCACCGAGTCCGACTCCAAGCTCCCCCTTTTTTTTTTTTTTTTCTTTTTTTTTTTTTTTTTTTTTTTTTTTTTTTTGAAATGCGGCCGGCCTAGGGCACGCCGGCGCGAATTCGTACAAGCGGGTGACCAATTAACACCGGGCGTGGTAAGGTGACACAGAAATGATATAACATGACAAGGGCAAGAATCAAAGTTTTTTTTTTTTTTTTTTTTTTTTTTTTGCGACTCCGCCCCTGGCGCATGTATTGAAATGAGGCCGAGCCTAGGGCACGCCGACACGAATTTAGTGCGAAGAAGTGACTCCATTCATGCCGGGCGTGGTAGGGTGACAGAAATGAGATACCATGACAGGGGCAAGAATCAGGAATGTACGTAAACCAGTGATGCGATTCTGCCCTTGGCGCATGTATTGAAATGAGGCCGTGCCTGGGGCACGCCGACATGAATTCAGTGCGAAGAAGTGACTCCATTCATGCCGGGCGTGGTAGGGTGACAGAAATGAGATACCATGACAGGGGCAGGAATCAGGAATGTACGCAAACCAGTGATGCGATTCCGCCCTTGGCGCATGTATTGAAATGAGGCCGTGCCTAGGGCACGCCGACACGAATTTAGTGCGAAGAGGTGACTATATTCACGCCGGGCGTGGTAAGGTGACAGAAATGAGATACCATGACAGGGGCAAGAATCAGGAATGTACGCAACCAGTGATGCGATTCCGCCCTTGGCGCATGTATTGAAATGAGGCCGTGCCTAGGGCACGCCGACACGAATTTAGTGCGAAGAAGTGACTACATTCACACCGGGCGTGGTAAGGTGACAGAAATGAGATACCATGACAGGGGCAAGAATCTGGAATGTACGCAACCAGTGATGCGATTCTGCCCTTGGCGCATGTATAGAAATGAGGCCGTGCCTAGGGCACGCCGACACGAATTAGTGCGGGGAAGTGACTGCATTCATGCCGGGCGTGGTAAAGTGACAGAAATGATATGCCATGACAGGGGCAAGAATCAGGAATGCCAGCAGCCAGTAAAGTGATTCCGCCCTTGGCGCATGTATCGAAATGAGGCCGGGTAGTCGTGCATCTGGATCGCCCCGATCGGAGCATGCGTGGATGCGACCGGACCAGGATCGAAGCGATGGCATGAACGCCCTGATTAACTGATGCGAAATGATTTAGCATGACCGAATGGCCTGGTACGTTAGCCACGTTTGAAATGATGAAATGATTGTCATGCTAATTCGTGAAATGTTTCGACACGGTCGAAGTGATTCGTACAACTAGAATGCCAACAGTGCTTCGGAATATAATAGCGATTCGGCACGCTCGCTAGCGCCACCAATTCGGATAATGGCAGGACATGAACGATACGTGTGAGTGCGAACGGCACCCGTGCGTGAGTTATGTTGAACGATTCGGAGACTGTGTAGCCCGCTCGTGTAAGGGAACCCTAAGTGCCGGATGCGACATCGGTCGGAGTGTCTGTGGCGGGCGGCCCTGAATGTGCGTGCCGTTTAGATGGCTCCCGATCGGGTACAACAAAAAACGTGCGAGTAAGTGTTTAGGTTTTCGAGACAAGCAGCGCGTGGCTCGTGAGCTACGCAGATCACAGTTTAGTGACATGATAAGCAGTGCATGAGAACGTAAAACATGGGAGCCGAAGCCCTACCTGCGACAGCCGAACCAGACTCTTTGTACGAACTGCGACTCGACGACACGAGTGCGACACGAAGGGACGACACAACTTACGAACATGGAACACGGGACTGCAACAAGAGAAGACGGATAGACGAAAAACGGAGCTCACGAGCCGGCACCAAGAGCGCTTGTCACGAACGAGTCGGTCCTAGATGTCTGACGTATCAGATATCACGCACAGGAAACCGACAAAGACCGGCGGCCTTTGGGCTGCTTAAATACCCTCCGGGCTCCTCCCATAACTTCAGGCCGGTACCCGGCCTTCCAATTTGTCTCATCACACATTGTGTCACTAAGTGTCGGGCTCTATACATAGAATTATATTATACTATTTGTACTTCTATATCAGACTTCCTGCTGGCGGCTGCTTTTCATTCATTAGATTTTCACAAAGTTGTTCATGTTTTTTAGTGCAGATATTTCATTTTTTACATTTTTATATCCATCTTTGTAGAACTGCCTGATATTGGTGATATATAGAGACAACCAGGAGATGAAACATATCTCCATTATTATTATTTGATTCATGTAGTTTAGACATACACTATATTACCAAAAGTATTGGGACACCTGCCTTTACAAGCACATGAACTTTAATGGCATCCCAGTCTTAAGCCTCGTACACACGATCAGATTTTCGGATGACCGTTTGTCTGTTTTTTGTTGTAGTCTCCTATCGAAAGTGAAGCGGTTACTCACCATACAAAAATTTCATCCAACAGAATACAAATTCAAAAGTGATGTGATGTGTTGAATAGTTTTGTTTGTATTCTTTCATTTCTGAGCATGCGTAGTCCTGTGATTTTTTTTCAGATGAAAATTGTACTTATTAACCACTTAAGGACCAGACGTGCCACAGTTATACGGCGGCAGGTTGGCTCCCCGGGGCAAATCACCATAGCTGTACGTCGGCCGCTTTAAGAACAATAGGGGGCCCGCAATGACTGAGCCGGGCACCCACGATCGCACCTGAGAGAGACAGAATGCAGATCTGTCAATGTAAACAGACTAATCTCCGTTCTGTCAGGAGAGAGGAGACAGATCTGCTGTTCATACTGCTTATGAACAGCGATCTGTCTCCTCCTCCAGGCAGTCCAATCCCCCCACAATTAGAATCACTCCATCAGACACACACTTAACCCCTTGATCGCCCCCTAGTGTTAACCCCTTTCCTGCCAGTGACATTTATACAGTAATCAGTGGCTATTTTCAGCTCTGATCGCTTTATAAATGTCAATGGTCCCAAAAAAGTGTCAAAAGTGTCTGATCTGTAGAGAAAAGGCGGTATACATAAAGAGAGGCAATGTTAAGGAGTTCAACAAAATGTGGAGTCTTTGGCTAATTAAAATGAATCCATTTGGCACAGAAGGTTGAGAAGAGGAAAGAGAATAGTGGAAGGGCTTATATGGGGGAGTGGGAATACATCCATGAGGTTATCTATATACAATGAAAATATGTTTAAAGGGGAGAAACGAGGCCACAAGCCTCCGGGATTTTTTGTTAGCGGTATCTTGGTTTAGATGGGGTACACAATGAATTAAGAAGATGTATATAAAAATATAGAAATTTTTATTATTCAAAATAGGATAAAGATATAGAAAAGGACACAAATATTATATCCATACATTACAGACATATGTGTTAAATCAGACGAAAAATTGTGTGGAGCTTCGCCATACTCGACATGTTTCACTCAATGGAGTTTCTTCAGGAGATTGATAGGTTTGGCTCAAAAATATGCTGAAATAACAAAGTTTCATAAGCAAAAGTCCTTTTTTTAAGCAATGTTACACAACCATATTGTGCACGTTTGTGCAACATGTATAAATACATTGGCTCAGAAAATATACATCTGGGGATATGAGCAATTGCTGTAGCCTTACGGTTTGTACAATGTTACATGAATTTTAGGACATAGAAAGCAAATCGGGACATAAAAACATGAAAAAGGGCAGGACTTACCACATATGTTTTGGAAAGCTTGATAGACAAGGAGTATATAAAAATCGATTCTTGTTATGAAAAACAGATATCGAGATAAGAGATGATTTATTCCCAGGTTGCCAACGCCGGCTATGAGTCACTTGCAGAGAGACAACACTAGATAAATTTAAATGGATAGGGCCATTAAGGGGGGTTAATGAAAAGTAGGGTTCGCATGGTTCATTGTATTGCAAATACAGTGATAATGAAAGCTGTACCTTGTGAGGGTCATATAGTATGCAAAACAGAATGCGGGTTGGGTAAGGTGCAGATATTGTGCTGCACCAAAATCCAAATGTTGGGAACATTGCAGTGTTATCTGAAATGTTTAAAATAAGTATATTAATGTCTAGAGAGGGTAGCGATATCCATATCAGTCCAAATGGGCTGTGTATATAGAATAGCATAAAGAGATGAAAGATTCTATTAAAGATCTTACCCCATTCGTTTCCGAGAGCAACAGGTCATCACCCAAATATAATGACTTTATTGTTCAGTTACTAGACTTTATACTTAACAATAATATCTTTCTGTTTGGGCGCTCCCACTACCTCCAGATACAGGGCGTAGCAATGGGGACCAAATGTGCCCCATCCTATGCCAATCTGTATCTGGGGGGGTGGGAGCGACACCTATTTCAGAGAGATGACATACAGATATTTCTAGATCAGATTCCAATCTGGAGAAGATACATCGATGATGTGTTTTTCATCTGGACAGGCACACAATCTGATCTACTGCTTTTTTATGAAAGGCTCAAGATTAACACTTTTAATTTGAGCTTTACAATGGAAAAAAATCAATCACAATTAACCTTTCTTGACATCACCATCTATGTTGATGGTGAGGGCAATGTGGGTACTACCCTTTATCGCAAGCCATCTGCCGCTAATACATTGCTACACGCAACGAGCTCCCACCCCAGTCCCTTGGTGGCAAGTGTACCTTATGGGCAATATCTCCGCGTCAAGCGAAACTGTAGTCAAGACTCCCACTTCAAAGTGGAAGCCAAAAAACTACAGCAACGCTTACAACATCGTGGCTATAGCTCAACATGTCTAAAAAAGTCCTACTTAAAAGCTAAGCAACACAATCGCTTTAATCTTATACACAAAACAAAAGCACCCACCACTGACCAGGGCCTAAGAATCATCACCCGTTTCTCTGGACATCATGCTCAAGTGCGGAGAATTTTCGACAAATATTGGTATTTGCTCAAGGCTGACCCTTTAATATCTAAACATGTGGGGGACTATCCAGAAATCACCTACAGAAGATCTCAGTCCCTTCGAGACACTCTTGTACACAGTCACCATGTCTCGACACCAGAGGGTTGCCCCAACCCGAAAACAAATGTTGGAAGTAAGCCTTGTCACAAATGCAATTTTTGTCGCTATATATATGCATCTAAACAAATCATGTTACCAAATAAAAGAATTTACAAACCCAAATTTTTGGCCAACTGCCAATCAGTCGGTATAGTTTACATTATGTTATGTGAATGCACAGCTTTCTATATTGGCAAAACCAAACGACCATTTTTCCATCGTATAAGGGATCATGTGACCCTTGTACGAGGAAAGAAAATGGAGACTCCAATCAGCCGTCACATGGGACTCTTTCATGCCCATGATGACAAAAAAATGCACTTTTTCGCACTTGAGCATGTACCCCCGGGGGTAAGGGGTGGCAACTATGACCGCACCTTACTTCAACGTGAGGCTCGCTGGATATTTGACCTGAAAGCCACCACCTTACCCGGCTTAAATTATGCCCTTAGCTACAAATCCTTTCTCTGACTAAATGCAGCTCTAGATGATGACAGCAATACAAATATCTCTCTTTTCCCTCTCTTCCATGTCTTAATCATTTCCCTGTTCAATTATTTTGATAATGGACTATAAACTAATGTCATTTAACATGATATATGTATATATGCTTGATATTGTTAATAAAAACTCTGTTATTGTTCTAGAGCCGATCGGGACATGACTGGAGGGGCTGATCTACCACTGATATGACCCTGTTAAATTATGCATTGTTACATATTTAACAAACATTTTTATGCTCTATTTTTCCAACATTAATTGAGATGTTCCCTACAGGTTGCATGGTCGGCGTCTGGAGTCACTTGTATGGGCGCCCCGGGGTCTCTGGCGGATCGCAGCGAATTAGACCCTCTTCGCTGCCACCCCCCAGCCACCCCCCCTTTCTGGCCAGGTATGGTGCCATTTGTTCTCGGCCCATTGACGGGGACCTTTCCATCCCCGTCAGGCTGGGAGGTCATTGTGGCGGTCTATGCCCGCTGCTGTGCCCTTCCATTCCTTTCTGGGGATCCCTGGCCTTACTCTCTGTTACAGTGAGATGAGGGGAATTGGGATTTCCCAAAATGGCCGCCGCCGCGCCGCAAACAAGCGGCGTGACGTCAGACGCTTTGCGCCGACGGCGTGGTTCGCCGCCGACGCATGCGCACCACGCATCTCAGAACGCTTGGCGCCAAGCTGTGCCGTCAAAGCGCCCACGATCCGGCGGTGACGTCAGACGCCGCCGGATCGGAGAGCACACTATTTCAGGCAGCCCCCTCTGCCATTCTATCCCTGTCAGGAGCCTAAGCACACCGGGAAGTTAGGCATTCAACCTGCCTTCCCCTGTGAGCCTAACCCGCTACCATTCATCGACTACACTAATGGGGTAAGATCTTTAATAGAATCTTTCATCTCTTTATGCTATTCTATATACACAGCCCATTTGGACTGATATGGATATCGCTACCCTCTCTAGACATTAATATACTTATTTTAAACATTTCAGATAACACTGCAATGTTCCCAACATTTGGATTTTGGTGCAGCACAATATCTGCACCTTACCCAACCCGCATTCTGTTTTGCATACTATATGACCCTCACAAGGTACAGCTTTCATTATCACTGTATTTGCAATACAATGAACCATGCGAACCCTACTTTTCATTAACCCCCCTTAATGGCCCTATCCATTTAAATTTATCTAGTGTTGTCTCTCTGCAAGTGACTCATAGCCGGCGTTGGCAACCTGGGAATAAATCATCTCTTATCTCGATATCTGTTTTTCATAACAAGAATCGATTTTTATATACTCCTTGTCTATCAAGCTTTCCAAAACATATGTGGTAAGTCCTGCCCTTTTTCATGTTTTTATGTCCCGATTTGCTTTCTATGTCCTAAAATTCATGTAACATTGTACAAACCGTAAGGCTACAGCAATTGCTCATATCCCCAGATGTATATTTTCTGAGCCAATGTATTTATACATGTTGCACAAACGTGCACAATATGGTTGTGTAACATTGCTTAAAAAAAGGACTTTTGCTTATGAAACTTTGTTATTTCAGCATATTTTTGAGCCAAACCTATCAATCTCCTGAAGAAACTCCATTGAGTGAAACATGTCGAGTATGGCGAAGCTCCACACAATTTTTCGTCTGATTTAACACATATGTCTGTAATGTATGGATATAATATTTGTGTCCTTTTCTATATCTTTATCCTATTTTGAATAATAAAAATTTCTATATTTTTATATACATCTTCTTAATTCATTGTGTACCCCATCTAAACCAAGATACCGCTAACAAAAAATCCCGGAGGCTTGTGGCCTCGTTTCTCCCCTTTAAACATATTTTCATAGATTTATTGGGATTTTGGTATCACAATCTGTTCAACTGCTTCATCTAGTTTACTATTTATCTATATACAATAGCATAATAGAAAGACATTATGAGTGAAGGGAAAGAAGATTGTTAAACCTCTTTGAGGTTAATTGGATGTGTATCCACTATCATATGGTATCAGTAATGGTAGAGGGGAGGGGTAGAAATGTATAGAGTTAAGTGATGTTACAAACTGAAGAATGCACCTTAGGCTGTTTTCCTTTTTTTTTTAATATGAAAAAATTAATAAAGAGTAATTTATAAAAAAAAAAAAAAAAAAAGTGTCCGATCTGTCCGCCGCAATGTCGCAGTCCCTATTAACATCCCAGATCACCGGCATTACTAGTTAAAAAAAAAATTAAAAATGCCATAAATCTATCCCCTACTTTGTAGATGCTATAACTTTTGCGCAAACCAATCAATATACGCTTATTGCAATTTTTTACCAAACATATGTAGAAGAATAAATATCGGCCTAAACTGATGAAGAAATTTGTTTTTATTTTGATTTTAGGGATATTTATTATAGCAAAAAGTTAAAAATATTGCTTTTTTTCAAAATTGTCGCTTTCTTTAGTTTATAGCGCAAAAAATAAAAATCGCCTTGTCTGGCTTCCATCTCTGTTTTAATTCACCCCAAAGGTGTTCTATCAGGTTAAGGTCAGGACTCGGTGCAGGCCAGTCAAGTTCCTCCACCCCAAATTAGCTAATTCATGTATTTTATGGACCTTGCTTTGTGCACTGCCCCATATCATTTGGTGGAGGGGGGATTATGGTGCAGGGTTGTTTTTTGAGGGTTCGTCTTGGCCCCTTAGTTCCAGTGAAGGGAACTCTTAAGACATCAGCATAACAAGACATGTTGGACAATTTTTTGCTCCAAACTTTGTGGAAACAGTTTGGGGAAGGCCCCTTCCTGTTCCAACATGACTGCGCACCAGTGCACAAAGCAAGGTTCATAAAGACATGGATGAGCAAGTTTGGGGTGGAGGAACTTGACTGTCCTGCACAGAGTCCTGATCTCAACCGAATAGAATACCTTTGGGATGAATTTAGAGCGGAGACTGTGAGCCAGGCCTTCTCCTCCAACATCAGTGCCTGACCTTTACAAATGCGCTTCTGGAGGAATGGTCAAACATGCCCATAGACACTCCTAAACCTTGTGGACAGCCTTCCCAGAAGAGTTCCTCAGTTTAGACCTATATGTATTCTTCTACATATTTTTGGTAATAAAAATTGCTAGACGCATATATTGATTGGTTTACGCAAAAGTTATAGCGTCTACAAAATAGGGGATAGATTTATGGCATTTTTATTATTATTTATTTTACTAGTAATGGCGGCGATCTGCGATTTTTATTGGGACTGCGACCTTATGGCGGACATATCGGACACTTTTGACACATTGTTGGGACCCTTGACAATTATACAGAGATCAGTGCTATAAAAAAAATACTGTGTAAATGTCACTGGCAGGGAAGGGGTTAACACTAGGGGGAGACCAAGGGGTTAACTGTGTTCCCTATGTGTGTGTTCTAACTGTGTGGGATGGAAGTGACTATAGGAGATGAGAGATTGTGGTTCCCAGCTCAAAGAAACTCACAATCTCTGTCTCCTCTCCTCACAGAACTGGGATGTGTGTTTACACATACGTCCCTATTCTGCCTCTCGTGGACGTGATCATTCGTGGACGGCAGTCATCACGACCACTGGTCACGAGTATCGGCACCCCCCCAGTGTAGTGTGCGCGCCTGCTATCCCGCAAAGAGAAGGCAAATGTATTAAATCATTTCTTCAGCTCTGTGTGTACAAAGGAGGATGGGGGAGCTCATGTCCATAATGGGGGTGGTAGTGACACAGCCCCAAATGATCCACAATGGCTCAAAAGTTATATGGTCCAGAAATATTTAGACAGAATAAAGGTGGATAAAGCAGCTGGACCAGATGGCATCCACCCACGGATCCTAAAAGAATTGAGCTCTGTCATTTCTAGGCCATTGTTTCTAATATTTAGGGACTCGGTAATGACTGGAATGGTACCACTGGATTGGCGCAGGGCCAATGTGGTGCCCATATTTAAAAAGGGATCAAAGTCTTTGTCAAGTAACTATAGACCTGTTAGTTTAATTCCTATAGTCGGGAAGATACTGGCGAGTTTAATAAAACACCACATAGATGAGTTATAATTAAAGTGGTTATTAAAGTGGTATTTTAACCACTTAAGCCCCGGACCCTATGGCTGGCGAAAGACCAGACCACTTTTTGCAATTCGGCACTGTGTCGCTTTAACTGACAATTGCGCGGTCGTGCGATGTGGCTCCCAAACAAAATTAACGTATTTTTTTTCCCCACAAATAGAGCTTTCTTTTGGTGGTATTTGATCACCTCTGCGGTTTTTATTTTTGCGCTATAAACAAAAAAAGTTTAATTATAAAAAATTTATTATTTTTTACTTTTTGCTCTAATATCCTGAAAAAATATATTAAAAATGTGTTTTCCTCAGTTTAGGCTGATATGTATTCTTCTACATTGATTGGTTTGCGCAAAAGTTATAGCATCTACAAAATAGGGGATAGTTTTATAGCATTTTTATTATTATAATTTTTTTAACTAGTAATGGCGGTGATCTGCAATTTTTAGAGGGACTGCAACATTGCGGCGGACAGATCAGACCCTTTTGGGACCATTAAAATTGCATTGATTACTGTAAAAATGTCACTGGCAGTGAAGGGGTTAAAACTAGGGGCAGTCAAGGGGTTAATGTGTACCTAGTTTGTGTTCTAACTGAAGGGGGATGGGACTGTGTAAGGAAACTAAATGATCGCTGTTCATACTCTGTATAAACAGACGATCTGTCACTTTACTCCTCAGAGAACCAGAAACTGTGTGTTTACACACACAGCTCCCGGATCTCTGTGTGCCCCTAGCGATTGCGGGAGCCCAGCGGTGATCGAGAGTGCTGGGCACTGGCATAGGATCGAGGAGCGAGTGGGGGAAAAGCGCGTGTGCCTCCGGCGGCGCCCAGGCACCCCCTAGTGGCCATTTATGGTACCAGCTGGGTGGCTGTGGACGTGGTATACTTGGACAGAGGGGTGGCTGTGGACGTGGTATACTTGGACAGAGGGGTGGCTGTGGATGTGGTATACTTGGATTTTGCAAAAGCGTTTGACAGTTCCCCACACACGGCTCATGTGTAAGGTAAAGTCTACAGGCTTGGAAAGATCAATTTGTAAATGGATAGAAAACTGGATAAAAGACAGAATTCAGAGAGTCGTGGTTAATGATTCTTACTCTGAATGGTCTAAGATTATCAGTGGTGTACCCCAAGGTTCAGTTTTGGGACCCTTACTTTTTAATATCTTTATAAATGATATTGGATCTGGGATAAAAAGTACCATTTCTGTCTGCAGATGACACCAAGCTATGCAGTGGAATAACGTCCTTACAGGATGTCTCCAATTTACAAGCCGTCCTCAATGCTCTGTATAATTGGGCGACTATGTGGCAGATGAGGTTTAATGTTGATAAATGTAAAGTTATGCACTTGGGGGCTAATAATATGCATCATACATACTAGGGGGAGTACACCTGGGGGAATCCATAGTGGAGAAGGATCTGGGGGTTTTGGTAGATCATAAGCTCAATAATAGCATGCAATGCCAAGCTGCGGTTTCCAAAGCGAGCAAAGTCCTTTCTTGTATTAAGAGAGGTATGGACTCCAGAGAGGGAGATATCATTTTGCCCCCCTGTACAAAACATTAGTAAGACCTCATCTGGAATATGCAGTTCAGTTTTGGGCTCCAGTTCTCAAAAAGGATATCAGGGACTGGAGAAAGTGCAGAGAAGGGCAACCAAACTGATAAGAGGCATGGAGGAGCTCAGCTATGAGGAAAGATTAGAGGAACAGGGCCGATTTTTCTAGAAAAGAAAGCAATGGGATGTAAGAGGGAATGTACACTCTGGTGCTGTGACAGGATGGCACCTACTGGATTTTCGAGACATCCACCTTGAGGACGTCGGGTGATGCAGGATTAGTGCTGTGGTAAAAATAAAAGTCTTTAACTGATCAAATGCAGCTTGTGCTGAGGGTGTTCACTGAAAGCGAGTATTTTGCTTTGTCAACTGAGTAATGGAGGAGATGATAGCAGAGGAATTCTTAATAAACTTGCGATAGAAGTTGGCGAACCCTTGCAAATCTCTGTGCAAAAAGAATATACCGCGCTACCTAAAAGATGTGCAAAAAATAAATAAAAAAATGGCTGCAGCTAAAAAATTGTGAGATATGCACAATCACAGGAAGTTATAATAGAATGGAAGCTGCGCACAAATTAAATAAAATGTAAAACATATGATATCAAAAGTGTCTTTTGATATCATATGTTTTACATTTTATTTAATTTGTGCGCAGCTTCCATTCTATTATAACTTGCAAATCTCTGCATGCTCTTTCTGTCCGATGGAAAGGGTCATTCAAAGATAGACCTAACTTTTTGGGGGTCCATAGAAATGCCTGATGTAGAAATAATAAGTCCCAGGACATGGATTGTTTCTTTTATTAAATTCACATTTCTCTGCCTTTGCGTACAGTCCATGCTCTCCAGGGACAGGCCC
>CM053038.1:5550236-5742840 GCA_028564925.1 Lithobates sylvaticus
ACTTGACTGGTCTGCACAGAGTCCTGACCTCAACCTGATAGGACACCTTTAGGATGAATTAGACCAGGGGGTCACCAAACTACGGCCCTCCAGTTGTTCAGGAACTACAGTTCCCATCATGCCCCGTCATGTGTGTGAATGTCGGAGTCTTGTAATGCCTCATGGGACGTGTAGTTCGGCACCAGCTGGAGGGTCGCAGTTTAAAGATCCCGGAATTAGACGGAAGGCGGTCGGTTCCGGTTGGGATCGGATCTCCCGGCACATCTTGTCCCGTCTTTGATGAAGACGGATGTCCCGATCGTTGTTTGTCTTCATCACCTTCTCATCCTTCCTGAAGACCTTCTGCCATCAGTATGTGAGACGATCGCTCAGCTTCTCTGTCATCAGTATGTGAGACAATCGCTCAGCTTCTCTGTCATCAGTATGTGAGACGATCGCTCAGCTTCTCTGCCATCAGTACACATGTGAGACGATCGCTCAGCTTCTCTGTCCTCAGTACCCATGTGAGACGATCGCTCAGCTTCTCTGTCCTCAGTACCCATGTGAGACGATCGCTCAGCTTCTCTGCCATCAGTACACATGTGAGACGATCGCTCAGCTTCTCTGCCATCAGTACCCATGTGAGACGATCGCTCAGCTTCTCTGTCATCAGTACCCATGTGAGACGATCGCTCAGCATCTCTGCCATCAGTACACATGTGAGACGATCGCTCAGCTTCTCTGCCATCAGTACACATGTGAGACGATCGCTCAGCTTCTCTGCCATCAGTACACATGTGAGACGATCGCTCAGCTTCTCTGCCATCAGTACACATGTGAGACGATCGCTCAGCTTCTCTGCCATCAGTACACATGTGAGACGATCGCTCAGCTTCTCTGCCATCAGTACCCATGTTTTCCCCAAATTCTCATTCTGTACGACTTGGAAACTTCCTTGTATTGTTCCTAATATAAATCACTTATATAGGAGGTCCATAAAGACATGGATGAGGGATTTTGGGGGGGGGAACTTGACTGGCCTGCACAGAGTCCTGACCTCACCCCAATAGAACATCTTTGGGATAAATTAGAGTGGAGACTGTGAGCCAGGCCTTCTCATCCAACATCAGTGCCTGACCTCACAAATGCTCTTCTGGAAGAACGGTCAGACATTCCCATAGACACTCCTAAACCTTGTGGACGGCCTTCCCAGAAGAGGTGAAGCTCTTGTAGCTGCAAAGGGCCGACTCCATATTGAACCCTCCGGACTAAGACTGGGAGGTCATTAGAGGTCATGTGTGTGTAAAGGCAGGCGTCCCAATACTTTTGATAATATAGTGTGGTGTTGGTGGATGTAAGGTTGATTGTATGGACAGATTGTAAGGTGTGTGGTCAGTATTAGATTTCCCGGTCGCCATGTAAGGTGAGGACTGGTCTATATCCGGATCTCTTTCCACTAATGAGACTCTAAAGTCGCACAATTATAAGATGTGAATTTCCAGTCTCTGAATCAGTCGTGGCGACACCCATTCAGAGTCCCAGCGATTGGATTGGGTGATATTGGAATCGAAGGGCGGTGACTTGTCACATGACTGGGTGTGTCCAAAGTCACATGACAAGTGGTGGAAACGAAGCCTTAATGTTACATTTGTATCCAATCAGACGATCTCTCGCTCACTGAATCTATAAGAGATCGATGGATTGTAAAGTGTGTGATCTGCTGACATAGGGGAGAAGATCGTGACGTTGTCCGCGCTTCCTCTCACACACCCGCTAAAAAGATTTATTATTATCCAATAGGAACAAAGCGGAGAGCCCCTCGGAGCCCGATGTGGTTGGTGCAGACCCCGGAGCGGCGTGGCCCCTCCCCCCAGAACAGACGAATGTCAGACAACTGTGCTAAATGGGCAAATTGTTACAAATTCTCTTTTTTCCTCCCAGTAGAACAGATCTGAACGCTTTTTATCACCAAATTGTACAAACACCACACACACAATAATACGAAATGTGACTTCCCTTCCCCCACCAGAGCAACGCCGGGCGCTCTCTCCTCTCCGCTCTCCCTGAGCTCACCGCCCAGTCTGAAGGATGATTGGGGCTGAGCGATCGAGAGGCGTGTCCCCACCCCTTTATCTCTTTCATTGGGAGGATCAGTCACAGCGCAGTGCCGGACTCCACCACTAGGGAGCAGCACTGAGCTCATTCCATACAATTCCTTCCAAATACAACTCCTGTGTAGAAGACGATCGCTCTGAGTTCACGCTTCCCCTCCGCGGTGCGTTGTGGCATGTTGGCCTCGCATGTTACCCCACATTACATGTGTTTAGCGTGTTGTACCGCCCAACATACTAAGACAACCCCACCCCCGACATCCCTGCATTGCAGCCCCCACAGAGCACATGAAGTGACAGAACAAGCAATGCACCAGGACCCCGAGGTGTGAATGAGCCCCTTAGTGAGCCCCGCCCAGGAGAAGCGTCACCTCGGAGCGATCGTCTTCTACACACCATGGAATTTTACAGAAGCCTTAAAGGAGATGTAAAGGCAGAAGGTGCGTTCTGTGCATTAAGATAATTCCCTTCATAGACCCCGCCCATCTCTCCCCAGACACGCCCACCAGGGTCCAATCCCTCCGCCCAATAATTGGGGTTTAGGAGATCCTCCGGCGGCTCTTAAAGGGGAAGACGTTCCCATACGGGGGGTTTCCCGGGAACGTGCCGCTTTGCCAACGTATATCGGGGTGAGCAGGAGGGCAAAGTGGTAAAAAAGACGTTATAAATCACAACGGCTGAATCTGTGTCTGTAGTGCTTGTTCAGACCTTAAAGCCGAGTTCCCCCCCTCCGGGGTCACATGTGGCACCTTTCAGGGGGGAGGGGGGTGCAGATACCTGTATAATACAAGTATTTGCACCCACTTCCGGGCACAGACTCCCTCGGGAGCTACGCCCCTCCCCCCGCGCCATCTGCTGGGAGACACACGGGTCCCGGAGACAGCAGGGACCATTCGGTTTGTGCAGAGCGACTCGCGCATGCTCAGTAGGCAACCCGGGCTGTGAGACCGCAAAGGCTTCACTTCCTGATTCCCTCACCAAAGATGGCGGCAGCGGCATCCAAAGACCGAGGGACGGGTCGGCCTCGGGTGCCGACATGGCGGGTGCCCTGGACAGGGAAGTGCCCTTATTTTACAAAGTCAGCAGCTGCAGGATTTGTAGCTGAATTCAAAAATAATAAATTTGGGGGAACCTCCCACTTTACTACCAGAAATAAGAGACATCTTATTAGATTGTTACTCCAGGAGTATGTAATGTTTGGTGATTCTACAGAAATCATTCACATTTAACTGAACCCAATAGATTTTAGGCAACTAAAATACGACTAAAACTAAAACAATTCAAATGACTAAAATAAGAACTAAAACTAAAAATGACATTTTAGTCAAAAGACTAAAAATTAAAACAAAATGGAAATTTGATGTAAAAAATGAACACTGGTGACCAAAATGCGGGACAGTATAGTTCTCCTATTTTGAAATATTTTCTATACTGCATTTTGGCCACTAGATGGAGCTGACAACACAGCATTGATATTTTCCAAACATCACAGAGACTTTTTTCAGCTCCTAGAAATGTTTTGGACAAAAATTCTGCAATTTTTTTTTTTTTTCAGTGAGGGATAATTTCATGGGAATTATAGATCGATTCTATGATTGATTTTAACAGGATATAAATCCCTCCCATAGTCACATGACTCCTCCCAGGATATAAATCCCTCCCATAGTCACATGACTCCTCCCAGGATATCCATCAATGTATTCAGGGAAGGGACACTCCATAGAGAAGAAGTGCTGGAGATGCTGAATGTAAAATCGATCGTCTGTCTGGGAACATGGAGATGATTATCTATCCAGCTGCAGCCATCAGTGATGTAAATCTAGTGCTGGGCTCTCTTATTAGACATCCCAGCATGCATTGCAAACCCCCCGACCTTCATCATCACCCACTTCACTGCTATTACCATCCCCCAATCATCACCACCATTCATCTTCTCTGTATGATCTTCCTTTCATGTCCTTCCCACAGGTTCTGACCAATTAGAATCCAGAATAGCAGAGGCCACACCCCCTCATGAGAAAATTGTATGAACCCCTTTTCTCAGGACTGGCCCTAATCCCTTTTTAGAGAACAATGGGGTGGCCCCTAAAAGTTGAACATCTAGGTGTCCTGGAGTGGTGAATAGAGTGGTAATCTCCGCCTGGACTCCAACCAGGCCACGTCCCCAACGCGTTTCACTCCGCCCCCCGGAGATTAGTCACGGGGAACCCATCCCTCTTTATATTACTGTTTCTCTCCTTTCTCTCCCCCTATCTCTCTCTCTCTCTCTCCCGACCTCTCTCTCTCTCTCTCTCTCTCTCTCTCTCTCTCTCTCCTCTCTCTCTCTCTCTCTCTCTCCTCTCTCTCTCTCCTTTCTTATTCCCACTAGTTTTTATTTACTAGGGACCTCTCTTTCTTGTGTAGCGCTCCCCCCACAGGAGCCGCTGGTGAATAAAGTTATTCCCCACCCTACAGGGCCTGACACACAGAATCCTCCACACACACTGGAGACAAGAATCAGTCCTTGCAGCTTTGGTTTATTTTATTAGGGGATAGGGTTGAGGGCAGTGGTGGCTGGTGCTCCATTTTGGCTCCAAAATGGCCACCATCCCCCCCATTCGGTTGATCAGTCCACCATCGGTCAAACCCCCCCCCCCCCACCACCCATCGCTTGCTTGCCCACCAGCCCTGCACTTACCCCATCTAAGCCGTGGGCCGCTTTGGCTTCACCTTGCGTCTCCTCCTCAGTGGCTTCCTCCTCAGCAGCCAATATGGTCGCTTCTTCTGTTGGCCAATCGGGTCTTAAGACCTACTTCCTGATTGGCCGAGAGGAGAAGCAGGAAGACAACAGCGAATATTAATTTGCTATTGTCACACAACTGGGTGGTCTCAGGGCGCAGTGCTCTGCACCCCGAGTTCACCATTTTTTGAAGCCAGTTAGAGCCTTAGGCTCTAATCATGTGCTTAAAAAAAAAAAATTGAAGTCCATGCTTCCAGTGGCCTGCATGTAGATTAGGGGCCGGGTGCATGGATTGTAGGGGCGGTGCCCCTGCGCCCCTAATGGAGCAGCTGCCACTGGTTGAGGGTATTTATGGGATGCCCACTTGATCAACATAGTAGCAAAACTCTTCAGGGACACAACTATATACAGCCTGTACACACTCTTCTCCTTCCACCTCAAGCACAATCTTGCTTTCAGAACTACAACTCCCAGGACCAGCTGGCACTGTTTGGATGATCTAAAAAAGGCTCAGTTAGAACTGTAGCAACCCCCCTTTATGGGCAGGGATTGTGGGCCCCTTTAGTAGTGTAGCAAAAAGTCATAGTGCCCTCCTGTGGCTACTGATCCCAGTACCACCTTTTCAGGCACTGCCAGCCCACCTAGTCCATCTGACGAAGACTCCACAGTCTTCCCAGACTGACTCTGCATCCATCCCAGACTGCTCTCACCCAGTCCCCTCAGCTGTCTTCCACTTGCTCCTGTGCCTCTAGACAGGACACTCATGCACCTGTAGCACCCCCTAGTGTTGCTAGACTGCTAGTGTTAGGAATTTTTTTTTTGAAAATTTTTTTATTGAGATTTTCAACAGTACACATATATGTATAAAGTAGTTCTAACAGCTGTTTCATAACAACGTATTGGGGTTGTCAAGTATAACAACAAGTAGAACAACAATTATAACAATTATAACAATTAGTGCCTTTAGGAGTGGAAGCAACGTTTGAAGAGTCAAGTCAAGAAGTAAATACAATAGCCTAACTAGGGTAGCAATTCCAGACACATTTAACTTGTGCTAGAGTGGGTTAGCCATGGAAGTCAGAGAGTCTCCTAGATTCTTTTTCACAATTTGATCGAGAGGGGCCGTTAGGGATCCAGCGAATTAGGTAGCCTTAGGATACCCAGAGAGTTTGTAAGGTCTCGCTTAAGGTACCAGTCTGTGTATCGGAACGGTTGCATATTTTTTTGTATCTCTTCTTGGGAGAACACACGTTCCATGAACCTGCGCCATCTCTTGAAGAATCGTGCGGTAGAGCGGAAGTTTGATGAGATAGTGTCTAATCTTTCAAGGTAGAAGAATGATACAAGGGCTTTTTTCACAGCCCGTAGATTTGGCGGTGTTTCCTTGATCCATTGTGCCATTATTGTCCTACGTGCCACCAGAAGGCAGATTTGTGCCCAGTGAGGGATCTGCGGTGTGTTCTTATCCGATGGTGTGGGTAGAGGTGGTACATGTCCAAACAGGCATATTAGGTGATCCCTTGGGATCCGTATTTCAACAATCTCATATATAAAGTTTAGTATCGAGTCCCAATAAGAGATAATGGAAGGACATTCCCATAGACGATGCACCAGTGTGGGGCGTTGCGTCAAGCACCAACGGCATCGCTCCTGCTCAGGATCTGTTTTATTAATGCAGAAAGGATAATATGCTCTATGCACAATCTTAAATTGTGTTTCTCTCCATGTTTCGGAGACAATAAGCTGGCGAACTCGTTTGTATCCTTCCAGTATTTTTTCGGGAAGTTCTGTGTCATCAAATATGTCAGACCACTTTTGGAATGGTTTGAGATGATATTTAGCAGACTGGTGGGAGATAAGATGAGTGTATAAACTAGAAATGGAATAGTCCTCCTTTTTCAGTACCGTGTCTATAAATAATTTTTGAAAAGGGTCTGTGCTAGGTCCATAGCAGGTCTTTAGATAACTGAGGAGTTGGTGATAGTAGAAAATATGGGTCGCTGGTAATGAAAATTCTCTCGATAGTGTCTGAAAGGGTTTCATTTTACCCGGGTCGTTAAGATAGATTTCCTTAACGTTAGTAAGACCTCTAGCCTTCCACTGGTCAAAAGCTTTGTGCATAACAGAGGGGGGAAACATTGGATTAGCTTGGATTGGCAGGTGGCACGAGATACTGGAGGGCAGCCCCAGTAGTCTTCGAGTCTCTCTCCAGGCTATGACTGTATCGCTTATAAGCATATTCGATTTAAGGTGTGTTGGTAGCTTGTTTGGGTTTGAGTGGAGAATAGCTGGTAGAGTATAAGGTAGGGTAGTTGCACCTTCTAGTATATTATTAGAGTACCTGGATTTGCCTGATATCCAATCTAAGCCTTGTCTAAGTAGACATGCTAAGTTATAGAAACGTATATTGGGCAGGCCCGCCCCCCCTTCCGTCTTTGGGAGACACAGTTTTTGTAGGGCAATACGTGGCTTTTTGCGGGACCACAAAAAGTTGGTCAACGCCTTATGGATTAGTTTGACATCTGAGTGTTTGATTAAAAGAGGGATTGTTTGCATGGGGTAAAGTAAACGTGCAAATGACACCATTTTAAAAAGATGACATCTCCCAAAGAGCGAGAGAGGGAGAGCTGTCCAAGCTTCCAACTCCTTCACAATTTTCGATATTAACGGTGGAAAATTAAGTGTGTATAGTGAAGATGGTTCTCGACCAATGCGTATGCCCAAATATGTAATATGTTGCGATGCTATAGGTAGAGGGGACCGGTGTAGCCATCTAGCAGTCAGTTTAGGTCGGAGCGACAGTATTTCACTTTTGTCAAAATTAATACGCAAACCTGAACAAAGCCGGAACGTCTGGAAGATGTCTCTAAGTTTCTCAAAGTCTGCCGAGGGATCGGTAGAGAAAAGTAGTATATCGTCCGCAAATAGAGCGGAGCGCAGTGTTTGGTCCCCAATTGTTATACCACTAATTCCGTCAGGTGAATTGAGTAGCCTGGACAAAGGCTCAATTGCAATGTTGAACAATAAGGGGGAAAGGGGGCACCCTTGTCTGGTTCCTTTTGTCAGGGGGATCGTGTCTGATATAAAGTCAGGTGTGACTAATCGGGCCGTTGGGGATTCATACAGTCGGTGTAGAAAGCGCATAATTGGACCCAAGAATTGAAGGCGTTCCATCACTCGGAATAGCCAAGACAAACTGATGTTGTCGAAAGCCTTTTCGGCATCTAGCGAGATTATCGCGACATCTTGTTCTGGGTTCAATTTGGCGTATTCCAATGCTGTAAGAACTTTACGGATATTTAGGGTGGCCGAGCGTCCCTTTACAAATCCCGATTGGGCCGGATGTAGTATGTATGGAAGTATATGGGATAGGCGTGTCGCGATTATTTTAGATAAGATTTTGACATCTACATTGATCAATGAGATTGGTCGATACGACCCTGGGAGTGTGGGGTCCTTATCCTTTTTGGCTATCAGTCTAATGTATGCTTGAGTTCCTGTAGGTGGGTATGGGCCTCCGTCCCAGACAGCCTTAAAGACCTGTTTCAAAGTATCTGGAATGAATTCCTTTGTTAATTTATAAAATTCGGCCGTATAGCCATCTGGACCCGGGGCTTTAGAAGATGCTAGTGATTTGATGGTTTCTTGGATATCCTCCACAGTGATAGGTTTGTTTAGGGCATCTAGAGTATCTCCCTGCAGCCTCGGTAGGCTCAATTTATCTAAGAGAGTGTCTGCTGTGTGTTGATCAATAGGGTCTGCAGAGTATAAATGAGTATAAAACTCTGCTAAGGTTTTACTAATGCCTGTTGGAGTGGTGTGTAATATTCCCGTGCTACTTTTCAGAGCTTGAATGTGGGTGGGTCTTTTTGTCCCCGTGCAAAGTTTTGCAAGTAGCTTACCCGCCTTATTACCAAATTTATGGAAATATAGAGAGGAATAAGAGGCTTTGGCCAGCTCCTGTTGTTCTGCCCAAAGATCGAATTCTCGCTTAGCTGCTTTCCAAGTCTCAATATTGTCGGGCGTACGTGTAAGCGTTAGCCGTTCGTGTGCTAAGCGTAGGGTTTCGCTGGCTCGCATGTAATGTTGTTTGGCATTTTTTTTTAATTGAGCAGTATATGAAATAATTTTTCCTCGTAGGAAGGCTTTTCCAGCCTCCCAAAAGAGATTTGGGTCTGAGAGGTGTGCTGCATTGGTGGAAGTATAGTCCGCCCATGATGTTTGCAGCATATTGCGAAAGTCTTCGCTTTCGGCTAGGTAGGAAGGAAAACGCCACATTTGTATTGGGGACGAGGGTCGTGCGGTTATCATTTGTATTGCGATGGGGCTGTGGTCTGAGATTCTGGCATCCTTAATTTCCGGGTCTCGTAACATTTGTGAAAGTGCTGGTGATGCAAAGAAGTAGTCAATTCGGGAAAAAGAGTTATGGGGAGGGGAATAGAAGGTATATTCCCTATCGGTCGGGTGCGATAATCGCCAGATATCTATTAGCTGCATCTGATCTATTGTCTGCGCTAAGGGAGTTGGGGAGAAGTTTAAACTCTCAGTACTGGTCTCTCGACCTGCTATTTTACCCGAACGATCGATCGCGGGGGACATGACCGAATTAAAGTCTCCCCCAATTAGATGTAAAGTCTCTGGTACTGCCACCAGCCAGGCCGTCATTTCTCGAAAAAATGTAGAGTCTGGCGAGTTCGGTGCATATATATTAGTAATAGCTATGTCTTTGCTAGCTAAGGTCATATGAATCGTTATGTGACGTCCAAGCTGGTCTATTGTTACGTCTTTGATGGCATGCTTCAGGTTCCTGTGCAGTAGGATGGCTACTCCGGCTTTACGTCCCTCTGCAGGCGACCCGTAAACTGCTCCGACCCATAATTTGCGCAGACGTGCCAGATCTGCGGACAGATGTGTCTCTTGTAGTAGTGCCACATCTGCCCGCAGCCGCTTTAGGTGTCTAAGAACCATCATGCGTTTATTTGGAGAGCGAAGCCCTCTGACATTCCATGATACAATTTTCAGGTGATTCCCATCGATTGCTGAGGCCATGTCTGGTGAGTAAGAATGTTTTGAGCTTGACATAGGGGATGAGACTCCCCTCTAGACACTGCGTCATCAACCAAAGGGGTACCCAAGTATTGTATGTCTCCCAGGGCTAAAGGCACAAGGTATGAATTTGCATATTGTGTAAACATTAATATAAACTTGACAACATATAACATAACGAGAATGCGAAGTAGACTAAAACTATAGTCCAACAGGTACTTCACTTTTTTCCACACTCGGCTAGACCAGGTAACATTTCCTCCCGCCGTCCACCTGCTCCATTGTGTGGAGTGTGGTTGGGGCACCGAGCTGGGTGGGGCAAGATGGATGAGGAAGATGGGGGGTATAGGCCTATATGCTGTTACAAAACAAAAAAATAAAAAAATAAATTTTTCGGTATTAATTTAGGCCTGAACTAGGGGGGTTATTAAGTTCAGGTGTGTATGATGCCGGAAGTAGATGGTGGCTCGTTGGCAAGCAGGGTGGGCATTTGTTCTCGACAGTCTATGAAGGAGTTTAGGCGCCTGAGGAGCAGTCCGTACGGTTAACGTAACCAACGTGTCTAAGAAGGGAAAGTTCCTTGGTACCTACATTTAGGTACAGTCCCCTTACGGTTTATCAGGTATAGCTGTTGGTTTTAACAGTACGGAGGAAGACGCAGGGAATGGTGTGTAAAGAAGGAAAAAGAAGGATATTACCTATCTTTCGTCTGTTTGTCTTCGATTGCCAGCGCGGTCTGCATGCTGAGTAGTGCGACTTCGTTTGTACGGTGGTTTGCTCGGACTGGATTGTGGTTTGCGTGCCGCTGAATGTGTTGCGTTCAGTAATAATGAGGAATCTTCTGCGGAGTCGGCGTGTTCCATTTCAGAGCAGGTTGTTGCCAGGTGTCTTTCTGCATCTTCTGGCGATGTAAAGGTAAGATGTTCTCCTGAGCGCGTATGGACGCGTAAAACAGCTGGGTACGCCAGAGAGAATTTCACTTGGTTATGGTATAAGGTTGAGCAGATCGTGGAGAAAGCTTTGCGCTGCTTCATTACCTCTATCGAATAGTCCGCAAATAGTAGCAGTTTTGCTCCGTCTACAGATAGGGAGCGCGTGCGGCGGAATGCCTGCATTATGGCGGTTTTATCCGCATAGTTCAAGTATTTGACGATAACGTGCCTAGGTTTGGCTCGGTTTTCCTCATACTGACCGATGCGATGCGCTCTCTCAATAGTGCACGGTATGCGGAGTCCCAGCTGCTCTGGAATAATTTTTGCGCATATGTTGGTAAGCTGGGTGTGTGTTATAGCTTCTGGGAGACCAATTATGCGTAGATTGTTTCTCCTAGAGCGATTTTCAAGGTCATCGATTTTCTCCCATAATTCCCTATTTTCAGCAGTTAGGCGTGCTAATGTTGCTGACTGTGCAGTAGTGTCATCCTCCAGGTATGAGATCCTGTCCTCTGCCTGTGTGAGTCTTTGAGCTTGTGCTTGGAGCTCAATGTGCAGCTGCTCCAGACCCTTATGCACAGCTGCATCTACTGTGGCCGCAAGTGTGGGTCCCAGGAGGGCCACCACCTCCTGTGCAATGCCCGCTGACTGTGTGGGCACAGGCGCTTGTATGTCCGGTGGGGGCAGCGGTAGTATGGGCGCATTAGAGAGCGGCGCGGCCGCCATATTGGCTGCGCCGGGAGCTGTGTCCTCCGCAAGAGGTGCTTGTGCTGCGACCGCTCGAGCGTACGATCGCTCCACAAAGCGGTCCATGATTCCCCTCTGTGTTGCGGTGTAGTGCAGGGGGTTTCCCCGGAGCTCGGGCCGGTTTTATAGCGGTCGTTTGGAGCAGGGTGGCGGGAGCTGTGTCTGATCACAGCCTTCCCATGTGGCGCCGGAAGTGTTAGGATTTTTGTTAGTGTAGGTAAATTGTTCAGGCTTGGCTGGTAACCAAGCCTATGTTGTTTAATCTGGGTCGGGTGAGTGACTCAAGGAGGCTGGTATGACTCACAGGCAGCATCTCTAAGACCTTCCCTACTTCTATAAACATGCAGAAGGTTAGGAGTGGAGGAGCTGCCTGGAGTATTCATGAGGGTCCTGACTAATCCACAACAGATGGGTTGGCAGGGGCAGGCCCACTCAAATATTCAGGGTCATCCCAGCTGGGGCAGTGTGCAGTTCAGGTTGAAGATAAAGATGGGGTGTTAGGCTGTTGGTGGCCCTTGAGGGAGCCCCTAGTCTGGGGGGTGACCTCGGGCCTAGGATTGGGTGCAGAAGGGACCCTCTTCATGACACCCAGAGGTATCCTGACAAGGAGTCATGGGAGCAAGGAGAGGGCAGCAGGAGAACACTGCTGGGCAAATCTCCAGAGAGTGTTACAATCAGAGGACTGAGAAGCATGCCTGAAGGGACTGGGTGCAAGCAGTCTGGGATGGATGAAGTGTCAGTCTGGGAGGACTGTGGAGAAGTAGCCAGGAGGGCTAGTGAAAGGGGCAGCTGCAGCCAGGCGGGTACTGGGACCAGTAGGCACAGGATTAGGACAGCATAGCACTAAAGATCTCTTTTTCTGCTACACTACCAAAGGGGTCTGAGGTCCCGGCCTACAAAAGGGCCAAGCTTTAAAATATTTAATCAAGGCAACTTCTGCCATCAGGAAGTCGGAGCATCTGTTTGTCATTCCAGGTGGAACACATAATGATTTTACGGCTTTCAGCAAGATTATTGCCTCTAGGTTGGTAAAGCTCATCTCCTTGGCCTACAAGTTGAAAGGGTTGGCTGCGCCAGGAGAATCACGGCACTCTTCACTAGAAGGGTCTCGACCTTGAGAGTGGCAGCAGGCCGAGTGTCTGAAACTGTCTGCAAGGCAGCTACGTGGGCACCAAAATATTCATATTCATGGCTTAAAGAGGAAGCAAACCCTAATGGGTTTACTTCCTCTTTGTTTCCCTGCAAAGGTAAAGCATAATGGACTCTTATGCATCGCATAGTAGTCCATTTTGTATCACTTACCTGAAACAGGAGCCAGTGAAGTCACAGCTGTCCCCTTGCGCACAGAGCCTCCATCTTCGGTGCCGCGATGATGTCACTCCCGCACATGTGCACGGGAGCCGCCACTCGCGGCATATCGCTGTTGAGAGAGACCTTCTCAGTGCGCCTGCGCGCCGCTGTCTATGGCGCATGCGCCGTAGACAGCGGCGCCTGTAGTTTGGCAAATATCTCCTAAACCGCGGAGGTTTAGGAGATATGTCTTTGACCTACAGGTAAGCCTTAATCTAGGCTTACCTGTAGGTTCAAGTGGTTTGTAAGGGTTTACAACCACTTTAATGACAGTTGAGTGTGGCAGAGGCACCCTGGCTTGTTTTTGTAGTAGAATTGAGGAGTGTGTAGCATTGTTCCTCCCCTGTTTTGGCTCGTTAGTTCCCAGCTGTGCTGACATGGAGTTGTCAGGAAAATTGAAAATTTCATTCAGATACATATCATAATTTTCCTTTCCTGAGGAGCTCCATGGCAGCACAGATCCCACCCAGCTTGGTTGGACTAGTTACAGAACGCTGAGGCTGTAGATGGGCTCAAATGTGTATGAGTCCTGGAGGCATGGGGGGCGGAGCCTATACCCAGCTGTGCTGCCATGGAGCTCGTCAGGAAAGGAAAATTACAGTAAAGTATTTAATTACATTTAAAATTTTTAAGTAAGTGTCACTGCATTTGGTTACTACCATTACCATTTTTAACTTCTTTGGCTAGCCGCTCTTTTTCTGCCTTCTTTGTTATACATATGCCGAGTACACACGTTCGGACTTTGTCCGCCGGACCTAGTCCGGCGGATTGTCTGCCGGACTTTCCGAGGGGGGACTTCCCCACACACGCCCGGACTTCCGAGCGTGTGACTTGCCCACAAACGCCCGGACTTCTCCGGCGGACAATCCGTGGGAAAAAGTCCACGGGACTTTTGAAAATGAACGGACTTGCCCACACACGGAGCAGTCCGTTCATTTAGAACGTAACTGCAGGTGACGGGGCTAGCGCGGCGGCATTCACTGCCTTCGCTAACTTCGTCTACCTGAAGTCACGTGCTAAATGAACGGACTTTCCGATGATTGGAAAGTCTGCTAATTTCAAAAGTCCGGCGGACTAGCCTACTAACGGCGGATAATTTTAAAATAAAACTTAAAACCTAGTGCGCCGGACTTTTGGCGCCAAAAAGTCCGCCGGCGCCCACACACGAGGGGATTGTCCGGTAGACTCGAGTCCAGCGGACAATCCCGCGGGATAGTCCCTTCGTGTGTACGTGGCATTAGCCATACTCAATGTAACGGTTCAGTGATTCTTAGAACTTCAGAATCATGGCAGCTTTACTTTATTCATGTATTTATTGCATACATATCATCCATGTTACCACTATGTTTTTCTGCTGCTTGGCAGTAAATTATCCAAAGAGTTGTTTCAAGCCTCTGTTTGTCTTTTTTCCAAACAACACACCTCCTTAAAGTGGTTGTAAACCCACAAAAAAAAGGAAAAAAACCCTGCAAGACAAAGTAATAATGAGCTAGTATGCATAGCATAATAATGCTTAAAGTGAAACAATAAAAGAGAAATATTCCTTTTAAATATCGTACCTGGGGGGTGTTTATATTTATGCTTGTAAAGTGGTGCATGTTTGCTGTGTTTAGAACAGTCCCTGCACAAAATGACATTTCTAAAGGGAAAAAAAGTAATTTAAAAGTACATCCCTATGGCTTCCCTGTAGCGTCAGAGGAGGCGGGGTCACCCGGTTACATCACCGTGTGGCCCCACCCTCAGTTATAAAAGAACTGTCATCTGCGAAGATGCATCCATGGAGGCAGGCCTTTTTTTTTCTTTTTCGGTCAGTCGGCGGAGCAATAGAAGAAGACGACTTTGTGGGACATTTTTATTTTTTAATAAAGGACTTATCCCAAGCCGTGTCTTGTCATACCATTTTAACACTTTTTTTGTAAAATGGTAGGGGTAAATGTACCCCATTACTATTTCACACAGGGAGGAGGCTGGGATCTGGGGGGCCATTGTTTAAAGGGGGCTTCCATATTTCGATAAGCCCCCTGCCTGAAGACCCCCACAACCACCGGGCAAGGGTTGTGGGGATGAGGCCCTTGTCCCCATCAACATGGGGACAAGGTGCTTTGGGGGCTACCCCAAAGCACCCTCCCCATGTTGAGGGCATTTGGCCTGGTATGGTTCAGGATGGGGGGCTCTCTTGTCCCCCCTCTTTTCCTGCGGCCTGCCAGGTTGCATGCTCGGATAACGGTCTGGTATGAATTTTTTCTGTGGGACAGCGACGCCATTTTTAAAAAAAAATTACTGCTGGGTTCCCCTTTAAATCCATACCAGACCTGAAGGGTCTTGTATGGATTTTGAGGGGGACCCCCACGCCATTTTTGTAAAAATTTTGGCGTGGGGGTCCCCTTAATATTCATACCAGACCCAAAAGGCATGGTAATGGACTGTGGGGGAATCCCATGCCTTTAAAAAAAAAAAAAAAACACGGGAAAAATGCGTCACTTTACAGGCATGTTATAGACACCCCCCAGGTACAAAATTTAAAGGAATATTTAACTTTTATTGTTTCACTTTTAAGCATTATTAAAATCACTGATCCCGAAAAAACTTCCGTTTTTTAAACTTTTTTTGCATTGATACATGTCCCCTGGGGCAGGACCCGGGTCCCCAAACACTTTTTATGACAATAACTTGCATATAAGCATTTAAAATTAGCACTTTTGATTGCTTCCATAGACTTTTAAACGGTGTTTTGAATTTGCCGCGAACACCCCAAATTGTTCGCTAGTCGGCGAACACCCGACTTGAACATTGGGCTCATCCCTATTGGTTATACCAATCACATGGATGTATCTCATACATCTTGCTACACACATATAAAGCAGTCTGTTTCAGACTGCAGACAGACTATCTGGAACTTGTGAGTGTCTCCCTTGATGACAGGACATACATTTCAATGCTGTCATTGCATTTGGTTACTATTATTACCATTTTGTAACATCTTTGGCTAGCCGTTCTTTCATTCATGTATTTATTGCAAACATAAAATCCATGTTACCGTCGTGTTTTGCTTCTACTTGCCAGTAAATTATCCAGAGAGTTATTTCAAGCTTCTGTTTGTCTTTCTGCCAAACAATACACTTTCTATAATCCTGTATATTTTTTTATGCCAGGGCCATCCTCAGCAGTGTTGCCAACCTAGCAGATTGAAATTTACTGACACAACACCCAAAATTGACTGGCACAGCCAAGTTTTTACTGGCATTTCATTCCAAAAGTAACAAAATTACAGTTTTAAGTACAAATTTCACTATTTAGGCTACAAACAAGTACAATATGTAATTAGCAATGTGATTTAAGGTAGATAATAAGGCAAAAAACATATCTTATTTTATTTTTGATATAGTAAGTAAGTGGCTCAGGGACAGGACTAGAATGAGCAGCACACACATGAAATGGACTCTCACAGTGATACTGACAGCAGTACAGCAGTACAGATTACCGACACGAAACGTCCCCTCCAGAGTCACAGTGACAGTCTCTCTCCAAGCCAGGTGGTCCCTCCAGTCCAAACAGCACTGATGGACCTGCCTTGCTCCCATCCCACAGACACAAGGCTCTGGCTGCTCTGCTTGGCTCCCCTCCACCATGACATCACAGGACATGCTCAGGCACCGCCTCCACCAGAGCCGCCCCAACACACTGTAGCAGGCACTTGTGTCGGCTGGTTCCGGGTCGCACATCACAGCCATATTTTTTACTGGCTGCCAGTAAATATACTGACGGTTGGCAACACTGGTCCTCAGACAAATGATCCCTGTGAGCGCCTGCACAGCTACAGCAATGTTATTCATACTGTCTATATATTTTTTTTTTCATCTCGCCTGTCTTCACTTTTTGTAGAGTCTGTTTTTTGGACTTACTCTGCCACTCTACCTCTAGGGGCATTTCCCCTCCTGCTGGCAGAGCTCAGATGCAATGGGACAATTTGGAGAGCTTTAACCCCATGATCCACGTTGTGTTTTTATATCTGTCAATGGTAGCCACCATGTGAGTATTTTTTAGACGGAAATGCCATTTTGATGTTATGTTTGCTATTTGTCATGCCTGCTTTTACTTTCTATATACCATATTTTTTTCTGATACTCTGTTATTATATTACCAGATGTCCCAGCTTTCTCTGACCGTCCCCTGAAGAAGGAATTTAAATGTATATTCCGAAACATGTTAGGATTTCTTTTGCGGTTATGGCCTCTTACTGTGAGATTAACCGAGTCATAGAATTCAGCTGTATATTATCCATATATGATTACCATTCATGTATAGTAAATGTGATATTCTCCTCTATTGTTAGACGGTTTTTAGCAATAAAATTTGTACTTTTTATTATACTTCTTTACGCTTCTTTCTGGTTTCCAACCTATGCTTAATTTCCTTCGATTTTTTTTGTTCTGTCATTCACGCCTCGACCACTGGACCCACGGCACCACATCTCTCCCAGGGCCACTCAAGGGATGCGCTGGCATCCTGTGTATGCTGCCTCTACAGTCTCATCTCAGCTTTTCACACTGACATCCCTCCTGGACATTACTCATTTGTATCTCTATTCCAGGCTGGACACCCAGGGCTATACTGGACCCCGGGATAGGCGGCAAATCTTGAGGCGCCAATAGCATCTCAGTAGCTTCCTTTTTTATATACCTTTCAGTGCAAGGAAGCCCAGCTAACACCACCCCCACCAGGACCTCCTTGAAGGTATGAGAATATCCAAGATTTTCATTATATAATTTTATTTTTTTCAATCTTTCGTTACATTTCTCTATCTAGACGACTCACGTTGGGCCCTACCGCAAACCGGTGTGGCCTCTGGGACTGCAGCCTTTATAGTTCCCTGCAGTCCACACAGCCTTCTCGTTAGGCAGGACTTTACACTCCGGCCCCAGGACACATCTACAGGTAACTTTTTCTCCTGTTTTTTCATTCATGAGTGCATGTGGGACACACGTCACTTGTGGCCACAGACATCTCTGGCCTCTACTTAGTCCAGTACAACTTTGCATATCCTCCTCTCTCATAGGGATCTGCGCCCCACCTTTTGGACTGGTAATACACTGGTTTGTGTCCTGATGCCCTCTGTTGGTGAATTCCCCTGTGGTTCTGTCAGGCCTGGTACACACGGCCTGCCTAATCCGGATCAGGAGCTAATACAGGAACAGTGGCCATCTGTTCCCTGTAGCTTTTTCTTAAAGTGTTTTAGGTGGATGCAGTAATCTATGATGTCCCCAAGCAATACTATATGGTCGGTACCTATCTGTATATATTTTCAACTATAATGGTATTAGATACACATATATTTATGTTAACAATGTGTTTTTCTGTGCCTTCTCACCCCTGGTTTATGATTGGCTTATCAATTATAAACATGCTATTGTCGTGCTGATCTCAATCAAATACCCCTGAAGAAGAGTATAACTCGAAACGCATCGGGTACTCCCCGTATGTGTGTTCCATATGCAACGGAGTCTATGATTGTGAACTTCATATATTGCAGTGCATGTTTTTTGTGTTACGCATCCTGCATTCCCTAGTGTATCCACTGTGTTGCATTTATTGTATCCACACCCTTTGCTAATAAAAATTATACTCATTATCACCTCAGAGTAGCTCTTTTTCCCTTTAAAGTCCCATAAGAGGAACAAATTTCCATTTGCTTAGACTATTGGGGATGTGGGTTAATCCTACTCTGTAGACCAACCTAGCACCACTTTTTAATTTCTTGTTTTTTTTGTTAGTCCTTCCCTGGTTCAACCCCTCTGGTGGTTTTGGAACAAGGCACAGTTCTCTGGTTGCCAGGCACAACGTCCAGCAGGTTAACCATGGGCAGATATCCCGGACAACACCCCCATATGTAGCGCTACCCCCGCAGGAGCCTCTGGTGAATAAAGGTATCTCCCACCCTGCATGACCTGACACACAGAATCTTCCACACACACTGGAGACAAGAATCAGTCCTTGCAGCTTTGTATTTTATTAGGGGTATTGGACTTGGATAGGGTTGAGGGTATTCATCAAGGCAGTAGCAAAACTCTTCAGGGACACAACTATATATACAGCCTGTACACGCTCTTCTTCTACCTCCAGCACATGCTCATAGAACTACAACTCCCAGGACCAGCTGCCACTGTTTGGATGATCTAAAAAAGGCTCAGTTAGATCTGTAGCGACCACCCTTTATGGTCACACCATCCTCCCTGAGTCACTCCCCTGACCCAGATAAACCAAAACACAGGCTTGGCTGTCACAATTGTCACACTTTACCTACACTTAAAGTGTTACTAAACCCAGCAATATAAAAACAAATCATCCCCCCCACAGTGCACAAAGCTTCTAAATCTTATTTTTATATCCACATACTGCTGCTATATACTTTTTTTCTCTTCAGTATATTGTGGTAAACTGCAGGGTCCCAGCGATTCCAGAGTGTTCATGTAGGAGGAGATTTCACTCTCCTCTGATGAAACTTCCTCTGTATCAGTATACCCTCACCCGCGATCCGGCCAGCGCTGATTGGCGCTGTGCCAATGACCCGCTCAGTGCTCAAATTTTTTTATTTTCAGCATAAAAGACACAACTGAGCATGTGTAGGTTGGCTACTGCCTGTGTTAGCTGGCCTTCCCAAGATAGACAATGCAAGAAGGGGAGGATCTGTGCATACAGGATAAATCAGACTTTTTACACAGTGCAGAGGATTAACCCCTAAAGTTCCACAGTGAGTATAACAGGCATGCTATTCTGCATTGACAGACAGATTTTACTGTTGTGGGTTTAGTAAAAAAAAAACTATTCTACTTCTAGCACACTAGAGGGTGCTACACTAGTATTGCCTCGCTAGTATATACTGTATATATTTGAGAGGATATAACCTGTGACAACTCTACAAGACCCATGGTCCTACCTAAGGGTGGGGATCACCTCCCCTTTTCTCTGGTTTTATTCCCCGGAGATCCTAGGATCCTCATTGTTGCTTCACACTAGGATTTCTCTCTCTCGAGCTTTAATATGTGAGAGGTTACGCAGTGATCCGGCTACCATACCGATCTGTAATTATTCTACTCTGCTACCTATAGCTTTTTACATCTGTAAGAAATTAGATGTTGTATGATCCTCCTGAATGTACCCCTCCCCCCGCGTGAACCTTATTTCTTTATGGGCTGCGTCCCTCTCATTGCATTATGGTAGATCCTGTCTTATCCTCTCTATCAATGGGAACAGTGGCGGAACTACTGCCATAGTGACACATGCGGGTGCTATGGGGCCCGCAGCCAAGTGGGGCCCAGTGAGAGCAGGCGACTCCACAGGTGAGAGTGGGTGGCTCCGCGGGTGAGAGCGGGCAGGTCCGTGGGTTAACATCGCGGGCGGCTCTGAGGGTCCGCAGGTGAGAGCGTGGGCGTGAGCAGGCTGGCCAATCAGGGAGCTGGCGGGCGGGGGAGCAGAGAGATGACATCATCTCTCATCGCCCGGCTCCCACCCTGTATCCCTGTAGTGCAGTTCCCCCTCACTCTGCAGGCAGCCGGGAAGCAGAGAGATGACATGATCTCTCTGCTGCCTGACTCTGTGGCACAGCAGGAAAGTGACACAGCAAGTGACAATCCGTAACGTCTGGCAGGCGACGTGGCAAGTGAAAATCTGGGACGTGGCAAGTGACAATCCGTAACATGTGGCAGGTGATGTGGCAAGTGACAATCCGTAATGTGTGGCAAGTGACAATCCAGGACGTGGCAAATGACAATCCATAATGTGTGGCAAGTGATGTGACTAGTGAAAATCTGGGACGTGGCAAGTGACAATCCATGATGTGTGGTAAGTGACAATCCGTAATGTGTGGCAGGTGACAATCCATAATGTGTGGCAGGGGACGTGGCAAGTGGACAATCCGCAACATATGGCAGGTGACATTCCGTAACGTGACAAGTGATAATCTGCATCTGGTGGCAGGCGACGTGGCAAGTGGACAATCCGCAATGTGTGGCAAGTGACAATCCAGGACGTGCAAAGTGACAATCCATAATGTGTGGCAGGTGACAATCCGGGACGTGGCAAGTGGACAATCCGGGACGTGGCAAGTGGACAATCCGGGACGTGGCAAGTGGACAATCCGGGACGTGGCAAGTGGACAATCCGGGACGTGGCAAGTGGACAATCCGGGACGTGGCAAGTGGACAATCTGCAACACGTGGCAGGTGACATGGCAGGAGACATTCCATAATGTGTGATAAGTGACAATGTGCATCTGGTGGCAGGCGATGGTGGCAAGTGACACGCTCGGCTCCCACTGATTCTGCATTATGGTGAGTTGAACTGTTTTATTTTATATAATAGAAGAGGAATTGGTTAGAAGACATGGAGGTCGGCAATGTGTGTCCTTCAGGGGCTGCATTCAGTATACTCCATACTTTATTGTTCAAAATGTAATATAAGCTGTTGCCTGGGTACTGTGCCACATGGGTGTGGTAATCTGTTGTTCAATGGCATTAGTTCATATTTTTTGTGTGGGGGGGGGGGCTGTTTGCAGGGGGGGGGGGGGGGGGGGGGGGGGGTAATACAACATTTTGCTATGGGGCCCTGTGATTTCTAGTTACGCCCCTGAATGGGGATTTTCTCTTTTGCTCCTTATCTATGTAGATTTATTCTATTCTTCAATAAAATGTTTGAACAACAGAAAATCTATAAAAGATTCAGCAAAATTCTAATCAGCCGCTCAGCTGGTAAGAATTCTCACACAGCAGAACCCCATGATAATTGTATAGAATGTACGAGCAGCTCAGCCCCATTTATCTCCTCCATAGGAATCCTCACATTACAGGGAGATGATAAATGTCTTTATATTACAATCACCAGTCAGGATCTGAGGAGTAAGGCCCCTTTCACACGATCACACCGATCCGATCCGTCTGTCCATTGTTCAGGCCGATCCGATCGTCACCCATTGACTTCTATGGTGAGACGGATGTCAGCGGATCTGTGTCTGATGTGACACCCGCCTGGCATCCGATCCGACAAGATCCACTGAAATCAGACGTATAGAGATACGTTCTCCATCCGTCCAGCGGGTCGGATGGGATGGAGATGGACAGACGGTCAGTTTTCATTGGATCTCCCCATAGAGGAGGGCGGGGCTCTTCCAGGTCCATCTCTGCACAGTGAGTGGCTCCGCCCCCTGTGAAAGGCGCCTAAAAGATAAAACGATATTTTATTTATTACAACTTTATTCATGAAATGTGATGAGAAGCCGGAATGTGGTGTGATATGATGTGCAGTATATGGTCTGCGCCCCATTAATGTCCCCCAATAATATCACACAACTATTTCTATTCATTATATATAGAGACTGGAATCCCAATCCTGACCTCCCTCCCATCCCCCATTGGGGTCCCCCCAGGCTGATCGATCGTCTGATGAGTCCTCCTGTATTGTCCTCCTCCATTCACAGCAATGTCCCCTCCCCATCCTCCATTCACAGCAATATCCCCTCCCCCTCCTCCATTCACAGCAATGTCCCCTCCCCCTCCTCCATTCACAGCAATGTCCCCTCCTCCATTCACAGGGATGTCCCCTCCCCCTCCTCCATTCACAGCAATGTCCCCTCCCCCTCCTCAATTCACAGGGATGTCCCCTCCTCCATTCACAGGGATGTCCCCTACCCCCTCCTCCATTCACAGCAATGTCCCCCCCTCCTCCATTCACATCAATGTCCCCCCCTCCTCCATTCACAGCAATGTCCCCTCCCCCTCCTCCATTCACAGGGATGTCCCCTCCCCCCTCCTCCATTCACAGGGATGTCCCCTCCCCCCTCCTCCATTCACAGGGATGTCCCCTCCCCCCTCCTCCATTCACAGGGATGTCCCCTCCCCCATTCACAGCAATGTCCCCCCCCCCTCCTCCATTCACAGGGATGTCCCCTCCCCCATTTACAGAAATGTCCCCTCCCCCCTCCTCCATTCACAGGGATGTCCCCTCCCCCCTCCTCCATTCACAGGGATGTCCCCTCCCCCCTCCTCCATTCACAGGGATGTCCCCTCCCTCCCCCTCCATTCACAGGAATGTCCCCTCCTTCATTCACAGCAATGTCTCCTCCCCCTCCTCCATTCACAGCAATGTCCCCTTCCCCTCCTCCATTCACAGCAATGTCCCCTCCCCCTCCTCCATTCACAGTAATGTCCCCTCCTCCATTCACAGGAATGTCCCCTTCCCCCTCCTCCATTCACAGCAATGTCCCCTCCCCCTTCTTCCATTCACAGCAATGTCCCCTCCCCCTTCTTCCATTCACAACAATGTCCCCTTCCCCCTCCTCCATTCACAGCAATGTCCCCTTCCCCCTCCTCCATTCACAGCAATGTCCCCTCCCCTCTCCTCCATTCACAGCAATGTCCACTCCCCCTCCTCCATTCACAGCAATGTCCACTCCCCCTCCTCCATTCACAGCAATGTCCCCTTCCCCCTCCTCCATTCACAGCAATGTCCACTCTCCCTCCTCTATTCACAGCAATGTACCCTCCTCTATTCACAGCAATGTACCCTCCTCCATTGACAGCAATGTCCCCTCCCCCTCCTCCATTCACAGCAATGTCCCCTCCAGTCGCCTGCAGTGGCTGCTGATGTGTTTTTTTTTTTTTGGGTGGGGGGCAGAAAATGATCCACCCACCGATACCACCCCCCAGGTTGGTAAGTCAGGCAGGTCACGGGGGTTATGGGTGGCACCCCTCCCATCGGTTAGTCAGTAGTCGGGCCCCGCACTTACCCCATTTTGCGGGAACGCTCCAGATAGCGTCGGTTTCTCTCCGGCCGCTTTCCCTGTGTCTCCTCCCTCCTCCTCTTGGCGGACAATCCAATCAGAACTCCTTTCGGCCAATCGGGTGACGGTTCTCACGACACACTTCCTGATTGGCCGGGAGGAGAATCGGTGTTACAATAGCGAATAATATTCATTCGCTATTGTCACACAACTGGGTGGGATCAGGAAGTGGGTCCTGAGACTCCCTGGCCAATCGGGCCTCAGGAGCAGCTTCCTGATTGGCAGGGAGGAGAATCAGGAAGGCAATAGTGAATATTAATTTGTTATTGTCACACAGCTGGGTGGGATCAGAGGGCAATGCTCTGCGCCACGAGCCACCCATTTTTTTAAGCCAATTGGAGCCTCTGGCTCTAATCATGTGCTTCTAAAAAAAATAAAAAAAATTAAAAATAAAATTTAAAAAACCCCATTCAAATCCATGCATGTAGATTGGGGGGCCCGACATGTATATTATATTTTTTATAAAAAAATTATTTATTAAATTTTTTTATTATTATTAAAAATTCATTTTTTTACTTGAACACCCTAGAGAATAAATGGCGGTCGTTGCAATACTTTACGCTACACCGTATTTGCGCAGCGGTCTTTAAAGCGCACTTTTTTGGGGGAAAGAAATACACTTTGACTTAAATAAGATAACATTAAAGTTTGTTCAATTTTTTTTTCAAGGGCACTTTTTTGGGGAAAAAATCCACTATTTTTTTGAATCCACAATTTTTTCAGATCCTCAGAGAGTTCTTTGCCATGAGTGGCCATGTTGAACTTCCAGTGACCAGTATGAGAGAGTGAGAGCGATAACACCAAATGTAACACACCTGCTCCCCATTCACACCTGAGACCTTGTAACACTAACCAGTCACATGACACCGGGGGAGGGAAAATGGCTAATTGGGCCCAATTTGGAGATTTTCACTTAGGGGTGTACTGACTTTTGTTGCCAGCGGTTTACACATTAATGTGTTGAGTTATTTTGAGGGGACAGCAAATTTCTCTTCACTACTTATCAGGCTGGTGCTCCCTATGATTTGCTCCCTATGATTTGCTCCCTATGATTTGCTCTATAGGCCCTCACTCCATACCAGAACTAGTACATGAACAATGTTCACTAGACCAGCCTTGTAGAGGACATCTATACTTTTTAAATCCCCTATCACCATTTGACTCAGTTAACCACTTGCTTACTGGGCACTTTTACCCCCTCCTGCCAAGGCCATTTTTTAGCTTTCAGCGCTGTCGCTCTCTGAATGACAATTGTGCGGTCATACAACACTGTACCCATATGACATTTTTATCATTTTTTCCCCCTCAAATAGAGATTTCTTTTGGTGGTAATTAATCACTGCTGGGTTTTTTATTTTTTTGCTAAAAATACAAAAAAATATATTTTGAAAAAAACAAACAAAAAAACTGTTTTATAGTTTGTTATAAAATTTTGCAAACAGGTAATTTTTCTCCTTCATTTATGGACGCTGATAGGTGGCACTGGTAGGCGCTGATGAGGCGGCACTGGTGGGCACTGATGAGGTGGCACAGATAGGGGACACTGACAGCATTGATGGGTGGCACTAGTGGGCACTGGACACTGAGACGGCACTGGTGGGCACTGAGGTGGCACAGATAGGGGACACTGACAGCATTGATGGGTGGCACTGAGGTGGCACAGATAGGGGACACTGACAGCATTGATGGGTGGCACTGAGGCAGCACTGGTGGGCACTGAGGTGGAACAGATATGGGACACTGACAGCATTGATGGGTGGCACTGGTGGGCACTGATGAGGCAGCACTGGTGGGCACTGAGGTGGCACAGGGGACACTGACAGCATTGATGGGTGGCACTGGTGGACACTGAGGCAGCACTGGGGGGCACTGAGGTGGCACAGATGGGTGGCACAGATAGGGGACACTGACAGCATTGATGGGTGGCACTGATGAGGCGGCACTGGTGGGCACTGAGGTGGCACAGATAGGGGACATTGATAGTGGGCACTGATGAGGCAGCACTGGTGGGCACTGAGGTGGCACAGATGGGTGGCACTGGTGGCCACTGATTGGCAGCATTGCTATGCACTGGTGGGAACAGATACTCTGGTTATGTCTCACCCTGTTCACGACCGCTGTCCCTTCTGCTCACACTGTCAGCGTGAGCAGAAGAAAGGCGACTGCGTGATTTAATTAAAGATCGGTAATCAGCTGTCATTGGCTGACAGCTGATCATGTGGTAAGGGGCTGTGATCAGCCGAGTCTCGCTGACTCAGTGATTACAGCATGTGCTGCGCCCCGCCCCCCCTTCGCAGGAGGCGCACAGACAGCTCATACACAGGAGGACGTCATGTGACGGCCTCTCGGCAATTAAGGTCCGCGCCGTAGCCGTCATTTGGCTATAGCGCGGACCGAGAAGGTTAGAACTTTATATATTAAAGTGTGTTACTGCAGTTACATGTTTCACCACAAGAGGTCATCAGTGACACAGTTTTGAAGTTGACATTCCACAGTTTTTATTATTTTATAAAAAAATAAATAAATTGGGGTTAGAAAAATTAGTCTATAAAAGTATTGTAATGAATCTGCGCTGTGATAACACTTGTGGCTTCTGGCAAACAAAGTTTGATATACCCGAGGACATACAAATAAAGATTGAACTGAATCTAATTAATGGTGAGAAAACTCAACCAATATTAAGGTGTTAGCGATTGGTTGGTTGGGACGGAATGCCTCCAGAGCAAGTGAATCGCGGAGCAAATTGGGTTGGGGATAAAGAGATATCCCAGGAAGGCAATACGGAGAATCGACTGCGGTATACCTTTCGAAAACGGTTTACTGGCTCTGCATCATTTCATGACTTAACCACTTTCAGCCCCGGACCATTTTGCTGGCTTAAGACCAGAGCACTTTTTGCGATTCGGCACTGCGTCGCTTTAACTGACAATTGCGCGGCCGTGCGACGTGGCTCCCAAACAAAATTGACGTCCTTTTTTCCCCACAAATAGAGCTTTCTTTTGGTGGTATTTGATCGCCCCTGCGGTTTTTATTTTTTGCGCTATAAACAAAAAAAGAGCGACAATTTTGAAAAAAACACATTATTTTTTACTTTTTGCTATAATAAATATCCCCCAAAAATATATAAATAAAATAAATTTTCCTCAGTTTAGGCCGATATATATTCTTCTACATATTTTTGGTAAAAAAAAATGCAATAAACGACTGGTTTGTGCAAAAGTTATAGCGTTTAAAAAAATAGGGGATAGTTTTATGGCATTTTTATTAATCATTTTTTTTTTTTACTAGTAATGGCGGCGATCAGCTATTTTTTTTATCGTGACTGGGACATTATGGCGGACACATCAGACATTTTTGGGACCATTGTCATTTATACAGCGATCAGTGCTATATAAATGCACTGATTCCTGTGTAAATGACACTGGCAGTGAAGGGGTTAACCACTAGGGGGCAGTGTAGGGCTTAAGTGTGTCCTTGGGAGTGTTTCTAACTGTGGGGGGGGGCGTGGCTACGTTTGGCACGTCACTGATCTCTGCTCCGATCACAGGGAGCAGAGATCAGTGACACTGTCACTAGACAGAACGGGGAGATGCTTGTTTACATTAGCATCTCCCTGTTCTTCCTCTCCGTGAGACGATCGCAGGTATCCCCACTGCGATCGGGACCCGCGACTCGACTCACGGAGCTTGCTGCGCACGCTGCCCCAGGCCGTTTCTTAAAGGGCCACGTACAGGTACGTTAGTTTGCCTGTACGTGCCCTTCTGCCCCAGTATATATGCGTGAGGCGGTCGGCAAGCGGTTAAACTCCCTTATGCGAAAAAGTTTTCTCCCTATTGTGGGGTCACCAGTCCGGTATTTGTATAATGAAATCATATCCCCTCTCAAGCGTCTCTTCTCCAGAGAGAATAAGTTCAGTGCTCACAACCTTTCCTCATAACTCCAGACCCTTTATTAGCTTTGTTGCCCTTCTTTGTACTCGCTCCATTTACAGTACATCCTTCCTGAGGACTGGTGCCCAGAACTGGACAGCATACTCCTGGTGCGGCCGGACCAGAGTCTTGTAGAGCTGGAGAGTTATCGCTTTATCTCTGGAGTTGATCCCCTTTTTAATGCCAATATTCTGTTTGCTTTGTTGGCAGCAGCTTGACATTGCATGCCATTGCTGAGCCCATCATCTACTAGGACCCCCAGGTCCTTTTCAGAGGTTCTCCCCCCAGTCTATAGATTGCATTCAGATTTTTGCCACCCAAATGGATTATTTTATTTTTATTTTTTTACATTGAACCTCATTTGCCATGTAGTTGCACACCCCATTCATTTGTTCAGATCTTTTTGCAAGGTTTCCACATCCTGCGGAGAAGTTATTGCCCTGCTTAGCTTAGTATCGTCCACAAATACAGAGCTTGAACTATTTCCCCATCCCCATTCTCCAGGTCCTTTATGAACAAATTAAACAGGATTGGTCCCAGCACAGAACCCTGGGGGACCCCACTACCCACCCCCGACCATTCCGAGTACTCCCCATTTATAACCACCCTCTGAACTCGCCCTTGTAACCAGTTTTCAATCCATGTACTCACCCTATGGTCCATGCCAACGGACCTTACTTTGTACAGTAAACAGGGAACTGTGTCAAAATGCTTTTGTAGAATCCGAATCCACCACGTCTCCGGGCCTTCCTTTATCTAGATGGCAACTCACCTCCTCATAGAAGGTAAACGCAGCAGCAGGACAAGGGAGCGTGCCCACACGAGTGTCCCGAGGGAGAGCACTTCTTCGACGGGGCATTCGAGAAGAGGGGGGCCAGGAGCGCTGCTGAGGGGCCCCAGAAGAGGAGGTTTGGGGCCACTCTGTACAAAACCAACTGCACACAGGAGGTTAGTATGCCATTTTTTTTTTTTAAACAAACCTTTAGTTACCCTTTAAAAACAGTGTATGCATGCGCACTTGCAAAATTATATTTATAAAACATTCACTGCACAAAAGGGCAGAAGTATGTGCGCAAGCTGAAAATGGATTGAACTCAGTTCTCAGAACACATGTTGGTTGCCATCATCCCTATACTTGGTATAGAAAAGAACCTCTAAAAGTAGGACTATACCGGCAACTCGATAAACCAATTTAGGCTATATGAGATAATTTTATATATTTATTATACAAATTTATAAAGCATACAAAACATTAAAGAAAAAGTTTTTTAAAAACAATATGGTGAATAATACAAATGACATGCATATCTGAAGAAGGTGATGATGCTGAACTCCGACGCGTTTCCAAAAGGCTGAAAAGTGTGCCTGTTTTCCTCAGGGAATTATGGTCACCATCTACAGAACATCAAAACATGTCAAATTTAAAAGTAGAAATTCCATACCCCATTTTGACGTGGAGAAAGAAATCTAACTTGCATAAGAATATACACAGGTACTCAAAAATACACAGGTACTCAAAAAATGTATAGATATAATGCTATGAAGAATACACTTACATAGTCAGATACAATGTCACATGTATGGTATTGCCTCCCGTTCACCTCCGAGAAAGACCGGTGTCCAAATGCTGGGCAGGGGACCAAAATTGCATTCCCAAACCCTCCACAAGACGGTAGGTTGAAGAGAATATTTTCCTTAAATCTAATGGCCAAAAAACCTAAACGCCACCAATAAAGGGAATTGGAGTGAGTAAAAAACCTGGAAAGAGCTTTTTAAGAAAGTATTGGGAAGAGCATAAAAATCTTGGGAAAAAAGCCCCCAAATCTTAACGCATTTGTCCCAAATGTAACTCACCATGTATTCTATAAGGAGAGGGTCCAAAAAGGAAAAGTGTCCAGGAGAAACTCCCAACGTGTCCCAGTGGAGGCGAGCAGTTCCCACAGCAAATGCTGTGGAGCGGAATGACGCCATGTACCATCTTAAGCGCCCTTATATAGATGGAAAGGGTTCCTGTCCCGCCCCAGTGGGTGTTGACGATGACGTCAGACGCACCGGCGTCCAGCGTCATCGTAAGCAGACCCGCCTAGTGGGCTGCGTCCTGTGGGGAATCCAGATGGATGGGAGGATGTGGGTGGGTGCGTATGTGCGCTAAACACCGGAAACCCGGGGGGCGGCGCATCGGGGACGTCAAGAGGCGTCCCTATCTTACCCAGCAATATCACGTTGCGCTGGATGCGCATGCGTGATAGGGGAAACCCAGCCAGAGATCGTCCGTCTGAGGCGCAGGCTTGTGATGGACCGAGATGCGCCTGCGCAGGGTATAAGGCATGGAAAAGAGTGATGAGCAGCCTGGGGCGTCGGTGGCCGCATCTAAGGCCCCAACCCACCCCATAAACAGGAAAGCAACTGGGAAGAAGTACCCCCAAAGGTGCCCAAATGAAGCGGAAGAAATTTTTTCCGCATAGAGTGGGGATGGGGGATAATCCCCCATCCCCACTCTATGCGGAAAAAATTTCTTCCGCTTCATTTGGGCACCTTTGGGGGTACTTCTTCCCAGTTGCTTTCCTGTTTATGGGGTGGGTTGGGGCCTTAGATGCGGCCACCGACGCCCCAGGCTGCTCATCACTCTTTTCCATGCCTTATACCCTGCGCAGGCGCATCTCGGTCCATCACAAGCCTGCGCCTCAGACGGACGATCTCTGGCTGGGTTTCCCCTATCACGCATGCGCATCCAGCGCAACGTGATATTGCTGGGTAAGATAGGGACGCCTCTTGACGTCCCCGATGCGCCGCCCCCCGGGTTTCCGGTGTTTAGCGCACATACGCACCCACCCACATCCTCCCATCCATCTGGATTCCCCACAGGACGCAGCCCACTAGGCGGGTCTGCTTACGATGACGCTGGACGCCGGTGCGTCTGACGTCATCGTCAACACCCACTGGGGCGGGACAGGAACCCTTTCCATCTATATAAGGGCGCTTAAGATGGTACATGGCGTCATTCCGCTCCACAGCATTTGCTGTGGGAACTGCTCGCCTCCACTGGGACACGTTGGGAGTTTCTCCTGGACACTTTTCCTTTTTGGACCCTCTCCTTATAGAATACATGGTGAGTTACATTTGGGACAAATGCGTTAAGATTTGGGGGCTTTTTTCCCAAGATTTTTATGCTCTTCCCAATACTTTCTTAAAAAGCTCTTTCCAGGTTTTTTACTCACTCCAATTCCCTTTATTGGTGGCGTTTAGGTTTTTTGGCCATTAGATTTAAGGAAAATATTCTCTTCAACCTACCGTCTTGTGGAGGGTTTGGGAATGCAATTTTGGTCCCCTGCCCAGCATTTGGACACCGGTCTTTCTCGGAGGTGAACGGGAGGCAATACCATACATGTGACATTGTATCTGACTATGTAAGTGTATTCTTCATAGCATTATATCTATACATTTTTTGAGTACCTGTGTATTTTTGAGTACCTGTGTATATTCTTATGCAAGTTAGATTTCTTTCTCCACGTCAAAATGGGGTATGGAATTTCTACTTTTAAATTTGACATGTTTTGATGTTCTGTAGATGGTGACCATAATTCCCTGAGGAAAACAGGCACACTTTTCAGCCTTTTGGAAACGCGTCGGAGTTCAGCATCATCACCTTCTTCAGATATGCATGTCATTTGTATTATTCACCATATTGTTTTTAAAAACTTTTTCTTTAATGTTTTGTATGCTTTATAAATTTGTATAATAAATATATAAAATTATCTCATATAGCCTAAATTGGTTTATCGAGTTGCCGGTATAGTCCTACTAGTATGTGCGCAAGCTGACTGTCAGCTCCATCTAGTGGCCAAAATCTGGTATAGTTTTCTGAAATGCCTCAATTGGAAAACTATACCACATTCAAGTAGCAGTGACTTCACTGTCCTTTGCAGAGAGCAGAGCTGTGGAAGAGAGCCAGCAAGCTACACCCACTACAGACTGACTGAAGAAAAGTACAGGAGGGGGTGGAGACCAGTCCCCCTGGTGAGAGAGCAGCAGTGATCAGTCTTGGGATTTAGAGTTAGGGTGAGGCTGTAGGAACCACTGTAGTTGGGGTGAGGCTGTAGGAACCACTGTAGTTGGGGTGGGGCTGTAAATACCACTGTAGTTGGGGCTGTAGGAGCCACTGTAGTTGGGGCTGTAGGAGCCACTGTAGTTGGGGTGAGGCTGTAGGAACCACTGTAGTTGGGGTGAGGCTGTAGGAACCACTGTAGTTGGGGTGGGGCTGTAGATACCACTGTAGTTGGGGCTGTAGGAGCCACTGTAGTTGGGGCTGTAGGAGCCACTGTAGTTGGGGCGGGGCTGTAGGAACCACTGTAGTTGGGGTGAGGCTGTATGAACCACTGTAGTTGGGGTGAGGCTGTAGGAACCACTGTAGTTGGGGTGAGGCTGTAGGAACCACTGTAGTTGGGGTGAGGCTGTAGGAACCAATGTAGTTGGGGTGGGGCTGTAGGAACCACTGTAGTTGGGGCGGGGCTGTAGGAGCCACTGTATTTGGGGTGAGGCTGTAGGAACCACTGTAGTTGGGGTGGGGCTGTGGGAGCCACTGTAGTTGGGGTGAGGCTGTAGGAGCCACTGTAGTTGGGGTGAGGCTGTAGGAGCTACTGTAGTTGGGGTGAGGCTGTAGGAGCCACTGTAGTTGGGGTGAGGCTGTAGGAGCCACTGTAGTTGGGGTGATGCATGCATTCTAGAAGCAAAACTCTCTGACACAGCGTTCAGTAGACATGTGCGATTAGTTTCGTACGAATTTTTAGAAATTCGTAATCCGTACGAATTTTTCAAAATTCGTACGAATTTACGAATCCGTAGTACGAATTTTTTCGAATACGAAATTCCGTACGGAATACGAAATTCCGTTTACGAATTTCGTTGCCAAATTATTCGAATCCGACTACCAAATATCGAATTTCAACTAATATGAAAGAAATTATTATAGCGGACATAACGAATGATTCGAATGAATTTGAATGATTCGAATGACAAAGTGTCATTTTTGCAGGAAAAAAAGCTATTTAAAATCACTCACGGCTATTGCCGGCTAATGAATTGTCGGCTCTGTAACACAGAGAACAGTCATTCATTGATAAAAAAAAAGCGTGGGGGTCCCCCTGAATTCAATAACCAGGCCCTTCAGGTCTGCTATGGGTATTAAGGGGAACCCCAGTCAAAAAAAAAAAAAAGTGGGGTCCCCCCTAAATATCCATACCAGACCCTTCAGGTCTGGGATGGATTTTAAGGGGAACCCCGGCCAAAAAAAAAAATGGCGTGGGGTCCCCCTCAAAATCCATACCAGACCCTTTATCCGAGCACGCAACCTGGCAGGCCGCAGGAAAAGAGGGGGGGACGAGAGCGCCCCCCCTCCCTCCTGAACCGTACCAGGCCACATGCCCTCAACATTGGGAGGGTGCTTTGGGGGTCTGAGACCCCCAAAGCACCTTGTCCCCATGTTGATGGGGACAAGGGCCTCATCCCCACAACCCTGGCCGATGGTTGTGGGGGTCTGCGGGCGGGGGGCTTATCGGAATCTGGAAGTCCCCTTTAACAAGGGGACCCCCAGATCCCGCCCCCCCCCATGTGTGAAATGGTAAGGGATTTCACCAAAAACGTGTCAAAAATGGTAAAAATGACAGGAGACGGTATTTGACAATTCCTTTATTAAAATCTTCCTTCTTCATCCTTCGGTTTCTTCACCTTCTCCTTCCGGCATCTTCTTCCATCTTCTTCTTCTTCCGCTTCTTCCTCCGGTCTTCTCATCCTTCTCGTCCGGCATCTTCTTCCATGGCGTCGGTGTCTCTTCTCGGGCCGCTCCTCGCAATGGGAGGCTCCCGCTGTGTGAGGCTTCGCTCCGCTGACAGGTCTTTTATAACGGAGGGCACCTGGTGACCCCGCCCCCCTCTGACGCACGGGGACGTCATGGGGACTTCCCTATGGCTTTCCTCATGATGTCAGAGGGGGGCGGGGTCACCAGGTACCCTCCGTTATAAAAGACCTGTCAGACGGAGCGAAGCCTCCCATTGCGAGGAGCGGCCCGAGAAGAGACACCGACGCCATGGAAGAGGATGCCGGACGAGAAGACCGGAAGAAGAAGAAGCGGATCGGAGGAAGAAGATGATGGAAGAAGATGCCGGAAGGAGAAGATGAAGAAACCGAAGGATGAAGAAGGAAGATTTTAATAAAGGAATTGTCAAATACCGTCTCCTGTAATTTTTACCATTTTTGACACTTTTTTGGGAAGATTTTAATAAAGGAATTGTCAAAGACCAGAAGAAAGAAGATTTTAATAAAGGAATTGTCAAAGACCGTTTTTGTCACTTTTTTGGTGAAATGGTAGGGGTACTTTTGTACCCCCTTACCATTTCACACATGGGGGGGGGGCGGGATCTGGGGGTCCCCTTTGTTAAAGGGGGCTTCCAGATTCCGATAAGCCCCCCGCCCGCAGACCCCCACAACCACCGGCCAGGGTTGTGGGGATGAGGCCCTTGTCCCCATCAACATGGGGACAAGGTGCTTTGGGGGTCTCAGACCCCCAAAGCACCCTCCCAATGTTGAGGGCATGTGGCCTGGTACGGTTCAGGAGGGGGGGGGGGCGCTCTCGTCCCCCCTCTTTTCCTGCGGCCTGCCAGGTTGCGTGCTCGGATAAAGGGTCTGGTATGGATTTTGAGGGGGACCCCACGCCATTTTTTTTGGGCCGGGGTTCCCCTTAAAATCCATCCCAGACCTGAAGGGTCTGGTGTGGATATTTAGGGGGACCCCTACGTCCATTTTTTTTTTTTAAAATTTGAAGCGGGGGTTCCCCTTAATATCCATAGCAGACCTGAAGGGCCTGGTTATTGAATTTGGGGGGACCCCCACGCTTTTTTTTTTTTTATCAATGACTTCAATGAATGACTGTTCTCTGTGTTACGGATCCGACAATTCATTAGCCGCGAGTGATTTTTAAATAGCTTTTTTTCCTGCAAAAATGACACTTTGTGCAGGAACAGTTCTCTATATTAGATATACTGAATCTTGAATTAATTTGAATCATTCGAAGCATTCGTTATATCCGCTATAATAATTTCTTTCATATTAGTTGAAATTAGATATTTGGTAGTAGTTGGATTCCAATTGTTCTCTGTGTGTTACGGGAACTGGCAATTACTTAGCCGTGAGTGATTTTAAATAGCTTTTTTTCCTGCAAAAATTACACTTTGTACAGAGACAGTTCTAAGCAAGGGAAACATGCGCCCCTTCACAGGCATACTACTCTATAGTATATAGAAGGGGGCGCATGTTTCCCGTGCTTAGAACTGTCTCTGTACAAAGTGTCATTTTTGCAGGAAAAAAAGCTATTTAAAATCACTCGCGGCTAATTGCCGGTTCCCGTAACACAGAGAACAATTCGAATCCAACTACTACCAAATATCTAATTTCAACTAATATGAAAGAAATTATTATAGCGGATATAACAAATGATTTGAATGAATTTGAGATTCAGTATATCTAATATAGAGAACTGTTCCTGCACAAAGTGTCATTTTTGCAGGAAAAAAAGCTATTTAAAATCACTCGCGGCTAATGAATTGTCGGATCCGTAACACAGAGAACAGTCATTCATTGAAGTCATTGACTAAAAAAAAGCGTGGGGGTCCCCCCAAATTCAAAAACCAGGCCCTTCAGGTCTGCTATGGATATTAAGGGGAACCCCCGCTTCAAATAAAAAAAAAGAAATGACGTAGGGGTCCCCCTAAATATCCATACCAGACCCTTCAGGTCTGGGATGGATTTTAAGGGGAACCCCAGCCAAAAAAAATGGCGTGGGGTCCCCCTCAAAATCCATACCAGACCCTTATCCGAGCACGCAACCTGGCAGGCCGCAGGAAAAGAACCGAACCGTACCAGGCCACATGCCCTCAACATTGGGAGGGTGCTTTGGGGGTCTGAGACCCCCAAAGCACCTTGTCCCCATGTTGATGAGGACAAGGGCCTCATCCCCACAACCCTGGCCATTGGTTGTGGGGGTCTGCGGGCAGGGGGCTTATCGAATCTGGAAGCCCCCTTTAACAAGGGGACCCCCAGATCCCGCCCCCCCCCCTGTGTGAAATGGTAAGGGGGCAAAAGTACCCCTACCATTTCACCAAAAAAGTGACAAAAATTGTAAAAATGACAGGAGACGGTCTTTGACAATTCCTTTATTAAAATCTTCTTTCTTCTGGTCTTCCTTCTTCCTTTCTTCATCCTTCGGTTTCTTCATCTTCTCCTTCCGGCATCTTCTTCCATCTTCTTCCTCTGATCCGCTTCTTCTTCCTCCGGTCTTCTCGTCCGGCATCTTTTTCCATGGCGTCGGCGTCTCTTCTCGGGCCGCTCCGCGCAATGGGAGGCTCCCGCTGTGTGAGGCTTCGCTCCATCTGACAGGTCTTTTATAAGGGAGGGCACCTGGTGACCCCGCCCCCCTCTGACGTCATGGGGAAAGCCATAGGAAAGTCCCCATGACGTCCCCGTGCGTCAGAGGGGGGCGGGGTCACCAGGTGCCCTCCGTTATAAAAGACCTGTCAGCCGGAGCGAAGCCTCACACAGCGGGAGCCTCCCATTGCGCGGAGCGGCCCGAGAAGAGACACAGACGCCATGGAAGAAGATGCCGGACGAGAAGGATGAAAAGACCAGAGCAAGAAGAAGCAGATCGGAGGAAGAAGATGGAAGAAGAAGATGCCGGAAGGAGAAGATGAAGAAACCGAAGGATGAAGAAAGGAAGAAGGAAGACCAGAAGAAAGAAGATTTTAATAAAGGAATTGTCAAAGACCGTCTCTTGTCATTTTTACAATGTTTGACACTTTTTTGGTGATATGGTAGGTTAGTACCCCCTTACCATTTCACACAGGGGGGGGGGGGATCTGGGGGTCCCCTTGTTAAAGGGGGCTTCCAGATTCCGATAAGCCCCCGCCCGCAGACCCCCACAACCAATGGCCAGGGTTGTGGGGATGAGGCCCTTGTCCCCATCAACATGGGGACATGGTGCTTTGGGGGTCTCAGACCCCCAAAGCACCCTCCCAATGTTGAGGGCATGTGGCCTGGTACGATTCAGGAGGGGGGGGGGCACTCTCGCCCCCCCATCTTTTCCTGCGGCCTGCCAGGTTGCGTGCTCGGATAAAGGGTCTGGTATGGATTTTGAGGGGGACCCCACGCCATCTTTTTTGGCCAGGGTTCCCCTTAAAATCCATCCCAGACCTGAAGGGTCTGGTATGGATATTTAGGGGGGACCCCACGCCATTTTTTTTTTGGCTGGGGTTCCCCTTAATATCCATACCAGACCTGAAGGGCCTGGTTATTGAATTTGGGGGGATCCCCACCCTTTTTTTTTTTTTATCAATGAATGACTGTTCTCTGTGTTACGGAGCCGACAATTCATTAGCCGCGAGTTATTTTAAATAGCTGTTTTTCCTGCAAAAATGACACTTTGTGCAGGAACAGTTCTCTATATTAGATCTACTGAATCTCGAATTCATTGGAATCATTCGAAGCATTCGTTATATCCGCTATAATAATTTCTTTCATATTAGTTGAAATTCGATATTTGTAGTTGGATTCGAATTGTTCTCTGTGTTACGGGAACCGGCAATTCATTAGCCGCGTTAACGATTCGTAACTTTACTAACGATTCGTAACGATTCAAATTTTTTTTTTTACGATTTCGTACGAAATTCGTATTTCGTACGAATTCGAATGGAATTTCGTACACAAATTACGAAATTTTTTGACCGTTCCCATGTCTAGCGTTCCGATCGGTTACTTCTGATTTATTCCTGGGCGGTGTCCATATTTTATACAGAAAGATACGTCATTTCTATGTCAGTCTAATCGGTACATCTCATTGGTTGAAATACAAGAGAAACGGAGAAACTTGATGCTTGAAGTTTGGTTGAAGCTGGTTCTGTCGTCATGTCTGTATTCTTCTAACGCGGGGGATGGGGGGTATAGACGCCATCTTTAGTTCCAAACAGAGTCAATCTGTATACTACATAATAAGTGAGGAGTTGCATAGAGACATGTATATACATAAAGCAAATAGACATTTTCTGATGATCAGTTTGTACATTATATTCCTTCACACAGGTCCATCTCTGCACAGTGAGTGGCTCCGCCCCGTGTGAAAGGGGCCTAAAAGATAAAACAACATTTTATTTATTACAACTTTATTCATAAATGTGATGAAAACCCCGGAATGTGGTGTGATATGATGTGCAGTATATGGTCTGCGCCCCATTAATGTCCCCCAATAATATCACAGAACTAATAGCTGCTTCTCTATTTCTATTCATTATATATAGAGACTGGAATCCCAATCCCTGCTGTGTATATAATGACCTCCCTCCCATCCCCCATTGGGGTCCCCCCAGGCTGATCGATCGTCTGATGAGTCCTCCTGTATTGTCGTCCTCCATTCACAGCTTTTCTCATCTCTCCTGCAGGGATCAGTCCATGTGGGGGACACGGAGTCCGTGTGGAAAGGTCGGCAGTGACACATTGGGGGGAGACTCCAGAGAACAAGGACCCCCCACCATGGGGGAGGGGAGGGGGAGATAAATACCAGGATGACAGATAAATGGCGGCTGTGTTCCCTGAGTCGGGTTATATATGAAACGTTCAGAATCCCCCGTCCTGTCCTGGTGTATTACTTCATCTGTCATCATCCATTCACCTGTTGGGTCGGGTTTGTTCAGATTTCATCCAGAGCAATGTCCCCTCCCCCCCTCCTCCATTCACAGCAATGTCCCCTCCCCACTCCTCCATTCACAGCAATGTCCCCCCCATTCACAGCAATGTCCCCTCCATTCACAGCAATGTCCCCTCCCCCCCTCCTCCATTCACAGCAATGTCCTATCCCCCTCCTCCATTCACAGCAATGTCCCCTCCCCCCTCCTCCATTCACAGCAATGTCCCCTCCCCCTCCTCCATTCACAACAACGTCCCCTCCATTCACATCAATGTCCCCTCCCCCCTCCTCCATTCACAGCAATGTCCCCTCCCCCCTCCACCATTCACAGCAATGTCCCCTCCCCCCTCCACAACGCACAGCAATGTACCCTCCCCCTCCTCCATTCACAGCATAGTCCCCTCCCCCCTCCTCCATTCACAGCAATGTCCCCTCCCCCTCCACAACGCACAGCAATGTCCCCTCCCCCTCCTCCATTCACAGCAATGTCCCCTCCCCCTCCCCCATTCACAGCAATGTCCCCCCCCCCCCACCTCCCCCCCCCCCATTCACAGCAATGTCCCCTCCGCCATTGACAGCATTGTCCCCTCTCCCATTGACAGCATTGTCCCCTCCCCCTCCTCCATTCACAGCAATGTCCCACCTCCCCTCCTCCTTTCACAGCAATGTCCCACCTCCCCTCCTCCTTTCACAGCAATGTCCCACCTCCCCTCCTCCTTTCACAGCAATGTCCCCTCACCCCTCCTCCATTCACAGCAACGTCCCCTCACCCCTCCTCCATTCACAGCAACATCCCCTCCCCCCTTGACAGCAATGTCCCCTCCCCCTCCTCCATTCACAGCAATGTCCCCTCCCCCCCTCCCCCATTCACAGCAATGTCCCCTCTCCCCTCCACAACGCACAGCAGTGTCCCTTCCCCCCTCCTCCATTCACAGCAATGTCCCCTCCCCCTCCTCCATTCACAGCAATGTCCCCTCCCCCTCCTCCATTCACAGCAATGTCCCCTCCCCCTCCTCCATTCACAGCAATGTCCCCTTCCCCCTCCACAACGCACAGCAGTGTCCCTTCCCCCCTCCTCCATTCACAGCAATGTCCCCTCCCCCTCCTCCATTCACAGCAATGTCCCCTCCCCCTCCTCCATTCACAGCAATGTCCCCCCCCCATTCACAGCAATGTCCCCTCCCCCCTCCATTCACAGCAATGTCCCCTCCCCCTCCCCCATTCACAGCAATGTCCCCTCCCCACAACGCACAGCAATGTCCCCTCTCCCATTGACAGCATTGTCCCCTCCCCCTCCTCCATTCACAGCAATGTCCCACCTCCCCTCCTCCTTTCACAGCAATGTCCCACCTCCTCCATTCCTCCCCCTCCCCCTTCACAGCAATGTCCCCTCCCCCCCTCCCCCCCCTCCACCATTCACAGCAATGTTCCCTCCCCCATTCACAGCAATGTCCCATCCCCCCTCCTCCATTCACATCAATGTCCCCATCCTCCATTCACAGCAATGTCTCCTCCCCCATTCACAGCCATGTCCCCTCCCCCTCCTCCATTCACAGCTGTAGCCGAGTCTCCTCCTCCATTCACAGCAATGTCCCCTCCTCCCCCTCCATTCACAGCAATGTCCCCTCCCCCGCCTCCATTCACAGCAATGTCCCCTCCCCCTTCCCTTCACAGCAATGTCCCCTCCCCCTCCTCCTCCATTCACAGCAATGTCCCCTCCCCCTTCACAGCAATGTCCCCTCCCCCTCCTCCATTCACAGCAATGTCCCCCCCCTCCTCCATTCACAGCAATGTCCCCTCCCCCTCCTCCATTCACAGCAATGTCCCCTCCCCCTACTCCATTCACAGCAATGTCCCCTCCCCCTCCTCCATTCACAGCAATGTCCCCTCCCCCTCCTCCATTCACAGCAATGTCCCCTCCCCCTCCTCCATTCACAGCAATGTCCCTCCCCATTCATAGCAATGTCCCCCCTCCTCCATTCACAGCAATGTCCCCTCCCCCCTCCACTATTCACAGCAATGTCCCTCCCCCATTCACAGCAATGTCCCCTCCCCCCTCCTCCATTCACAGCAATGTCCCCTCCCCCTCCTCCATTCACAGCAATGTCCCCTCCTCCATTCACAGCAATGTCCCCTCCCCCTCCTCCATTCACAGCAATGTCCCCTCCCCCACCTCCATTCACAGCAATGTCCCCTCCCCCCTTCACAGCAATGTCCCCTCTCCCCTCCTCCATTCACAGCAATGTCCCCTCTCCCATTCACAGCAATGTCCCCCCCTCCATTCACAGCAATGTCCCCTTCCCCTCCTCCATTCACAGCAATGTCCCCTCCCCCTCCTCCATTCACAGCAATGTCCCCTCCCCCTCCTCCATTCACAGCAATGTCCCCCCCCCCTCCTCCATTTACAGCAACCACTCCTCCCCTCCTCCATTCACAGCAATTTCCCCTCCCCCACCTCCATTCACAGCAATGTCCCCTCCCCCTCCTCCATTCACAGCAATGTCCCCCCCCCCCCCTCCTCCATTCACAGCAACGTCCCCTCCCCCTCCTCCATTCATAGCAACATCCCCTCCCCCTTCACAGCAATGTCCCCCCCCTCCTCCATTCACAGCAATGTCCCCTCCCCCTCCTCCATTCACAGCAATGTCCCCTCCCCCTCCTCCATTCACAGCAATGTCCCCCCCTCCATTCACAGCAATGTCCCCTCCCCCCTCCTCCATTCACAGCAATGTCCCCTCCTCTCCTCCATTCACAGCAATGTCCCCTCCCCCTCCTCCATTCACAGCAATGTCCCCTCCCCCTCCTCCATTCACAGCTGTAGCCGAGTCTCCTCCTCCATTCACAGCAATGTCCCCTCCCCCTCCTCCATTCACAGCAGTGTCCCCCCTCCCCTCCTCCATTCACAGCAATGTCCCATCCCCTCCTCCATTCACAGCAATGTCCCCTCCCCCTCCTCCATTCACAGCAATGTCCCCTCCCCTCCATTCACAGCAATGTCCCCTCCCCGCCTCCATTCACAGCAATGTCCCCTCCCCGCCTCCATTCACAGCAATGTCCCCTCCCCTCCTCCATTCACAGCAATGTCCCCTCCCCCTCCTCCATTCACAGCAATGTCCCCTCCCCCTCCTCCATTCACAGCAATGTCCCCCCTCCCCCATTCACAGCAATGTCCCCTCCCCCTCCATTCACAGCAATGTCCCCTCCTCCTCCCCCCCTCCTCCATTCACAGCAATGTCCCCTCCCCCTCCTCCATTCACAGCAATGTCCCCTCCCCCTCCTCCATTCATAGCAATGTCTCCTCCCCCTTCTCCATTCACAGCAATGTCCCCTCCCCCCTCCTCCATTCACAGCAATGTCCCCTCCCCCTCCTCCATTCATAGCAATGTCCCCTCCCCCTCCACTATTCACAGCAATGTCCCTCCCCATTCATAGCAATGTCCCCCCCTCCTCCATTCACAGCAATGTCCCCTCCCCCTCCACTATTCACAGCAATGTCCCCTCCCCCTCCTCCATTCACAGCAATGTCCCCTCCCCCCTCCTCCATTCACAGCAATGTCCCCTCCCCCTCCTCCATTCACAGCAATGTCCCCTCCCCCTCCTCCATTCACAGCAATGTCCCCTCCCCCCCTCCTCCATTCACAGCAATGTCCCCGCCTCCATTCACAGCAATGTCCTCTCCTCCATTCACAACAATGTCCCCTCTCCCCTCCTCCATTCACAGCAATGTCCCCTCCCCCTCCTCCATTCACAGCAATGTCCCCTCTCCCCTCCTCCATTCACAGCAATGTCCCCTCCCCCTCCTCCATTCACAGCAATGTCCCCTCCCCCTCCTCCATTGACAGCAATGTTCCCTCCCCCTCCTCCATTGACAGCAATGTTCCCTCCCCCTCCTCCATTGACAGCAATGTTCCCTCCCCCTCCTCCATTGACAGCAATGTCCCCTCCCCCTCCTCCATTCACAGCAATGTCCCCTCCCCCTCCTCCATTTACAGCAATGTCCCCTCCATGCACAGCAATGTCCCCTCCCCCCTCCTCCATTCACAGCAATGTCCCCTCCCCCTCCTCCATTCACAGCAATGTCCCCCCCCTCCTCCATTCACAGCAATGTCCCCCCCCCCTCCTCCCCTCCATTCACAGCAATGTCCCCTCCCCCCCTCCATTTACAGCAATGTCCCCCCCCTCCTCCATTCACAGCAATGTCCCCTCCCCCCCTCCATTCACAGCAATGTCCCCTCCCCCCTTCTCCATTTACAGCAATGTCCCCCCCCTCCTCCATTCACAGCAATGTCCCCCCCCTCCTCCATTCACAGCAATGTCCCCTCCCCCTCCTCCATTCACAGCAATGTCCCCTCCCCCTCCTCCATTCACAGCAACATCCCCTCCCCCCTCCTCCATTTACAGCAATGTCCCCCTCCTCCATTCACAGCAATGTCCCCTCCCCCCTCCTCCATTCACAGCAATGTCCCCCCCTCCTCCATTCACAGCAATGTCCCCTCCCCCTTCTCCATTTACAGCAATGTCCCCCCCCCCTCCTCCATTCACAGCAATGTCCCCTCCCCCCTCCTCCATTCACAGCAATGTCCCCTCCCCCCTTCTCCATTTACAGCAATGTCCCCCCTCCTCCATTCACAGCAATGTCCCCTCCCCCCCTCCATTCACAGCAATGTCCCCTCCCCCCTCCTCCATTCACAGCAATGTCCCCCCCCTCCTCCATTCACAGCAATGTCCCCTCCCCCTTCTCCATTTACAGCAATGTCCCCCCCCCCTCCTCCATTCACAGCAATGTCCCCTCCCCCCCCTCCTCCATTCACAGCAATGTCCCCTCCCCCCCTCCTCCATTCACAGCAATGTCCCCCCCCCCTCCTCCATTCACAGCAATGTCCCCTCCCCTCCTCCATTTACAGCAATGTCCCCCCCTCCTCCATTCACAGCAATGTCCCCCCCTCCTCCATTCACAGCAATGTCCCCTCCCCCCCTCCTCCATTCACAGCAATGTCCCCTCCCCCCTCCTCCATTCACAGCAATGTCCCCCCCCCCTCCTCCATTCACAGCAATGTCCCCTCCCCCCTTCTCCATTTACAGCAATGTCCCCTCCCCCCTTCTCCATTCACAGCAATGTCCCCCCCCTCCTCCATTCACAGCAATGTCCCCCTCCTCCATTCACAGCAATGTCCCCCCCCTCCTCCATTCACAGCAATGTCCCCCCCCCTCCTCCATTCACAGCAATGTCCCCTCCCCCCTTCTCCATTTACAGCAATGCCCCCCCCTCCTCCATTCACAGCAATGTCCCCCCCCCCCCATTCACAGCAATGTCCCCTCCCCCTCCATTCACAGCAATGTCCCCTCCCCCCTCCTCCATTCACAGCAATGTCCCCCCCCCCCCTTCTCCATTCACAGCAATGTCCCCCCTCCTCCTCCATTCACAGCAATGTCCCCTCCCCCTCCTCCATTCACAGCAATGTCCCCTCCCCCTCCTCCATTCACAGCAATGTCCCCCCCCCCCCTTCTCCATTTACAGCAATGTCCCCCCTCCTCCATTCACAGCAATGTCCCCTCCCCCCTCCTCCATTCACAGCAATGTCCCCTCCCCCTCCTCCATTTACAGCAATGTCCCCCCCTTCTCCATTTACAGCAATGTCCCCCCCTCCTCCATTCACAGCAATGTCCCCTCCCCCCTCCTCCATTCACAGCAATGTCCCCTCCCCCCTTCTCCATTTACAGCAATGTCCCCCCCTCCTCCATTCACAGCAATGTCCCCTCCCCCCTTCTCCATTTACAGCAATGTCCCCTCCCCCCTCCTCCATTCACAGCAATGTCCCCTCCCCCCTCCCTCCATTCACAGCAATGTCCCCTCCCCCCTTCTCCATTTACAGCAATGTCCCCTCCCCCCTCCTCCATTCACAGCAATGTCCCCCCCCCCCTCTCCCACCTCCCCTCCATTCACAGCAATGTCCCCCTCCCCCTCCTCCATTCACAGCAATGTCCCCTCCCCCCTCCTCCATTCACAGCAATGTCCCCTCCCCCCCTCCCCATTCACCCCCCTCCCCCCCTCTCCATTTACAGCAATGTCCCCCCCTCCTCCATTCATAGCAATGTCCCCTCCCCCTCCTTCATTCACAGCTGTAGCCGAGTCTCCTCCTCCGGGGTCATCATATAATCCTCATTTCTGGTCGGAGTTTTTCCAGCTTTTCTAGTTCTCTTCTTGATTTCTCTGAGAAGTTGTTGTAGTAAATCCTAGAAGAGAAGATATAAAGAGTCATCAGATGTCAGAATTCTCTCACACTATTTCCCAGCATCCTCCAGGATATCTATGAATCTCACCACACACATTACAATCTGATTGTACAATCTCTGTATGTAGAGTGATTGTATAGAGACTGATATGATGGTTTAGGTCGGTCCTCATATTACCAGGAAGATATAAAGCTGATTGTACAAAGATTGTATGGTCAGATTGTACTGTGTGTGATGGACCTGACACCATCCTGTCACCTTCTTGTAGGACTTTCCCAACTAAGAAGTGACACAATGGAGACTGATGGGAGATATCAGATTATAGAAGAGGAAATATTCCACCAATCACAGCCACACTTCTCTTCTCATCCAATCAGGGACACAGCAGAACACATAAGTTTGGGTTATACTGCCACCTACAGGAGAATCTGACCAATGAGAGAATAGTGGGCCAGGATAGCCCCTCCTCCTCCTCCCAGCATGCCTCAGTGTTTTTCTCGTGTCCTCGGAGGGCGACCTATTCACAGCTACTTCAATCTATATAACATATAATATGCAAAAATAAATAAACATCAAGAGAAAGTTTATAAAGGTGAAAAGTCGGATTTCCTACAATCCATTCACCACAACTTCCCTCTCCAATCACCATACAGGGACTTGTGCAGTAACAGAAATAAGAAGTCCCAGAGATTCATCCAGATGGATTAAATCAATGCTGATCATCTTCCACCTCTTTGCAGCAACTTCAATCACCCTCCCCCACACCAGTGAGAAAACAGGTCACTTACCAAAAGGTTTGTCCCACAAGCAAGGCCCAGACACGCTTGTTTATATCCTTCCAGCAGCGCCACTCCGCTCAAGCCGGCTTCCGATGAGAAGAGACTGTGCCACGGAATGTCAGACCTCCAGGTAGTATCTCCAATATCACCCGAGGTATCCAGACAATGGCCGCAATCACATCACATAGAAAAGAAAAAGCCTCCATAGTGCATAATCCTTAAATATATATAGAATCACAGATTGTACACTTCCATCATATACACGAGTATACACAGAACTCAGAGCACACAGCGCTCCGGACTGCAGCCGTGTATGATGGAGTCCAGGCAGTGACATGGAGGCTTTTTCCTTTCTATGTAATGTGATTGCGGCCATTGTCTGGACACCTCGGGTGATATTGTATTTTTGCACATTATATGTTATACTGACTGAAGTAGCTGTGAATAGGTTGGAGGAGATCTGCCCTTCCTCACATGTATGAAAGTGTATTTTTGTAGTGTATTTAATTGTTATTATTGATCACTATTGGTGGAGTTATCACATCTACATTAGAAGTGTTGGTATTCGGACACATTGTAGGTTGCAGATTTCTCATTTGTCTCATCACACATTGTGTCACTAAGTGTCGGGCTCTATACATAGAATTATATTATACTATTTGTACTTCTATATCAGACTTCCTGCTGGCGGCTGCTTTTCATTCATTCGATTTTCACAAAGTTGTTCATATTTTTTTAGTGCAGATATTTCATTTTTTACATTTTTATATCCATCTTTAGAGAACTGTCTGATATTGGTGATATATAGAGACAACCAGGAGATGAAATATATCTCTATTATTATTATTTGATTTATGTAGTTTAGACACTATATTACCAAAAGTATTGGGACACCTGCCTTTACAAGCACATGAACTTTAATGGCATCCCAGTCTTAAGCCTCGTACACACGATCAGATTTTCTGATGACCGTTCGTCTGTTTTTTGTGACATGCTAGTCTCATATGGAAAGTGAAGAGGTTACTCACCATACGAAAATTCTCGTCCGACAGAATACAACTTCAGAAGTGATGTAATGTGATGAATAGTTTTGTATGTATTCTTTCATTTCTGAGTTCACGTATGATAAAAATGTTATAGTCTGAACATCCAGCTTTTGTCGGACAAAAAATCTGAATCGGCTATCGAAAGCACCAAACTAACGATCCAAAAAATCGGCAGATCGTTTGTTTGGACAAAATTTTACTTCTGATTTTCGTATCGTGTGTATGGGCCTTTCGTCCGGAGGGTTCAATATTGAGTTGGCCCTTTGCAGCTATAACAGCTTCATCTCTTCTGGGAAGGCCGTCCACAAGGTTTAGGAGGGTGTCTATGGGAATGTTTCACCATTCTTACAGAAGTGCATTTGTGAGATCATGCACTGATGTTGGATGAGAAGGCTTGGCTTGCAGTCTCAGCTCAAATTCATGCTAAAGGTGTTCTATATCGGGTTGACGTCAGGACTCTGTGCAGACCAGTCAAGTTCCTCCATCCCAAACTCGCTCATCTATGTCTTTAAAGACCTTGCTTTGTGCACTGCCTAAATCATTTGGTGAAGGGGGATTATGGTGTGGGGGGTTGTTTTTCAGGGTTGGGCTTGGCCTCTTAGTTCCAGTGAAGGGAACTCTTTTTTTTTTTTTCTTGGCCACTTCAGCAAAACTTATATATAGGACTACGTCAGCAACGCCTTTTTCTCTGTCCCATCTGAGTCTTATCATCATTGTGGCTTAACCTTTTCCATGTTTATGCATTTAAAAAAGTTTATAGCTTTATAATATAGAGAAAATATTTATAAACAATTTATAGAATTTAATCCTACAAAGTGCTAATATCTCCAGCTATTATATTATCCCTATTTGCTTTTACGCCCCCTATACACCTCCCTCCCTCCCCCCTCAGGTTGAGACTTATTTTCCTGTGTCACTCGCAAATAATAGACTTTCCCCCCTCTCCCCGTCGTTCCCCCCCCCCCCCCCCAATACCCCCAGCCCCGCAGATATAATTAGGAGAGGGAAAGAAAAAAAAATAAAAATAAGTACATAAATAAATAAAAAAAAAAAAATAATAAAAAAAAAAAGAGGGGGAAAAGGGGAGGGGAGTGGGACGGGGAGAGTGGGAAAGCAGAGACAGGAAAAGGACAACACACCTAAAAAAAATAAAATAAATGGAGATAAAGTATGACTCCATGTAGCTTTCTCATTCTATTATAGTTGTAGTCCAGGGTCCCCACAACTTCTGAAATTTTTTATAATTGCCCTGTTTAATGAAGTATACTCTCTCGTTTCCTATTGTTAAATTCATGTTTTTTAGCCAAATCTCTGATGTCGGGGGAGATTTGGACTGCCAATGTTGGGCGATCAGTTTTCTAGCCTGGAATAGAGCCCTTAAAGCGGTTCTGCACCCATTTCATTTAGTAAATCTCTTTGCCTTCCAAATCAGGCAGAGTACTGTTATGACTAATTTCTGATTGGGACACTAAAATAAAAGTTAATACTGCAGCTGCAGGAACAGATTCACAGGAATCAATCACTGTGTTTAAAATGTCCGTTCTGACGAAATTTATTATTACATGTTATTTTATACACAGATAAGAAAGGGGTGGTGTGAGATGTTATTAAAAACTAACAAATAGAAATACGTTATTAAAAGCTAAACAAATAGAAATATATTATTAAAAGCTAGCGAATAGAACAATTGCAAAAGTAAAACATGGATAGGGGAGGGGGGGGGGAGTAGAGAGTTTCTAGAGGAGATGTGTCTGTGTGTTAGGTGAAGGTTACTGAACACATTTCAACAGTGAGAACAAAATGGAGTCTCTTGTGCTTAAATGAACAGTACAACGAATGTCCATGTCATTTCCTCCCTTTTGTTTATTTGACACCATTATTCTCCGCGTTACATTCAGCCGATTGCTGGTAACTCCTGTTACATTGGCGCAGAGAGGCGGCGTCCTGTTCAGTTCTCTCCTAGCTTTCTCATAACAACGGGTTCATCAGGGCTGGTGGACAATTTGTTGATACAGCGGGTAGTCACACAGAGGCACAGCCTGATGAGGAAGTAAATGACAAATATGAGAAATAGGAACATCACAATGTAAGCGCCTAGTTTCTGTAACCATGTTGCTATGCTATATAAAAAATCACCAACACCTCCTAAACCCTTAAAGGGGTTCCATCCATCTTTAGCAATATCTCTGGCCTTATTCTGTAGTTCTCTTATCTTAGCAAGATGCCCTTTAATAATGTCCTCATTATCAGAAATGTATATACAACAGTCAGTGCGAAAACAACTTACACATCCCACCTTGAGCTGCAGTGAGATAATTTAGAGTTAATCTGTGCTCTAATACTACTTTTTTAATCTGAGCCATTTCTTCACTTAATAAACCTATATCAGTGGTTGTAAGGTTAATAATTTCATCTACAATTCTAGTGTAATTATTTATTCTTTTCATTGCTTCAATTCCCCATCCTGTCCAGGAAGGGAACCATGACCATGCCATGTCACCTTCAGTGAACAGCTCTCTTTTGAACACTAAAGGGTATTCTGGACTTTGATCTGGACGCACTGTATCTTTGCGAACAGCCAAAGCAGGTGCTAACTTCCCAATATAACATGTACCTGTAACATTAGCAGGAAGCCAGGCGTAAGCTTTATTTCCACATATATAATATAACCCTCTACGTATGGATGGTATGCCTGCTTCTAAATAACTGGAAGCAATAACCTGGAATCCCAGGTAACCGATATTTTGACATATTGGGAACTGTGAGCAATTTGTACTATAAAGGGTTCTATTTAGTTCTGGATCTGGGATATGATAATATTGACCATAGTTTCCTCCATAAACTGTAATTTTTGCTCCGGTGCAATCTGAATTGCCCAACTGTGTACATTTAGTTTTAAATGGGCATGTAATGTTTAAACAAATCTGTGGAGTGCCTATCTGTTTTGAAACCATCAAAGTCACTGATCTGTGCTCATTAGCTGTGGAGACCATGTATGAGCCATTTATTCTGGTCCTGTTTTAGATCAGTGAATTTGAGAGGCACTGCTATCATGGGTATTGTTCCTGTTTGGGGATTTAGGTGAGAACACACCCAGCAGTTACTAGCGTTGCTATGGGTTGCATACAATTTTAACATTTGGATGAAAGGGTTATTTTCCCATGTCTCAGTTCTCACAAACAACAAAAAGAAACATTATCATAATTTTTTCAAAGGATATCATCACTTCAGGATTTTCTTGCAGTGACTGGCGTGAATCCAGGTGGGCTTTCCTTCCAACTTGACAGCGGAACTGGTCGTCAAAAGCACCAAATGTGGTCCGTCAAATTTTGGTTCTAGTGGCTTTCTGATGTGTCGCTTGACCACTACCCAGTCACCTGGCTGGATTCTGTGAATACCTGAAACAGAATCTGGGTCGGGGATAGATTTATAAACACCTTCATGTATTTTATTCAATGTTATTTGCAAAATCTGAACATATTCTAACTAGGGGTGCAACGGATCGTCGCCGATCCGTGATCCGAACGGGCCACCCCGTTCGGATCGGCACACCCCGCGATCCGCGGAGCGCTCCGCGGCCTCGGCCTTAGGAAAGGCCGCGGCTTCGGCCTAGCTCCGGAGCGTCGGCGGCCATCTTTGTACACCCGGCGGCCTTAGGAAAGGCCGCGGCTTCGGCCTAGCTCCGGAGCGGCGGCCATCTTGGTACACCCGGCCACTGTTTACAATGTGATCGCTCCGTCAAATTTGACGGAGCGATCACTGTAAACATACCCTGCATTACCCAGCCAATATCCTGCATTAACCCTGCATTAACCCTGCATATACTCTGCATTAACCCTGCATATACTCTGCATTAACCCTGCATATACTCTGCATTAACCCTGCATATACTCTGCATTAACCCTGCATATACTCTGCATTAACCCTGCATATACTCTGCGATACTCTGCATTAACCCTGCATATACTCTGCATTAACCCTGCATATACTCTGCATTACCCAGCCAATACTCTGCGATACTCTGCATTACCCAGCCAATACTCTGCGATACTCTGCATTACCCAGCCAATACTCTGCGATACTCTGCATTACCCAGCCAATACTCTGCGATACTCTGCATTACCCAGCCAATACTCTGCGATACTCTGCATTACCCAGCCAATACTCTGCGATACTCTGCATTACCCAGCCAATACTCTGCGATACTCTGCATTAACCCTGCATATACTCCGCATTACCCAGCCAATACTCTGCGATACACTGCATTAACCCTGCATTACCCAGCCAATACTCTGCGATACTCTGCATTAACCCTGCATATCCTCTGCGATACCCAGCCAAAACTACAGTGGGGAGAGGATGTGGATATTACAGTGGGGGAGATGACGTGGATATTACAGTGGGGGAGATGACGAGGATATTACAGTGGGGACTATAAGGTGGCGGAATTTTCACAGGTTTTTGCAAATACAATTATTATTTGCTGATCCGAAAAATGATCCGATCCGTGACTCCTGATCCGAGGATCGATCCGATCCGTGAGTTTTTTGATCCGTTGCACCCCTATCCTTTTCCCGTATCTGCTTTAATTTTTGCACATCTGTGTTGTAATGTGTTGGCCGATTTATGTGGGACTTTATGTATTTTATATATATGTATTGGATATATATATTCCACACACAGTATTAGTGAACAGGTCAGATATAAGTTGACAATGTTATCTGTTACCCTTTGATGTGTAAATCTTATGCAAGTTGTGTGTGTGTGTGAGGAATAGCCTTTTAACCTAGTATTTATTGATGGTAATTAGACCTTGAGGCCTAACCCGGGGGGGGGGGGGGGGGGTATTCATGGAAAACATTTGGTTGACCCCCCCCCCCCCCCCCCCAGTGTCAGATCAGTATATGAGAAGACAGGCAGGTTGTCAGCTAGTCTAGAAGATATGTCTATGAGAGAAGGGTCTGGAGGGTCACGGGTCTAGGAGAAGATATTCCTTGTCATGTACTCTGTTGGATTTTGCCATCTGTAATAATGTTCTGTTTTGGAAGTCAATAAAATCTCTCTCTGGGAGAATCGGGTTTTGCTGCGGAGACAATACTTTTAATAACTATATTCCATCTACGAGGAACGACGATTATATTAGATCACTACATTGGTGCCGTTCAAGCGACCAGAAGAGCATTTTCAGGACTTAACAGAAGTCGGTGGTGAAAACAATGAAAACAATCCTGTGAGTTGGACAGAAGTCTGATGGAGACCCAAGACCTGTGCTGTGACTCTAACGTCTGGTTGTGACATAAGAGAGTCTGATCTACAAAATCAAACAAGTTTGGAACCCCAGAATTATTCTCTGGAGACTGGAAACGAAGAAAAAGGACTGTATCGTGTACCAGAAGACCTGAGCTGGAAGCTGAAGGAGTAATTAATGCGGTGAGTAAAATATTTCTCTCTTTTTAAATTATTAATAATATAGTAAAAATGCTTACTCAGTGTGAAGCTAGTGTCAGTTCTGATAAAGTTAACAGATGGGTGTTAAAATGTATTAAGCGTCATGGCGGTCCTTATGAAGTGCCAGAAAAATATAAGCAGACATGGACTATGATGAATGAATTTTTAGAAAAAAATGTTTTTGAGAGCAAAATTTCAGAAAGTAAAAGAAAAGGTTGTATTGTACAGGGCTTGTTATCTTGCTGTTTAACAATGGAAAGTTCTTTGAAGGATAAGGTTGAGGAAATTACCCAGTTACAGAGTGCAGTTGATAATAGCAACAAGGTTTGTCAGAGGTTACAAAACCAATCAGAATCTGAGACTGTAAATTTAAAATTGCATGCAGTCACCATTGGGGAAGCTCTGCTTGAGAAGTCTAAACGTTGTAATGAATTATCAGAGGAAAATGAAAGATTGAAATTAAGAATTATGGAATTAGAGAAGAGATCTCAGGAATGCAGATATGCATCGAATCTGCAGAAAAATGCAAATACAAACATTCTATCAAATGAAACAGAACCTCATATTAAATCTGATAATTCATTGCCAGCTGCACCCACTGTGACCACCACAGTTTATAACAATAATAATAATGCAGGTGAAGTTCAGCTTGTAATGAAGCCTTTGAAACCAAAAGAATTAGATGCAATTCTTAAAGAAATAGGAATGATTCCCTGCCATGATTTAAACAGATTTTTAAAATGGTTTTGTGACTTGCAGAATGTCAGAGATATGTACAATCTCAACCCATCTGATTTAGACAGAGTTATGCAACATTCTATAGGAAATAGTCTTTGGGTGAGAATTAAGCAGATCTGTACTCAGCCAATGAGGACAAGGGACATATTGATGGAATTGTTATGTGTTTTGTATGGTGTACGTTCTGATGTTACTGTTCATGGGAAGATCAAACAAATGAAAAGTGAATCTCCCTACGAACTGTCAGAAAGGATAAAATCTATTATGGAAATATTGGTCAGTAATAATCTTGCATTTGAGCATGGTGGCTTGTTACATATGAGTATATTTCTACATGCTTTGAATGAAGAGATTAGACAAAATATTTTACTAGTTACCCCAAATCCTCATGATTTAAAAGACGTATTGTTGAAAGCAGACAATTTATGGAGAAAGTCAAATGAGCAAGCTGTCAAGATTGATTTAGCCACATTGTTTAGGACAAATACTGAACATAAAGATCAAAAGATAATGTCTTATGATAACAATCAAAGAGGAGACACCAGGTCAAATATAGGTGATATTAATATGAAAAACAGAGCTGACCAAAATCATAATAAAAAAGTATCTAAGGCTTGGATACCATTTTCTCAGTTAAAACAGAAATATGACCACTTGAAGATTGAGTACGATAAAATGAAAATGGAACATAACACATTGCTGGGACAGCTAAACAGATTACATTATCCAGATCTGTTTTTGAATACAAGTGACATTTCTCTAGCAGTGGGGGTGGTTTAGTTTCAACCTGGGGATGTGTAAATAGTCCTTTGTTTTAACTTCAAAGAATGTTTAAGGACCTTGCTAATTAGTTTTGTTGGAGAGTTTTTTTGTCTTTCAGATATATTGGAGATACTGCATGTGAACTGCAAGCTGAAATTTCTGGCTAGTGGGGGAGAAACGCTGAATAAACAATATCATGGACTCTCTCAATATTCATCAAGCAATTGACTTTTTTTTTTTTTTTGAACATAAATTTTTTTTTGACAATGGACTTTTCCCTATTTTATTTTTTATTTTTTATTTTTCACCCTTTCCCATTTTTCACCCTTTTCCATTTTTATTTTTATTTTTTTTATTTTATTATGTTTTATTTCTTGAACTTTATCTTAAAACCAGAGCGAAACATTTAAACCTAAAATAATTTTCGTGTTACATAACATGTTGCATATTACATATTGCATATTGATCAATATATTTGACATCTAAGGTGAGATGCTGCACAATGGCTTGGCATAGCATAAATTATAGTATGTTGGGTGGTTTTCCTAAATTTATAAGAGGGGTGAGTGAAATTCATCACTCCAGTCATGATTTGAAACTTTGTTGAATCAGTCATTAATAATATTGACATATGGATGAAAAAAAGACCTAACTTTACTGGCAAGATTTTCCACTGCTGCTTTGTCTGGATAGAAGATCTGATAAACGCTGATGTCAAGCTGATTCTATCTGAAAGTGGGGGATTATATATGGATTATATGGATATATGGATTATAGATTGGTATATAGATTGGTATACCATTCAGGTGGAATTATGGACTGAATGATTCAAGTAACTGCTCTATTAAGGATGGCAATGAGGAGTCGGCCTACAGCAAATTACAAAGTACAGCAATAGCAGTTTTTTTTTTCAGCCGTATCCAAACCTTTTGAACTTGAAAGTGAGAGCTGGTACATGGATGGTTCTTCTTACTATAAAGATGGAAGTAGAATTTCGGGATTTGCTGGTGTTTGTGCAAAAGCATCTTTAAGAAAATGAAAACCTTGAGCCTGGAGAGGAATCCTGGATTTATGTGGATCGGAGCTCCCAGCACACCAAGTCTACTTTCAATGAGAGATGTGATGAAGTTGAAGTTGAAAATTGAAGAATGAACTGTGACATCAGCTCGTTTTTGTGCAATATTCAAGATCTTGATGTGATATAATAAGGCCTAACAGCTATATGGATGTTTACCAAACCCTTTTCAAGTCATGGTCTAAAGCTATATTATCTAATGACTTTTTCATGGGGATATTTTAGAGGCTGGTGAAGAGAGATGTAACCAGTTTCAACTTTATATTTCATATGAGCCATTGTGAAGCATCCAATACCTCAAGTCGGTAATGCTATGTTTGTTGCTTGATTTATGGGTCAGTTCTAGTAGTTAGAACGACCCAAGTGGGGGTATATGTTGTAATGTGTTGGCCGATTTATGTGGGACTTTATGTATTATATATATGTATTGGATATATATATTCCACACACAGTATTAGTGAACAGGTCAGATATAAGTTGACAATGTTATCTGTTACCCTTTGATGTGTAAATCTTATGCAAGTTGTGTGTGTGTGAGGAATAGCCTTTTAACCTAGTATTTATTGATGGTAATTAGACCTTGAGGCCTAACCCGGGGGGGGGGGGGGTTTTAATGGAAAACATTTGGTTGTCCCCCCCCCCCCCCCCCCCAGTGTCAGATCAGTATATGAGAAGACAGGCAGGTTGTCAGCTAGTCTAGAAGATATGTCTATGAGAGAAGGGTCTGGAGGGTCACGGGTCTAGGAGAAGATATTCCTTGTCATGTACTCTGTTGGATTTTGCCATCTGTAATAATGTTCTGTTTTGGAAGTCAATAAAATCTCTCTCTGGGAGAATCGGGTTTTGCTGCGGAGACAATACTTTTAATAACTATATTCCATCTACGAGGAACGGACGATTATATGGGTAGCATTACATTTTATCCACTTATCCTTCTCTTCATCAGGGGCCTGGTTCTGCAACTGAATTAGAGTTTCTACATCCCACTGCTCTTGATGAGGGGAATCTGACCCCGCTACCTGGGCGACCCCTACAGTGGGTGTGACTCCAAATGCCATAAGGGCAGCACCCTTTGCCGCTTGGTCCGCCAAAGCATTTCCTCTGGCTGTCATGTCAGTTAATCCTGTTTTCTATGGATAACAGGATAGGCAGGACGTCTCGAATAGACATATTGCCTGCCTCAGGCCTTGCTGTGAACAACTTCTCTTTCAACTGGGGTATTAAACCATCAAGAAACCTTTGTTTCACCAGTTGCGTAGATGGACTTGCAGTTTCTCCCGCTACCTCGGGAAATTTTTTTTTTTTTGTTTTACTTACCTTGTAATTGATGACTTCCGGTCTTCTCTCTCTTCGGCGGCGGGCGGGGTCTCTGCGTCGATCGTCGTCACGCCGCACTGTCTCCTGGGATCTGGTGTCATTGATCCCAGGAGTCAGTGTGGGCATCTTCCGAAATCTCGCGAGATTTCGGCCACATCTTCCGAAATCTCGTGAGATGTCGGCAGATGTGCCGTTACTGCGCACGCGCGAGTAACGGCAGTGCATGCTGGGCCATCTAAAGTGCCTGTGGGGTTTCACATGCCCACAGGCAAGATGGACCCCAACAGACAAGAAGAAGATGAAGATGAAAACCGGCGGCGATCGAGATGGAAGATGGAACAGGTAAGTCCCCCAATTGAGCTATATGCCCTTGGCATATAGCCCAAAAAAAAAAGAGTGCAGAACCGCTTTAAGGCCAAGTCGACAAAAATTTTTGAAACAGTCCCCTGTTCAAAAAGGCCCAAGAGACATGTTCTAGCCGTTGGCTCTAGATTTAAATCCAATATTTTATTAATTTCCTTGATTATGTTAGTCCAATATCTGAAGAGCTTCGGACATTTCCAGAGCATATGGCTAAAATCTCCGGGCAGTCCACATCTGGGGCAATGGTCGTTTTCCCCGCCATCCCAGTCTAAACATTTTTTTAGGAGTATAATATACTCTATGTAGAAAGTAAAGATGCGATATTTTATGTGAGGGGGAAATTGAGACCCGTTTTACTTGGCCAAGGACCCGATCCCATTCCGCTGGTGATAAAGGGCCAACCTCTCTCTCCCATATTGGCCTGATCTTCCTTGGTCCACTTTTATCCATGGTTCTCTCCCCTAGCTTGGCATAGAGCCCAGAAATTACCCCCTTCGATGGTTCCAACAACACCATATGAGACAAGGTGGTTATATGTATCCATTGCGGCGCCTGCCGTCCAAATTGCGTCTGGGCTGCATGCCTTACCTGGAGAAATGTATAGAACGTATCATTAGAGAGGGAGAAATCCTGCTTTAACTCAGCAAATGTTTTCATATTGTTGCCAGTAAAAAGTTTCCTTGCCCGCGTGAGGCCCTGATTTACCCAGTCCTGAGGCGCCCTAATTTTAGCTAGTTCTTGTAAATTGTTGTTGTTCCATAAGGGAGCTAGTTCTGATATGCCCTGATACCCTAGCATGATTTTTGCTATTTGCCAAGTCTTTATTACTAGCTTTACCGTTGGGCAACGTGTGGAAAAGGAACTAGCCTCAAGGGCTTCTATAAGTGTACCATGTGGACATCCTATCAGCATCAGATTTGAAACTGTACCTGTAGAAGCCCCCCTCCCTGCTAGATGCTGCAGCTGGGATGCCAAAAAGTACCGTCTGGGGTGTGGGACCGTCAACCCCCCCCCCCCCCCCTCAAAGGGCAGCTGGAGTGTGGACAGTGCAATTCTAGGCTGACCTTTTTTCCAGATCAGGTCTCTAAAAAGAGAATCTATTCTTTTAAACCATTTCTGCCCAATCCACACGGGTGAATTATGAAGAAAATATAGGATCTGGGGGAGCCAAATCATTTTAAGAAGATTGCATCGTCCGGCGACCGATAGAGGGAGACGGCCCCACACCTCGGCCTTATGTTTCAATTTTATTAATAGCAGGGCTAAATTATTTTCAAGGTACCTATTTGTGTCTTTAGAAATCCAGATCCCGAGGTACTTCAATTTGTCAACTATCTTGAAGGTAAATTCATGAAGTCTTATATCTGGTGGAATTGGGTCTATTGGAAGGAGAGCTGATTTATCCCAATTGATAGTCAATCCGGAAATCTTACCGAATTCTCCCACCATCTTTATTGCTGCTTTCAGTGAAGTTTGAAGGTCTGAGGTCTAAGGGAACTCTTAAGAGGTCAGCATACCAAAACAATTTGGAAAATGTCATGCTCCCAACTTTGTGGAAACAGTTTGAGCATGGCCCCTTACTATGCCAACATGACTGCGCACCAGTGCCCAAAGCAAGGTCCATAAAAACATGGATCAGCGAGTTTGGGGCGGAGGAACTTGACTAGCCTGCACAGAGACCTGACCTCAACCCGATAGAAAACCTTTGAGATGAGTTAGTGCGGAGACTGCAAGCCAGGCCTTCTCATCCAACATCAGTGCATGACCTCACAATTGTTCTTCTGGAAGAAGGGTCAAACATTCCAATAGACACACTCCTAAACTTTGCGGACAGCCTTTCCAGAAGAGTTGAAGCTGTTATAGCTGCAAAGGAGGGGCCAACTTAATATTGAACCCTACGGACTAAGACTGGGGATGCCATTAAAGTTCATGTGCGTGTAAAGGTGTCCCAATACTTTTGGTAATATAGTGTAACAGTCCAGGATTGGATATTTAGGCTCCATGCTTAAAAAAATTGCTGCTACTACAGGAGTTTTGTGTTCTGCCTGTAGAAGCAGCTCCATGTTCTCCTATGTCTCCATACACATTGGGAGGATTACAGACATATTTTGACCTCAACATTTAGAGGCAGAAAAAAAACCTTCTGCTTCGTGTTTCTGATTGGAGCTTTCTGGGGAAAAAAATGCAAAACTCTCCTAAACTCGTCTAAACTTTGTACAATAAACTCTCTATAGGAAAGTTTTTTTCTGCCAAGGGAACTGACATTTTTTTAAGCCCAGTGTGCATGGAGCCTTATGGAGTCTAAAGATGGAATTTGATGACATTCTCATATTTCTATATTATTTATGTGGTTTAGATATAAAACTGTCCCAGAATATTATTGTCTCAGTCAGTCCTGTTATACTCACCATAAATTCTCTATCCGGCTTGTTGTCAGAGCTTCCATCAGATCCCTGTAATGAGGACCCTGCAGATTGTTCCCAGACAGGTTCAGTGTCCTCAGTGTCTGGTTATTTCTTATTCCAGATGCCAGGTGGGGGCAGGAACTGTCTGTCAGGTCATTCTTATCCAATCTGTAGAAGAAGAGAAGAATGTTACCAGAAGAAAATGAATTTCCCCCCCAGGAATGAATGTAACTATTCTCTACATGAATGGAACTCATTTCTCTTTATTGGAATTATTAATATTGGATCACTTTATAAAAGACGATCGATCATCTACACTATTGGAGGATTTCTCTTTTTGTGGATCCCAATTACTAAATGTGACATGAGAAGTGGATGAGGTGGTGCGATCCATTCATTATTCCTGTATGGGGATTGGACCATACACACTCACACTGACCTCTAGGCTTTCACCTCCAACCTTCTGCTAAGTCTTGGATTCAGTTGTGGAGATTCACTTTGATGGTCACAGAAGTCTCACTCATGTTGTGGAAACTTCATTGACTAAAAGTGACACCATTGTACTTTGGGATTTCCTTTGAACATCATGGTGGAGGATTTGATCTTATGGTGTGGAGAAAATTTTATTATTACTGTTCTTTATTTGGAACTTTTTTGAAAATTTGTACCAATATTGCTGCACTAATTTTATATATGCTGATTATAAATTCTCTTCATTAGTTATCAGTGAAATAGTCTCCATACCATTGTTATATATACACTTATAGGGAGTTTTGTGTTGAGGAGTCTCACTTTTATTGTTATATTTTCACATTTTTATTGTATGAATGTTATATACTAGTACTGCAGTCTTCTGTATTATACTAGATGTGATAATTCCACCAATAGGGATCAGATATAACAATTCCATTCACTAGAAAAATACACTTTCATACATGTGAGGAAAGGCAGATCTCCTGTAACCTATTCACAGCTACTTCAATCTATATAACATATAATATGCAAAAATAAATAAACATGAAGAGCAACAAAGTTATCTTAAAAAAATTGCAAACATCAAGAGAAAGTTTATAAAGGTGAAAAGGCGGATTTCTTACAACCCATTCACCACTACTTCCATCTCCAATCACCATACAGGGACTTGTGCAGTAACAGAAATAAGAAGTCCCAGAGATTCATCCAGATGGATTAAATCAATGCTGATCAGCTGCCACCTCTTTGCAGCAACTTCACCCTCCCCCACACCAGTGAGCAAACAGATCACTTACCAAAAGGTTTGTCCCCACAAGCAAGGCCCAGACACGCTTGTTTATATCCTTCCAGCAGCGCCACTCCGCTCAAGCCGGCTTCCGATGAGAAGAGACTGTGCCACGGAATGTCAGACCTCCAGGTAGTATCTCCAATATCACCCGAGGTATCCAGACAATGGCCGCAATCACATCACATAGAAAAGAAAAAGCCTCCATAGTGCATAATCCTTAAATATATATAGAATCACAGATTGTACACTTCCATCATATACACGAGTATACACAGAACTCAGAGCACACACCGCTCTGGACTGCAGCCGTGTATGATGGAGTCCAGGCAGTGACATGGAGGCTTTTTCCTTTCTATGTAATGTGATTGCGGCCATTGTCTGGACACCTCGGGTGATATTGTATTTTTGCACATTATATGTTATACAGACTGAAGTAGCTGTGAATAGGTTGGAGGAGATCTGCCCTTCCTCACATGTATGAAAGTGTATTTTTGTAGTGAATTTAATTGTTATTATTGATCACTATTGGTGGATTTATCACATCTACATTAGAAGTGTTGGTATTCGGACACATTGTAGGTTGCAGATTTCTCATTTGTCTCATCACACATTGTGTCACTAAGTGTCGGGCTCTATACATAGAATTATATTATACTATTTGTACTTCTATATCAGACTTCCTGCTGGCGGCTGCTTTTCATTCATTCGATTTTCACAAAGTTGTTCATGTTTTTAAGTGCAGATATTTCATTTTTTACATTTTTATATCCATCTTTAGAGAACTGTCTGATATCGGTGATATATAGAGACAACCAGGAGATGAAATAGATCTCTATTATTATTATTTGATTTATGTAGTTTAGACACTATATTACCAAAAGTATTGGGACACCTGCCTTTACAAGCACATGAACTTTAATGGCATCCCACTCTTAAGCCTCGTACACACGATCAGATTTTCTGATGACCGTTCGTCTGTTTTTTGTGACATGCTAGTCTCATATGGAAAGTGAAGAGGTTACTCACCATACGAAAATTCTCATCCCACAGAATACAACTTCAGAAGTGATGTAATGTGATGAATAGTTTTGTATGTATTCTTTTGTTTCTGAGTTCACATACGATAAAAATGTTATAGTCTGCACATCCAGCTTTTGTCGGACAAAAAATCAGAATCGGCTATCGAAAGCACCAAACTAATGATCCAAAAATCGGCAGATCGTTTGTTTGGACAAAATTTTACTTCTGATTTTCGTATTGTGTGTATGGGCCTTTAGTCCATAGGGTTCAATATTGAGTTGGCCTGCCCTTTCCAGCTATAACAGCTTCATCTCTTCTGGGAAGGCCGTCCACAAGGTTTAGGAGTGTATCTATGGGAATGTTCCACCATTCTTACAGAAGTGCATTTGTGAGATCATGCATTGATGTTGGATGAGAAGGCCTGGCTTGCAGTTTCCGCTTAAATTCATGCTGAAGGTGTTCTATATGGGGTTGAGGTCAGGACTCTGTGCAGACCAGTCAAGTTCCTCCACCCCAAACTCGCTCATCTATGTCTTTAAAGACCTTGCTTTGTGCACTGCCCCAAATCATTTGGTGAAGGGGGATTATGGTGTGGGAGGTTGTTTTTCAGGGGTTGGGCTTGGCCTCTTAGTTCCAGTGAAGGGAACTCTTAAGAGGTCAGCATACCAAGACAATTTGGAAAATGTCATGCTCCCAACTTTGTGGGAACAGTTTGAGCATGGCCCCTTACTATGCCAACATGACTGCCCACCAGTGCCCAAAGCAAGGTCCATAAAAACATGGATAAGTGAGTTTGGGGTGGAGGAACTTGACTAGCCTGCACAGAGTCCTGACCTCAACCCGATAGAACACCTTTGAGATGAGTTAGTGCCGAGACTGCAAGCCAGGCCTTCTCATCCAACATCAGTGCATGACCTCACAATTGTTCTTCTGGAAGAAGGGTCAAACATTCCAATACACACACTCCTAAACTTTGTGGACGGCCTTCCCAGAAGAGTTGAAGCTGTTATAGCTGCAAAGGAGGGGCCAACTTAATATTGAACCCTACGGACTAAGACTGGGATGCCATTAAAGTTCATGTGCATGTAAAGGTGGGTGTCCCAATACTTTTGGTAATATAGTGTAACAGTCCAGCATTGGATATTTAGGCTCCATGTTCTCCTATGTCTCCATACACATTGGGACAATTACAGACATATTTTGAGCTCAACATTTAGAGGCAGGAAAAAAAAAACCTTCTGCTTCGTGTTTCTGATTGGAGCTTTCTGGGAGAAAAAATGCAAAACTCTCCTAAACTCGTCTAAACTTTGTACAATAAACTCTCTATAGGAAAGTTTTTTCTGCCAAGGGAACTGACATTTTTTAAGCCCAGTATACATGGAGCCTTATGGAGCCTAAAGATGGAATTTGATGACATTCTCATATTTCTATATTATTTATGTGGTTTAGATATAAAACTGTCCCAGAATATTATTGTCTCAGTCAGTCCTGTTATACTCACCGTAATCCCTCTATCCGGCTTGTTGTCAGAGCTTCCATCAGATCCCTGAAATGAGGACCCTCCAGATTGTTCCCAGACAGGTTCAGTGTCCTCAGTGTCTGGTTATTTCTTATTCCAGATGCCAGGTGGGGGCAGGAACTGTCTGTCAGGTGATTCTTCTCCAATCTGTAGAAGAAGAGAAGAATGTTACCAGAAGAAAATGAATTTCTCCCCCAGGAATGAATGTAACTATTCTCTACATGAATGGAACTCATTTCTCTTTATTGGAATCATTAATATTAGATCACTTTATAAAACACGATCGATCATCTACACTATTGGAGGATTTCTCTCTTTGTGGATCCCAATTACTAAATGTGACATGAGAAGTGGATGAGGTGGTGTGATCCATTCATTATTCCTGTATGGGGATTGGACCATACACACTCACACTGACCTCTAGGCTTTCACCTCCAACCTTCTGCTAAGTCTTGGATTCAGTTGTGGAGATTCACTTTGATGGTCACAGAAGTCTCACTCATGTTGTGGAAACTTCATTGACTATAAGTGACATCATTGTACTTTGGGATTTCCTTTGAACATCATGGTGGAGGATTTGATCTTATGGTGTGGAGAAGATTTTATTATTACTGTTCTTTATTTGGACCTTTTTTTGAAAATTGATACTAATATTGCTGCACTAATTTTATATATGCTGATTATAAATTCTCTTCATTAGTTATCAGTGAAATAGTCTCCATATCATTGTTATATATACACTTATAGGGAGTTTTGTGATGAGGAGTCTCACTTTTATTGTTATATTTTCACATTTATATTGTGTGAATGTTATATACTAGTGCTGCAGTCTTCCATATTATACTAGATGTGATAATTCCACCAATAGGGATCAGATATAACAATTCCATTCACTACAAAAATGCACTTTTCATAAATTGTAAACAAAGGCAGATTTCCTGCAACCTATTCACAGCTACTTCAATCTATATAACATATAATGTGCAAAAATAAATATACATGAAGAGCTGTGATAGTTATATTAAAAAATTGCAAACATCAAGAGAAAGTTTATAAAGGTGAAAAGGCGGATTTCCTACAACCCATTCACCACTACTTCCATCTCCAATCACCATACAGAGACTTGTGCAGTAAGATCCCTTTCACACTGCAGAGCCGCTAAAACAGCGCTAAAGTGCTATTCATTTTTGTGGTGCTTTAGTGGTGTTTTAGCGTGGCTTTTCGTGTGCTAGTGGGCCGGTGACAATGGGACCTTAACTACTTCAGCCCCGGACGAATTGGCAGCCAAAGGACCAGGCCCCTTTTTGTGATTCGGCACTGCGTCACTTTAACTGACAATTGCACGGTTGTGCGACGTGGCTCCCAACACAAAATTGGCGTCCTTTTTTTCCCAAAATAGAGCTTTCTCTTGGTGGTATTTGATCGCCCCTGCGGTTTTTATTTTTTGCGCTATAAACAAAAATAGAGCGACAATTTGAAAAAAAATGCTATATTTTTTGCTATAATAAATATCCCCAAAAATTCTATAAAATTTTTTTTTTTCCTCAGTTTAGGCCGATACGTATTCTTCTACATATTCTTGGTAAAAAAAAATCGCAATTAGCGATTATTGATTGGTTTGCGCAAAAGTTATAGCGTTTACAAAATAGGGGATAGTTTTATAGCATTTTTATTAATATTTTTTTTTTTTTTACTAGTAGTGGCGGCGATCAGCGATTTTTTTATTGTGACTGCGACATTATGGCGGACACATCGGACATTTTTGACACATTTTTGGGACCATTGTCATTTATACAGCAATCAATGCTATTTAAATGCATTGATTCCTGTATAAATGACACTGGCAGTGAAAGAGTTAACCACTAGGGGGAGGGGAGGGGTTATGGGCTGTGACATGTGTGTTTTTTTTTACTATTAGGGGGCGGGGCTGACGTCTGACATCATTGATCGTCATTGATCGGCTTTCCCTATGACCGGGAACAGCCGATCAATGACAGGCAGTGTAGGAAGCGCGGGGAGAGGTTTGTTTACACAGACCTCTCCCCGTTCTTCAGCTCTGTGACCCGATCACTGGACACCAGCTGCGATCAGGTCCGCTGGTCCCGCGGCCGGGATCACGGAGCTCCCGACCGGGTCGCAAACGTGCCGGCGGCACGCGCGACCCACGGCTAGGCTCTTAAAAGGGCCACGTACCTGTACGTAGTTCTGCCTAGCCGTGCCATTCTGCCGACGTACATCGGCGTTAGGCGGTTGGGAAGCGGTTAAAGTGGGGGGACACCCTAAAAAAAAAAAAGCATTAATATTCTGAAAATATTCTGTCCTCCGCCGCGTTGTCTTCTGGATAATGGGGCACGCTGTGTTATGGGAACTGTGTGTTCCCTAACACAGCGCGTCCCATTCACAAAGCGCTGCGCGACTCGCGCATGCGCAGTAGGAAACGGGCAGTGAAGCTGTAGTCTTCACTGCCTGTTTCCCTTACTGAGGATGGTGGCGATGGGACCGGAGCGCCGAGGGACATCTCAGCCTCCACGACCGACATCGCGGGAGCCCTGGGAGGGTAAGTGTACTTAAAAGTCAGCAGCTACTTTTTTTTAGCTGCTGACTTTTAAAAAAAAAAATTTCTTAGCTGAAACACCCCTTTAAAAAAAAGAAAAAAGACCAGAATTTGTGGCACTTTCAACGCGCTTTGGAAGTGCTGCCCATTCATTCCAATGGGTAGGGGTGTTTTGGGAGTGCTATTTATAATGCTCATAACCCGCCCCAAAGATGCTGCTCGCAGGACTTTTTCTAACATCCTGCAAGTGCACCGCCCCAGTGTGAAAGCACTCATGCAAATAAATGGGAGGCAGTTTTCAGGCGCTATTTCTAGTGCTAAAATGTCTAATAACTGCCTCAGTGTGGAAAGACGTCCAACAGAAATACCAGAGATTCATCCAGATGGATTAAATCAATGCTGATCAGCTGCCACCTCTTTGCAGCAACTTCACCCTCCCCCACACCAGTGAGCAAACAGATCACTTACCAAAAGGTTTGTCCTCACAAGCAAGGCCCAGACACGCTTGTTTATATCCTTCCAGCAGCGCCACTCCGCTCAAGCCGGCTTCCGATGAGAAGAGACTGTGCCACGGAATGTCAGACCTCCAGGTAGTATCTCCAATATCACCCGAGGTATCCAGACAATGGCCGCAATCACATTACATAGAAAAGAAAAAGCCTCCATAGTGCATAATCCTTAAATATATATATATAGAATCACAGATTGTACACTTCCATCATATACACGAGTATACACAGAACTCAGAGCACACAGCGCTCCGGACTGCAGCCGTGTATGATGGAGTCCAGGCAGTGACATGGAGGCTTTTTCCTTTCTATGTAATGTGATTGCGGCCATTGTCTGGACACCTCGGGTGATATTGTATTTTTGCACATTATATGTTATACAGACTGAAGTAGCTGTGAATAGGTTGGAGGAGATCTGCCTTTCCTCACATGTATGAAAGTGCATTTTTGTAGTGAATTTAATTGTTATTATTGATCACTAATGGTGGAGTTATCACATCTACATTAGAAGTGTTGGTATTCGGACACATTGGAGGTTGCAGATTTCTCATTTGTCTCATCACACATTGGGGTTATTTACGAAAGGCAAATCCACTTTGCACTACAAGAGCAACTTACAAGTGCAAAGTGCACTTGAAATTGCACTGAAAAGTGCACTTGGAAGTGCAGTCGCTGTAAATCTGAGGGGAAGCTCTGCTGATTTTGTCATCCAATCATGTGCAAGCTAAAATGCTGTATTTTAATTTTCCTTGCATGTCCCCCTCGGATCTACAGCGACTTGTAGTGGAAAGTGGATTTGCCTTTCGTAAATAACCCCCATTGTGTCACTAAGTGTCGGGCTCTATACATAGAATTATATTATACTATTTGTACTTCTATATCAGACTTCCTGCTGGCGGCTGCTTTTCATTCATTAGATTTTCACAAAGTTGTTCATTATTATGTGTTTTGTATGGTGTACGTTCTGATGTTACTGTTCATGGGAAGATCAAACAAATGAAAAGTGAATCTCCCTACGAACTGTTAGAAAGGATAAAATCTATTATGGAAATATTGGTCAGTAATAATCTTGCATTTGAGCATGGTGGCTTGTTACATATGAGTATATTTCTACATGCTTTGAACGAAGAGATTAGACAAAATATTTTACTAGTTACCCCAAATCCTCATGATTTAAAAGATGTATTGTTGAAAGCAGACAATTTATGGAGAAAGTCAAATGAGCAAGCTGTCAAGATTGATTTAGCCACATTGTTTAGGACAAATACTGAACATAAAGATCAAAAGATAATGTCTTATGATAACAATCAAAGAGGAGACACCAGGTCAAATATAGGTGATATTAATATGAAAAGCAGAGCTGACCAAAATCATAATAAAAAAGTATCTAAGGCTTGGATACCATTTTCTCAGTTAAAACAGAAATATGACCACTTGAAGATTGAGTACGATAAGATGAAAATGGAACATAACACATTGCTGGGACAGCTAAACAGATTACATTATCCAGATCTGTTTTTGAATACAAGTGACATTTCTCTAGCAGTGGGGGTGGTTTAGTTTCAACCTGTGGATGTGTAAATAGTCCTTTGTTTTAACTTCAAAGAATGTTTAAGGACCTTGCTAATTAGTTTTTTGTTGGAGAGTTTTTTGTCTTTCAGATATATTGGAGATACTGCATGTGAACTGCAAGCTGAAATTACTGGCTAGTGGGGGAGAAACGCTGAATAAACAATATCATGGACTCTCTCAATATTCATCAAGCAATGGACATTTTTTTTTTTTTTGGAACATAAATTTTTTTTTGTCAATGGACTTTTCCCTATTTTTTTTTTATTTTTTATTTTTCACCCTTTCCCATTTTTCACCCTTTTCCATTTTTATTTTTATTTTTTATTTTATCATGTTTTATTTCTTGAACTTTATCTTAAAACCAGAGCGAAACATTTAAACCTAAAATAATTTTCGTGTTACATAACATGTTGCATATTACATATTGCATATTGATCAATATATTTGACATCTAAGGTGAGATGCTGCACAATGGCTTGGCATAGCATAAATTATAGTATGTTGGGTGGTTTTCCTAAATTTATAAGAGGGTGAGTGAAATTCATCACTCCAGTCATGATTTGAAACTTTGTTGAATCAGTCATTAATATTATTGACATATGGATGAAAAAAGACCTAACTTTACTGGCAAGATTTTCCACTGCTGCTTTGTCTGGATAGAAGATCTGATAAACGCTGATGTCAAGCTGATTCTATCTGAAAGTGGGGGATTATATATGGATTATATGGATATATGGATTATAGATTGGTATACCATTCAGGTGGAATTATGGACTGAATGATTCAAGTAACTGCTCTATTAAGGATGGAAATGAGGAGTCGGCCTACAGCAAATTACAAAGTACAGCAATAGCAGTTTTTTTTTTCAGCCGTATCCAAACCTTTTGAACTTGAAAGTGAGAGCTGGTACATGGATGGTTCTTCTTACTATAAAGATGGAAGTAGAATTTCGGGATTTGCTGGTGTTTGTGCAAAAGCATCTTTAAGAAAATGAAAACCTTGAGCCTGGAGAGGAATCCTGGATTTATGTGGATCGGAGCTCCCAGCACACCAAGTCTACTTTCAATGAGAGATGTGATGAAGTTGAAGTTGAAAATTGAAGAATGGACTGTGACATCCGCTCGTTTTTGTGCAATATTCAAGATCTTGATGTGATATAATAAGGCCTAACAGCTATATGGATGTTTACCAAACCCTTTTCAAGTCATGGTCTAAAGCTATATTATCTAATGACTTTTTCATGGGATATTTTAGAGGCTGGTGAAGAGAGATGTAACCAGTTTCAACTTTATATTTCATATGAGCCATTGTGAAGCATCCAATACCTCAAGTCGGTAATGCTATGTTTGTTGCTTGATTTATGGGTCAGTTCTAGTAGTTAGAACGACCCAAGTGGGGGGTATATGTTGTAATGTGTTGGCCGATTTATGTGGGACTTTATGTATTTTATATATTTGTATTGGATATATGTATTCCACACAGTATTAGTGAACAGGTCAGATATAAGTTGACAATGTTATCTGTTACCCTTTGATGTGTAAATCTTATGCAAGTTGTGTGTGTGTGAGGAATAGCCTTTTAACCTAGTATTTATTGATGGTAATTAGACCTTGAGGCCTAACCCGGGGGGGGGGGGGTTTTCATGGAAAACATTTGGTTGACCCCCCCCCCCCCCCAAGTGTCAGATCAGTATATGAGAAGACAGGCAGGTTGTCAGCTAGTCTAGAAGATATGTCTATGAGAGAAGGGTCTGGAGGGTCACGGGTCTAGGAGAAGATATTCCTTGTCATGTACTCTGTTGGATTTTGCCATCTGTAATAATGTTCTGTTTTGGAAGTCAATAAAATCTCTCTCTGGGAGAATTGGGTTTTGCTGCGGAGACAATACTTTTAATAACTATATTCCATCTACGAGGAACGACGATTATATTAGATCACTACAATCTGTTTTTCAAAATTCCATTAAGTCTCTCAACTTTACCACTACTTTGTGGATGATAAGGTGTATGGAAAGCCTGCTGTATGTGAAGGGCTTCCATTACCTCTTTCATTACTTCCCCAGTAAAATGGGTTCCTCTGTCACTCTCAATAGCTTCAGGAACTCCATATCTACAAACTATTTCATTCAAAATTTTCTTTGCTGTTGTTTTTGTATTTGCTTTGGCTACTGGCCAGCATTCAGGCCAGCTCGAAAACATGTCAATGCAAACTAAAGCGAACTCATAGGTGCCTATTCTGGGCATCTGAATGTAGTCTATTTGAATTCTTTGGAAAGGGAAATCTGGCTTAGGAGAATGCCTTTGGGGAACATGGACAGGCCTTCCTGCATTGTGCAGAGCACAAGTGAGACATGAAGCACAAAACCTGGCTGCAAATGCACTAAATCCAGGTGCTATCCAATAGCAGTCAGTAAGTGCCACCATCGCGCCCTTAGCAAGATGACTGACGCCATGTGCCAGTTGTGCTAAAACTGGGTACAAACTCCTGGGTAGACACCACCTGTTGTCAGCGCTCCACAGGCCCTGCTGATTTTGGGTAGCATTACATTTTATCCACTTATCCTTCTCTTCATCAGGGGCCTGGTTCTGCAACTGAATTAGAGTTTCTACATCCCACTGCTCTTGATGAGGGGAATCTGACCCCGCTACCTGGGCGACCCCTACAGTGGGTGTGACTCCAAATGCCATAAGGGCAGCACCCTTTGCCGCTTGGTCCGCCAAAGCATTTCCTCTGGCTGTCATGTCAGTTAATCCTGTTTTCTATGGATAACAGGATAGGCAGGACGTCTCGAATAGACATATTGCCTGCCTCAGGCCTTGCTGTGAACAACTTCTCTTTCAACTGGGGTATTAAACCATCAAGAAACCTTTGTTTCACCAGTTGCGTAGATGGACTTGCAGTTTCTCCCGCTACCTCTGGAAATTTTTTTTTTTTTTTTTTTACTTACCTTGTAATTGATGACTTCCGGTCTTCTCTCTCTTCGGCGGCGGGCGGGGTCTCTGCGTCGATCGTCGTCACGCCGCACTGTCTCCTGGGATCTGGTGTCATTGATCCCAGGAGTCAGTGTGGGCATCTTCCGAAATCTCGCGAGATTTCGGCCACATCTTCCGAAATCTCGTGAGATGTCGGCAGATGTGCCGTTACTGCGCACGCGCGAGTAACGGCAGTGCATGCTGGGCCATCTAAAGTGCCTGTGGGGTTTCACATGCCCACAGGCAAGATGGACCCCAACAGACAAGAAGAAGATGAAGATGAAAACCGGCGGCGATCGAGATGGAAGATGGAACAGGTAAGTCCCCCAATTGAGCTATATGCCCTTGGCATATAGCCCAAAAAAAAAAGAGTGCAGAACCGCTTTAAGGCCAAGTCGACAAAAATTTTTGAAACAGTCCCCTGTTCAAAAAGGCCCAAGAGACATGTTCTAGCCGTTGGCTCTAGATTTAAATCCAATATTTTATTAATTTCCTTGATTATGTTAGTCCAATATCTGAAGAGCTTCGGACATTTCCAGAGCATATGGCTAAAATCTCCGGGCAGTCCACATCTGGGGCAATGGTCGTTTTCCCGCCATCCCAGTCTAAACATTTTTTTAGGAGTATAATATACTCTATGTAGAAAGTAAAGATGCGATATTTTATGTGAGGGGGAAATTGAGACCCGTTTTACTTGGCCAAGGACCCGATCCCATTCCGCTGGTGATAAAGGGCCAACCTCTCTCTCCCATATTGGCCTGATCTTCCTTGGTCCACTTTTATCCATGGTTCTCTCCCCTAGCTTGGCATAGAGCCCAGAAATTACCCCCTTCGATGGTTCCAACAACACCATATGAGACAAGGTGGTTATATGTATCCATTGCGGCGCCTGCCGTCCAAATTGCGTCTGGGCTGCATGCCTTACCTGGAGAAATGTATAGAACGTATCATTAGAGAGGGAGAAATCCTGCTTTAACTCAGCAAATGTTTTCATATTGTTGCCAGTAAAAAGTTTCCTTGCCCGCGTGAGGCCCTGATTTACCCAGTCCTGAGGCGCCCTAATTTTAGCTAGTTCTTGTAAATTGTTGTTGTTCCATAAGGGAGCTAGTTCTGATATGCCCTGATACCCTAGCATGATTTTTGCTATTTGCCAAGTCTTTATTACTAGCTTTACCGTTGGGCAACGTGTGGAAAAGGAACTAGCCTCAAGGGCTTCTATAAGTGTACCATGTGGACATCCTATCAGCATCAGATTTGAAACTGTACCTGTAGAAGCCCCCCTCCCTGCTAGATGCTGCAGCTGGGATGCCAAAAAGTACCGTCTGGGGTGTGGGACCGTCAACCCCCCCCCCCCCCCCCCCCCCTCAAAGGGCAGCTGGAGTGTGGACAGTGCAATTCTAGGCTGACCTTTTTTCCAGATCAGGTCTCTAAAAAGAGAATCTATTCTTTTAAACCATTTCTGCCCAATCCACACGGGTGAATTATGAAGAAAATATAGGATCTGGGGGAGCCAAATCATTTTAAGAAGATTGCATCGTCCGGCGACCGATAGAGGGAGACGGCCCCACACCTCGGCCTTATGTTTCAATTTTATTAATAGCAGGGCTAAATTATTTTCAAGGTACCTATTTGTGTCTTTAGAAATCCAGATCCCGAGGTACTTCAATTTGTCAACTATCTTGAAGGTAAATTCATGAAGTCTTATATCTGGTGGAATTGGGTCTATTGGAAGGAGAGCTGATTTATCCCAATTGATAGTCAATCCGGAAATCTTACCGAATTCTCCCACCATCTTTATTGCTGCTTTCAGTGAAGTTTGAAGGTCTGAGGTCTAAGGGAACTCTTAAGAGGTCAGCATACCAAGACAATTTGGAAAATGTCATGCTCCCAACTTTGTGGAAACAGTTTGAGCATGGCCCCTTACTATGCCAACATGACTGCGCACCAGTGCCCAAAGCAAGGTCCATAAAAACATGGATCAGCGAGTTTGGGGCGGAGGAACTTGACTAGCCTGCACAGAGACCTGACCTCAACCCGATAGAAAACCTTTGAGATGAGTTAGTGCGGAGACTGCAAGCCAGGCCTTCTCATCCAACATCAGTGCATGACCTCACAATTGTTCTTCTGGAAGAAGGGTCAAACATTCCAATAGACACACTCCTAAACTTTGCGGACAGCCTTTCCAGAAGAGTTGAAGCTGTTATAGCTGCAAAGGAGGGGCCAACTTAATATTGAACCCTACGGACTAAGACTGGGATGCCATTAAAGTTCATGTGCGTGTAAAGGTGTCCCAATACTTTTGGTAATATAGTGTAACAGTCCAGGATTGGATATTTAGGCTCCATGCTTAAAAAAATTGCTGCTACTACAGGAGTTTTGTGTTCTGCCTGTAGAAGCAGCTCCATGTTCTCCTATGTCTCCATACACATTGGGAGGATTACAGACATATTTTGACCTCAACATTTAGAGGCAGAAAAAAAACCTTCTGCTTCGTGTTTCTGATTGGAGCTTTCTGGGGAAAAAAATGCAAAACTCTCCTAAACTCGTCTAAACTTTGTACAATAAACTCTCTATAGGAAAGTTTTTTTCTGCCAAGGGAACTGACATTTTTTTAAGCCCAGTGTGCATGGAGCCTTATGGAGTCTAAAGATGGAATTTGATGACATTCTCATATTTCTATATTATTTATGTGGTTTAGATATAAAACTGTCCCAGAATATTATTGTCTCAGTCAGTCCTGTTATACTCACCATAAATTCTCTATCCGGCTTGTTGTCAGAGCTTCCATCAGATCCCTGTAATGAGGACCCTGCAGATTGTTCCCAGACAGGTTCAGTGTCCTCAGTGTCTGGTTATTTCTTATTCCAGATGCCAGGTGGGGGCAGGAACTGTCTGTCAGGTCATTCTTATCCAATCTGTAGAAGAAGAGAAGAATGTTACCAGAAGAAAATGAATTTCCCCCCCAGGAATGAATGTAACTATTCTCTACATGAATGGAACTCATTTCTCTTTATTGGAATCATTAATATTGGATCACTTTATAAAAGACGATCGATCATCTACACTATTGGAGGATTTCTCTTTTTGTGGATCCCAATTACTAAATGTGACATGAGAAGTGGATGAGGTGGTGCGATCCATTCATTATTCCTGTATGGGGATTGGACCATACACACTCACACTGACCTCTAGGCTTTCACCTCCAACCTTCTGCTAAGTCTTGGATTCAGTTGTGGAGATTCACTTTGATGGTCACAGAAGTCTCACTCATGTTGTGGAAACTTCATTGACTAAAAGTGACACCATTGTACTTTGGGATTTCCTTTGAACATCATGGTGGAGGATTTGATCTTATGGTGTGGAGAAGATTTTATTATTACTGTTCTTTATTTGGAACTTTTTTGAAAATTTGTACCAATATTGCTGCACTAATTTTATATATGCTGATTATAAATTCTCTTCATTAGTTATCAGTGAAATAGTCTCCATACCATTGTTATATATACACTTATAGGGAGTTTTGTGTTGAGGAGTCTCACTTTTATTGTTATATTTTCACATTTTTATTGTATGAATGTTATATACTAGTGCTGCAGTCTTCCATATTATACTAGATGTGATAATTCCACCAATAGGGATCAGATATAACAATTCCATTCACTAGAAAAATACACTTTCATACATGTGAGGAAAGGCAGATCTCCTGTAACCTATTCACAGCTACTTCAATCTATATAACATATAATATGCAAAAATAAATAAACATGAAGAGCAACAAAGTTATCTTAAAAAATTGCAAACATCAAGAGAAAGTTTATAAAGGTGAAAAGGCGGATTTCCTACAACCCATTCACCACTACTTCCATCTCCAATCACCATACAGGGACTTGTGCAGTAACAGAAATAAGAAGTCCCAGAGATTCATCCAGATGGATTAAATCAATGCTGATCAGCTGCCACCTCTTTGCAGCAACTTCACCCTCCCCCACACCAGTGAGCAAACAGATCACTTACCAAAAGGTTTGTCCCCACAAGCAAGGCCCAGACACGCTTGTTTATATCCTTCCAGCAGCGCCACTCCGCTCAAGCCGGCTTCCGATGAGAAGAGACTGTGCCACGGAATGTCAGACCTCCAGGTAGTATCTCCAATATCACCCGAGGTATCCAGACAATGGCCGCAATCACATCACATAGAAAAGAAAAAGCCTCCATAGTGCATAATCCTTAAATATATATAGAATCACAGATTGTACACTTCCATCATATACACGAGTATACACAGAACTCAGAGCACACACCGCTCCGGACTGCAGCCGTGTATGATGGAGTCCAGGCAGTGACATGGAGGCTTTTTCCTTTCTATGTAATGTGATTGCGGCCATTGTCTGGACACCTCGGGTGATATTGTATTTTTGCACATTATATGTTATACAGACTGAAGTAGCTGTGAATAGGTTGGAGGAGATCTGCCCTTCCTCACATGTATGAAAGTGTATTTTTGTAGTGAATTTAATTGTTATTATTGATCACTATTGGTGGAGTTATCACATCTACATTAGAAGTGTTGGTATTCGGACACATTGTAGGTTGCAGATTTCTCATTTGTCTCATCACACATTGTGTCACTAAGTGTCGGGCTCTATACATAGAATTATATTATACTATTTGTACTTCTATATCAGACTTCCTGCTGGCGGCTGCTTTTCATTCATTCGATTTTCACAAAGTTGTTCATGTTTTTAAGTGCAGATATTTCATTTTTTACATTTTTATATCCATCTTTAGAGAACTGTCTGATATCGGTGATATATAGAGACAACCAGGAGATGAAATATATCTCTATTATTATTATTTGATTTATGTAGTTTAGACATACACTATATTACCAAAAGTATTGGGACACCTGCCTTTACAAGCACATGAACTTTAATGGCATCCCACTCTTAAGCCTCGTACACACGATCAGATTTTCTGATGACCGTTCGTCTGTTTTTTGTGACATGCTAGTCTCATATGGAAAGTGAAGAGGTTACTCACCATACGAAAATTCTCATCCCACAGAATACAACTTCAGAAGTGATGTAATGTGATGAATAGTTTTGTATGTATTCTTTTGTTTCTGAGTTCACATACGATAAAAATGTTATAGTCTGCACATCCAGCTTTTGTCGGACAAAAAATCAGAATCGGCTATCGAAAGCACCAAACTAATGATCCAAAAATCGGCAGATCGTTTGTTTGGACAAAATTTTACTTCTGATTTTCGTATTGTGTGTATGGGCCTTTAGTCCATAGGGTTCAATATTGAGTTGGCCCACCCTTTGCAGCTATAACAGCTTCATCTCTTCTGGGAAGGCCGTCCACAAGGTTTAGGAGTGTATCTATGGGAATGTTCCACCATTCTTACAGAAGTGCATTTGTGAGATCATGCACTGATGTTGGATGAGAAGGCCTGGCTTGCAGTTTCCGCTTAAATTCATGCTGAAGGTGTTCTATATGGGGTTGAGGTCAGGACTCTGTGCAGACCAGTCAAGTTCCTCCACCCCAAACTCGCTCATCTATGTCTTTAAAGACCTTGCTTTGTGCACTGCCCCAAATCATTTGGTGAAGGGGGATTATGGTGTGGGAGGTTTTTTTTCAGGGGTTGGGCTTGGCCTCTTAGTTCCAGTGAAGGGAACTCTTAAGAGGTCAGCATACCAAGACAATTTGGAAAATGTCATGCTCCCAACTTTGTGGGAACAGTTTGAGCATGGCCCCTTACTATGCCAACATGACTGCCCACCAGTGCCCAAAGCAAGGTCCATAAAAACATGGATAAGTGAGTTTGGGGTGGAGGAACTTGACTAGCCTGCACAGAGTCCTGACCTCAACCCGATAGAACACCTTTGAGATGAGTTAGTGCCGAGACTGCAAGCCAGGCCTTCTCATCCAACATCAGTGCATGACCTCACAATTGTTCTTCTGGAAGAAGGGTCAAACATTCCAATACACACACTCCTAAACTTTGTGGACAGCCTTCCCAGAAGAGTTGAAGCTGTTATAGCTGCAAAGGAGGGGCCAACTTAATATTGAACCCTACGGACTAAGACTGGGATGCCATTAAAGTTCATGTGCATGTAAAGGTGGGTGTCCCAATACTTTTGGTAATATAGTGTAACAGTCCAGCATTGGATATTTAGGCTCCATGTTCTCCTATGTCTCCATACACATTGGGACAATTACAGACATATTTTGAGCTCAACATTTAGAGGCAGGAAAAAAACCTTCTGCTTCGTGTTTCTGATTGGAGCTTTCTGGGAGAAAAAATGCAAAACTCTCCTAAACTCGTCTAAACTTTGTACAATAAACTCTCTATAGGAAAGTTTTTTCTGCCAAGGGAACTGACATTTTTTAAGCCCAGTATACATGGAGCCTTATGGAGCCTAAAGATGGAATTTGATGACATTCTCATATTTCTATATTATTTATGTGGTTTAGATATAAAACTGTCCCAGAATATTATTGTCTCAGTCAGTCCTGTTATACTCACCGTAATCCCTCTATCCGGCTTGTTGTCAGAGCTTCCATCAGATCCCTGAAATGAGGACCCTCCAGATTGTTCCCAGACAGGTTCAGTGTCCTCAGTGTCTGGTTATTTCTTATTCCAGATGCCAGGTGGGGGCAGGAACTGTCTGTCAGGTGATTAGAGGACAATCTGTAGAAGAAGAGAAGAATGTTACCAGAAGAAAATGAATTTCTCCCCCAGGAATGAATGTAACTATTCTCTACATGAATGGAACTCATTTCTCTTTATTGGAATCATTAATATTAGATCACTTTATAAAAGACGATCGATCATCTACACTATTGGAGGATTTCTCTCTTTGTGGATCCCAATTACTAAATGTGACATGAGAAGTGGATGAGGTGGTGTGATCCATTCATTATTCCTGTATGGGGATTGGACCATACACACTCACACTGACCTCTAGGCTTTCACCTCCAACCTTCTGCTAAGTCTTGGATTCAGTTGTGGAGATTCACTTTGATGGTCACAGAAGTCTCACTCATGTTGTGGAAACTTCATTGACTATAAGTGACATCATTGTACTTTGGGATTTCCTTTGAACATCATGGTGGAGGATTTGATCTTATGGTGTGGAGAAGATTTTATTATTACTGTTCTTTATTTGGACCTTTTTTTGAAAATTGATACTAATATTGCTGCACTAATTTTATATATGCTGATTATAAATTCTCTTCATTAGTTATCAGTGAAATAGTCTCCATACCATTGTTATATATACACTTATAGGGAGTTTTGTGATGAGGAGTCTCACTTTTATTGTTATATTTTCACATTTATATTGTGTGAATGTTATATACTAGTGCTGCAGTCTTCCATATTATACTAGATGTGATAATTCCACCAATAGGGATCAGATATAACAATTCCATTCACTACAAAAATGCACTTTTCATAAATTGTAAACAAAGGCAGATTTCCTGCAACCTATTCACAGCTACTTCAATCTATATAACATATAATGTGCAAAAATAAATATACATGAAGAGCTGTGATAGTTATCTTAAAAAATTGCAAACATCAAGAGAAAGTTTATAAAGGTGAAAAGGCGGATTTCCTACAACCCATTCACCACTACTTCCATCTCCAATCACCATACAGAGACTTGTGCAGTAAGATCCCTTTCACACTGCAGAGCCGCTAAAACAGCGCTAAAGTGCTATTCATTTTTGTGGTGCTTTAGTGGTGTTTTAGCGTGGCTTTTCGTGTGCTAGTGGGCCGGTGACAATGGGACCTTAACTACTTCAGCCCCGGACGAATTGGCAGCCAAAGGACCAGGCCCCTTTTTGTGATTCGGCACTGCGTCACTTTAACTGACAATTGCACGGTTGTGCGACGTGGCTCCCAAACAAAATTGGCGTCCTTTTTTTCCCCAAAATAGAGCTTTCTCTTGGTGGTATTTGATCGCCCCTGCGGTTTTTATTTTTTGCGCTATAAACAAAAATAGAGCGACAATTTTGAAAAAAAATGCTATATTTTTTGCTATAATAAATATCCCCAAAAAATCTATAAAATTTTTTTTTTTCCTCAGTTTAGGCCGATACGTATTCTTCTACATATTCTTGGTAAAAAAAAATCGCAATTAGCGATTATTGATTGGTTTGCGCAAAAGTTATAGCGTTTACAAAATAGGGGATAGTTTTATAGCATTTTTATTAATATTTTTTTTTTTTTTACTAGTAGTGGCGGCGATCAGCGATTTTTTTATTGTGACTGCGACATTATGGCGGACACATCGGACATTTTTGACACATTTTTGGGACCATTGTCATTTATACAGCAATCAATGCTATTTAAATGCATTGATTCCTGTATAAATGACACTGGCAGTGAAAGAGTTAACCACTAGGGGGAGGGGAGGGGTTATGGGCTGTGACATGTGTGTTTTTTTTTACTATTAGGGGGCGGGGCTGACGTCTGACATCATTGATCGTCATTGATCGGCTTTCCCTATGACCGGGAACAGCCGATCAATGACAGGCAGTGTAGGAAGCGCGGGGAGAGGTTTGTTTACACAGACCTCTCCCCGTTCTTCAGCTCTGTGACCCGATCACTGGACACCAGCTGCGATCAGGTCCGCTGGTCCCGCGGCCGGGATCACGGAGCTCCCGACCGGGTCGCAAACGTGCCGGCGGCACGCGCGACCCACGGCTAGGCTCTTAAAAGGGCCACGTACCTGTACGTAGTTCTGCCTAGCCGTGCCATTCTGCCGACGTACATCGGCGTTAGGCGGTTGGGAAGCGGTTAAAGTGGGGGGACACCCTAAAAAAAAAAAGCATTAATATTCTGAAAATATTCAGTCCTCTGCCGCGTTGTCTTCTGGATAATGGGGCACGCTGTGTTATGGGAACTGTGTGTTTCCCTAACACAGCGCGTCCCATTCACAAAGCGCTGCGCGACTCGCGCATGCGCAGTAGGAAACGGGCAGTGAAGCTGTAGTCTTCACTGCCTGTTTCCCTTACTGAGGATGGTGGCGATGGGACCGGAGCGCCGAGGGACATCTCAGCCTCCACGACCGACATCGCGGGAGCCCTGGGAGGGTAAGTGTACTTAAAAGTCAGCAGCTACTTTTTTTTTAGCTGCTGACTTTTAAAAAAAAAATTCTTAGCTGAAACACCCCTTTAAAAAAAAGAAAAAAAGACCAGAATTTGTGGCACTTTCAACGCGCTTTGGAAGTGCTGCCCATTCATTCCAATGGGTAGGGGTGTTTTGGGAGTGCTATTTATAATGCTCATAACCCGCCCCAAAGATGCTGCTCGCAGGACTTTTTCTAACATCCTGCAAGTGCACCGCCCCAGTGTGAAAGCACTCATGCAAATAAATGGGAGGCAGTTTTCAGGCGCTATTTCTAGTGCTAAAATGTCTAATAACTGCCTCAGTGTGGAAAGACGTCCAACAGAAATACCAGAGATTCATCCAGATGGATTAAATCAATGCTGATCAGCTGCCACCTCTTTGCAGCAACTTCACCCTCCCCCACACCAGTGAGCAAACAGATCACTTACCAAAAGGTTTGTCCTCACAAGCAAGGCCCAGACACGCTTGTTTATATCCTTCCAGCAGCGCCACTCCGCTCAAGCCGGCTTCCGATGAGAAGAGACTGTGCCACGGAATGTCAGACCTCCAGGTAGTATCTCCAATATCACCCGAGGTATCCAGACAATGGCCGCAATCACATTACATAGAAAAGAAAAAGCCTCCATAGTGCATAATCCTTAAATATATATAGACTCACAGATTGTACACTTCCATCATATACACGAGTATACACAGAACTCAGAGCACACAGCGCTCCGGACTGCAGCCGTGTATGATGGAGTCCAGGCAGTGACATGGAGGCTTTTTCCTTTCTATGTAATGTGATTGCGGCCATTGTCTGGACACCTCGGGTGATATTGTATTTTTGCACATTATATGTTATACAGACTGAAGTAGCTGTGAATAGGTTGGAGGAGATCTGCCCTTCCTCACATGTATGAAAGTGCATTTTTGTAGTGAATTCAGTTTTTATTATTGATCACTATTGGTGGAGTTATCACATCTACATTAGAAGTGTTGGTATTCGGACACATTGTAGGTTGCAGATTTCTCATTTGTCTCATCACACAATGGGGGTTATTTACGAAAGGCAAATCCACTTTGCACTACAAGTGCAACTTACAAGTGCAAAGTGCACTTGAAATTGCACTGAAAGTGCACTTGGAAGTGCAGTCGCTGTAAATCTGAGGGAAGCTCTGCTGATTTTGTCATCCAATCATGTGCAAGCTAAAATGCTGTATTTTAATTTTCCTTGCATGTCCCCCTCGGATCTACAGCGACTTGTAGTGGAAAGTGGATTTGCCTTTCGTAAATAACCCCCATTGTGTCACTAAGTGTCGGGCTCTATACATAGAATTATATTATACTATTTGTACTTCTATATCAGACTTCCTGCTGGCGGCTGCTTTTCATTCATTAGATTTTCACAAAGTTGTTCATATTTTTTAGTGCAGATATTTCATTTTTTACATTTTTATATCCATCTTTGTAGAACTGTCTGATATTGGTGATATATAGAGACAACCAGGAGATTAAATATATCTCCATTATTATTATTTGATTTATGTAGTTTAGACACTATATTACCAAAAGTATTGGGACACCTGCCTTTACAAGCACATGAACTTTAATGGCATCCCAGTCTTAAGCCTCGTACACACGATCAGATTTTCTGATGACGGTTCGTCTGTTTTTGTGACATGCTAGTCTCATATGGAAAGTGAAGAGGTTACTCACCATACGAAAATTCTCATCCGACAGAATACAACTTCAGAAGTGATGTAATGTGTTGAATAGTTTTGTATGTATTCTTTCATTTCTGAGTTCACGTATAATAAAAATGTTATAGTCTGCACATCCAGCTTTTGTCGGACAAAAAATCAGAATCGGCTATCGAAAGCACCAAACTAACAATCCAAAAATCGGCAGATCGTTTGTTTGGACAAAATTTTACTTCTGATTTTCGTATCGTGTGTATGGGCCTTTACTCCGTAGGGTTCAATATTGAGTTGGCCTGCCCTTTGCAGCTATAACAGCTTCATCTTTTCTGGGAAGGCCGTCCACAAGGTTTAGGAGTGTATCTATGGGAATGTTTCACCATTCTTACGGAAGTGCATTTGTGAGATCATGCACTGATGTTGGATGAGAAGGCCTGGCTTGCAGTCTCCGCTCAAATTCATGCTAAAGGTGTTCTATATCGGGTTGAGGTCAGGACTCTGTGCAGACCAGTCAAGTTCCTCCACCCCAAACTCGCTCATCCATGTCTTTATAGACCTTGCTTTGTGCACTGCCCCAAATCATTTGGTGAAGGGGGATTATGGTGTGGGGTTGTTTTTCAGGGGTTGGGCTTGGCCTCTTAGTTCCAGTGAAGGGAACTCTTAAGATGTCAGCATACCAAGACAATTTGGAAAATGTCATGCTCCCAACTTTGTGGGAACAGTTTGAGCATGGCCCCTTACTATGCCAACATGACTGCGCACCAGTGCCCAAAGCAAGGTCCATAAAAACATGGATAAGTGAGTTTGGGGTGGAGGAATTTGACTAGCCTGCACAGAGTCCTGACCTCAACCCCATAGAACACCTCTGGGATGAGTTAGTGTGGAGACTGCAAGCCAAGCCTTCTCATCCAACATCAGTGCCTGACCTAACAATTGTGCTTCTGGAAGAATGGTAAAACAGTCCCATAGACACACTCTTAAACTTTGCGGACAGCCTTCCCAGAAGATATGAAGCTGTTATAGCTGCAATGGGTGGGCCAACTCAATATTGAACCCTACGGACTAAGACTGGGATGTCATTAAAGTTCATGTGTGTGTAAAGGCGGGTGTCCCAATACTTTTGGTAATATAGTGTAACAGTCCAGGATTGGATATTTAGGCTCCATGCTTAAAAAAAAATGCTGCTACTACAGGAGTTTTGTGTTCTGCCTGTAGAAGCAGCTCCATGTTCTCCTATGTCTCCATACACATTGGGACGATTACAGACATTGTTTGACCTCAACATTTAGAGGCAGGAAAAAAACCTTCTGCTTCGTGTTTCTGATTGGAGCTTTCTGGGAGAAAAACTGCAAAACTCTCCTAAACTCGTCTAAACTTTGTACAATAAACTCTTTATAGGAAAGTTTTTTCTGCCAAGGGAACTGACATTTTTTTTAAGCCCAGTGTACATGGAGCCTTATGGAGCCTAAAGATGGAATTTGATGACATTCTCATATTTCTATATTATTTATGTGGTTTAGATATAAAACTGTCCCAGAATATTATTGTCTCAGTCAGTCCTGTTATACTCACTGTAATTCCTCTATCTGGCTTGTTGTCAGAGCTTCCATCAGATCCCTGAAATGAGGACCCTCCAGATTGTTCCCAGACAGGCCCAGTGTCCTCAGTGTCTGGTTATTTCTTATTCCAGATGCCAGGTGGGGGCAGAAACTGTCTGTCAGGTGATTATTATACAATCTGTAGAAGAAGAGAAGAATGTTACCAGAAGAAAATGAATTTCTCCCCCAGGAATGAATGTAACTATTCCCTACATGAATGGAACTCATTTCTCTTTATTGGAATCATTAATATGAGATCACTCCATAAAACACGATCGATCATCTACACTATTGGAGGATTTCTCTTTTTGTGGATCCCAATTACTAAATGTGACATGAGAAGTGGATGAGGTGGTGTGATCCATTCATTATTCCTGTATGGGGATTGGACCATACACACTCACACTGACCTCTAGGCTTTCACCTCCAACCTTCTGCTAAGTCTTGGATTCAGCTGTGGAGATTCACTTTGATGGTCACAGAAGTCTCACTCATGTTGTGGAAACTTCATTGACTAAAAGTGACACCATTGTACTTTGGGATTTCCTTTGAACATCATGGTGGAGGATTTGATCTTATGGTGTGGAGAAGATTTTATTATTACTGTTCTTTATTTGGACCTTTTTTTGAAAATTTGTACTAATATTGCTGCACACATTTTATATATGCTGATTATAAATTCTCTTCATTAGTTATCAGTGAAATAGTCTCCATACCATTGTTATATATACACTTATAGGGAGTTTTGTGATGAGGAGTCTCACTTTTATTGTTATATTTTCACATTTATATTGTGTGAATGTTATATACTAGTGCTGCAGTCTTCTATATTCTACTAGATGTGATAATTCCACCAATAGGGATCAGATATAACAATTCCATTCACTACAAAAATACACTTTCATAAATTGTAAACAAAGGCAGATTTCCTGCAACCTATTCACAGCTACTTCAATCTATATAACATATAATATGCAAAAATAAATATACATGAAGAGCTGTGATAGTTATCTTAAAAAATTGCAAACATCAAGAGAAAGTTTATAAAGGTGAAAAGGCGGATTTCCTACAAGCCATTCACCACTACTTCCATCTCCAATCACCATACAGAGACTTGTGCAGTAAGACCCCTTTCACACTGCAGAGCCGCTAAAGTGCCAGTAGATTTTGTGGTGCTTTAGTGGTGTTTTAGCGTGGCTTTTCGTGTGCTAGTGGGCCGGTGACAATGGGACCTTAACCACTTCAGCCCCGGACCAATTGGCAGCCAAAGGACCAGGCCCCTTTTTGTGATTCGGCACTGCGTCACTTTAACTGACAATATCACGTTTGTGCAACGTGGCTCCCAAACAAAATTGACGTCCTTTTTTTTCCCAAAATAGAGCTTTCTCTTGGTGGTATTTGATCGCCCCTGCGGTTTTTATTTTTTGCGCTATAAACAAAAATAGTGCGACAATTTTGAAAAAAAATGCTATATTTTTTGCTATAATAAATATCCCCAAAAAATCTATAAAAAAACATTTTTTTTCCTCAGTTTAGGCCGATACGTATTCTTCTACATATTTTTGGTAAAAAAAAAAATCGCAATTAGCGATTATTGATTGGTTTGCGCAAAAGTTATAGCGTTTACAAAATAGGAGATAGTTTTATAGCATTTTTATTAATATTTTTTTTTTTTTACTAGTAATGGCGGCGATCAGCGATTTTTATTGTGACTGCGACATTATGGCGGACACATCGGACATTTTTGACACATTTTTGGGACCATTGTCATTTATACAGCAATCAATGCTATTTAAATGCATTGATTCCTGTATAAATGACACTGGCAGTGAAAGAGTTAACCACTAGGGGGAGGGGAGGGGTTATGGGCTGTGACATGTGTGTTTTTTTTTTACTATTAGGGGGCGGGGCTGACGTCTGACATCATTGATCGTCTTTCCCTATGACCGGGAACAGCCGATCAATGACAGGCAGTGTAGGAAGCGCGGGGAGAGGTTTGTTTACACAGACCTCTCCCCGTTCTTCAGCTCTGTGACCCGATCGCGGGACACCAGCTGCGATCGGGTCCGCTGGTCCCGCGGGCCACGGAGCTCCCGACCGGGTCGCAAATGTGCCGCCGCTGGCGGCACGCGCGACCCACGGCTAGGCTCTTAAAAGGGCCACGTACCTGTACGTAGTTCTGCCTAGCCGTGCCATTCTGCCGACGTACATCGGCGTTAGGCGGTTGGGAAACGATTAAAGTGGGGGGACACCCTAAAAAAAAAAAAGCATTAATATTCTGAAAATATTCTGTCCTCCGCCGCGTTGTCTTCTGGATAATGGGGCACGCTGTGTTATGGGAACTGTGTGTTCCCTAACACAGCGCGTCCCATTCACAAAGCGCTGCACGACTCGCGCATGCGCAGTAGGAAACGGGCAGTGAAGCTGTAGTCTTCACTGCCTGTTTCCCTTACTGAGAATGGTGGCGATGGGACCGGAGCGCCGAGGGACATCTCAGCCTCCACGACCGACATCGCGGGACCCCTGGGAGGGTAAGTGTACTTAAAAGTCAGCAGCTACTTTTTTTTTAGCTGCTGACTTTTAAAAAAAAAATTCTTAGCTGAAACACCCCTTTAAAAAAAAGAAAAAAAGACCAGAATTTGTGGCACTTTCAACGCGCTTTGGAAGTGCTGCCCATTCATTCCAATGGGTAGGGGTGTTTTGGGAGTGCTATTTATAATGCTCATAACCCGCCCCAAAGATGCTGCTCGCAGGACTTTTTCTAACATCCTGCAAGCGCACCGCCCCAGTGTGAAAGCACTCATGCAAATAAATGGGAGGCAGTTTTCAGGCGCTATTTCTAGTGCTAAAATGTCTAATAACTGCCTCAGTGTGAACGGGGTCTAATAGAAATACCAGAGATTCATCCACATGGATTAAATCAATGCTGATCATCTTCCACCTCTTTGCAGCAACTTCAATCTCCACCACACCAGTGAGAAAACAGGTCACTTACCAAAAGGTTTGTCCCCACAAGCAAGGCCCAGACACGCTTGTTTATATCCTTCCAGCAGCGCCACTCCGCTCAAGCCGGCTTCCGATGAGAAGAGACTGTGCCACGGAATGTCAGACCTCCAGGTAGGATCTCCAATATCACCCGAGGTATCCAGACAATGGCCGCAATCACATTACATAGAAAAGAAAAAGCCTCCATAGTGCATAATCCTTAAATATATATAGAATCACAGATTGTACACTTCCATCATATACACGAGTATACACAGAACTCAGAGCACACACCGCTCCGGACTGCAGCCGTGTATGATGGAGTCCAGGCAGTGACATGGAGGCTTTTTCCTTTCTATGTAATGTGATTGCGGCCATTGTCTGGACACCTCGGGTGATATTGTATTTTTGCACATTATATGTTATATAGACTGAAGTAGCTGTGAATAGGTTGGAGGAGATCTGCCCTTCCTCACATGTATGAAAGTGCATTTTTGTAGTGTATTTAATTGTTATTATTGATCACTATTGGTGGAGTTATCACATCTACATTAGAAGTGTTGGTATTCGGACACATTGGAGGTTGCAGATTTCTCATTTGTCTCATCACACATTGGGGGTTATTTACGAAAGGCAAATCCACTTTGCACTACAAGAGCAACTTACAAGTGCAAAGTGCACTTGAAATTGCACTGACAGTGCACTTGGAAGTGCAGTCGCTGTAAATCGGAGGGGAAGCTCTGCTGATTTTGTCATCCAATCATGTGCAAGCTAAAATGCTGTATTTTATTTTCCTTGCATGTCCCCCTCGGATCTACAGCGACTTGTAGTGCAAAGTGGATTTGCCTTTCGTAAATATCCCCCATTGTGTCACTAAGTGTCGGGCTCTATACATAGAATTATATTATACTATTTGTACTTCTATATCAGACTTCCTGCTGGCGGCTGCTTTTCATTCATTAGATTTTCACAAAGTTGTTCATATTTTTTTAGTGCAGATATTTCATTTTTTACATTTTTATATCCATCTTTGTAGAACTGTCTGATATTGGTGATATATAGAGACAACCAGGAGATGAAATATATCTCCATTATTATTATTTGATTTATGTAGTTTAGACACTATATTACCAAAAGTATTGGGACACCTGCCTTTACAAGCACATGAACTTTAATGGCATCCCAGTCTTAAGCCTCGTACACACGATCAGATTTTCTGATGACCGTTCGTCTGTTTTTTGTGACATGCTAGTCTCATATGGAAAGTGAAGAGGTTACTCACCATATGAAAATTCTCATCCGACAGAATACAACTTCAGAAGTGATGTAATGTGATGAATAGTTTTGTATGTATTCTTTCATTTCTGAGTTCACGTATAATAAAAATGTTATAGTCTGCACATCCAGCTTTTGTCGGACAAAAAATCAGAATCGGCTATCGAAAGCACCAAACTAACGATCCAAAAATCGGCAGATCGTTTGTTTGGACAAAATTTTATTTCTGATTTTCGTATCGTGTGTATGGGACTTTAGTCCGTAGGGTTCAATATTGAGTTGGCCCGCCCTTTGCAGCTATAACAGCTTCATCTTTTCTGGGAAGGCCGTCCACAAGGTTTAGGAGTGTATCTATGGGAATGTTTCACCATTCTTACGGAAGTGCATTTGTGAGATCATGCACTGATGTTGGATGAGAAGGCTTGGCTTGCAGTCTCCGCTCAAATTCATGCTAAAGGTGTTCTATATCGGGTTGAGGTCAGGACTCTGTGCAGACCAGTCAAGTTCCTCCACCCCAAACTCGCTCATCCATGTCTTTATAGACCTTGCTTTGTGCACTGCCCCAAATCATTTGGTGAAGGGGATTATGGTGTGGGGTTGTTTTTCAGGGGTTGGGCTTGGCCTCTTAGTTCCAGTGAAGGGAACTCTTAAGATGTCAGCATACCAAGACAATTTGGAAAATGTCATGCTCCCAACTTTGTGGGAACAGTTTGAGCATGGCCCCTTACTATGCCAACATGACTGCGCACCAGTGCCCAAAGCAAGGTCCATAAAAACATGGATAAGTGAGTTTGGGGTGGAGGAATTTGACTAGCCTGCACAGAGTCCTGACCTCAACCCCATAGAACACCTCTGGGATGAGTTAGTGTGGAGACTGCAAGCCAGGCCTTCTCATCCAACATCAGTGCCTGACCTAACAATTGTGCTTCTGGAAGAATGGTAAAACAGTCCCATAGACACACTCTTAAACTTTGCGGACAGCCTTCCCAGAAGAGATGAAGCTGTTATAGCTGCAATGGGTGGGCCAACTCAATATTGAACCCTACGGACTAAGACTGGGATGTCATTAAAGTTCATGTGTGTGTAAAGGCGGGTGTCCCAATACTTTTGGTAATATAGTGTAACAGTCCAGGATTGGATATTTAGGCTCCATGCTTAAAAAAATGCTGCTACTACAGGAGTTTTGTGTTCTGCCTGTAGAAGCAGCTCCATGTTCTCCTATGTCTCCATACACATTGGGATGATTACAGACATTGTTTGACCTCAACATTTAGAGGCAGGAAAAAAAACCTTCTGCTTCGCGTTTCTGATTGGAGCTTTCTGGGAGAAAAAATGCAAAACTCTCCTAAACTCATCTAAACTTTGTACAATAAACTCTCTATAGGAAAGTTTTTTTCTGCCAAGGGAACTGACATTTTTTTAAGCCCAGTGTGCATGGAGCCTTATGGAGCCTAAAGATGGAATTTGATGACATTCTCATATTTCTATATTATTTATGTGGTTTAGATATAAAACTGTCCCAGAATATTATTGTCTCAGTCAGTCCTGTTATACTCACTGTAATTCCTCTATCCGGCTTGTTGTCAGAGCTTCCATCAGATCCCTGAAATGAGGACCCTCCAGACTGTTCCCAGACAGGTCCAGTGTCCTCAGTGTCTGGTTATTTCTTATTCCAGATGCCAGGTGGGGGCAGGAACTGTCTGTCAGGTGATTATTATACAATCTGTAGAAGAAGAGAAGAATGTTACCAGAATAAAATGAATTTCTCCCCCAGGAATGAATGTAACTATTCTCTACATGAATGGAACTCATTTCTCTTTATTGGAATCATTAATATTAGATCACTTTATAAAAGACGATCGATCATCTACACTATTGGAGGATTTCTCTCTTTGTGGATCCCAATTACTAAATGTGACATGAGAAGTGGATGAGGTGGTGTGATCCATTCATTATTCCTGTATGGGGATTGGACCATACACACTCACACTGACCTCTAGGCTTTCACCTCCAACCTTCTGCTAAGTCTTGGATTCAGTTGTGGAGATTCACTTTGATGGTCACAGAAGTCTCACTCATGTTGTGGAAACTTCATTGACTAAAAGTGACACCATTGTACTTTGGGATTTCCTTTGAACATCATGGTGGAGGATTTGATCTTATGGTGTGGAGAAGATTTTATTATTACCTCATCTTTATTTGGACCTTTTTTGAAAATTTGTACTAATATTGCTGCACTAATTTTATATATGCTGATTATAAATTCTCTTCATTAGTTATCAGTGAAATAGTCTCCATACCATTGTTATATATACACTTATAGGGAGTTTTGTGTTGAGGAGTCTCATTTTTATTGTTATATTTTCACATTTATATTGTGTGAATGTTATATACTAGTGCTGCAGTCTTCTATATTATACTAGATGTGATAATTCCACCAATAGGGATCAGATATAACAATTCCATTCACTACAAAAATACACTTTCATACATGTGAGGAAAGGCAGATCTCCTGCAACCTATTCACAGCTACTTCAATCTATATAACATATAATATGCAAAAATAAATAAACATGAAGAGCAACAAAGTTATCTTAAAAAATTGCAAACATCAAGAGAAAGTTTATAAAGGTGAAAAGGCGGATTTCCTACAAGCCATTCACCACAACTTCCATCTCCAATCACCATACAGGGACTTGTGCAGTAACAGAAATAAGAAGTCCCAGAGATTCATCCAGATGGATTAAATCAATGCTGATCAGCTTCCACCTCTTTGCAGCAACTTCAATCACCCTCCACCACACCAGTGAGCAAACAGGTCACTTACCAAAAGGTTTGTCCCCACAAGCAAGGCCCAGACACGCTTGTTTATATCCTTCCAGCAGCGCCACTCCGCTCAAGCCGGCTTCCGATGAGAAGAGACTGTGCCACGGAATGTCAGACCTCCAGGTAGGATCTCCAATATCACCCGAGGTATCCAGACAATGGCCGCAATCACATTACATAGAAAAGAAAAAGCCTCCATAGTGCATAATCCTTAAATATATATAGAATCACAGATTGTACACTTCCATCATATACACGAGTATACACAGAACTCAGAGCACACAGCGCTCCGGACTGCAGCCGTGTATGATGGAGTCCAGGCAGTGACATGGAGGCTTTTTCCTTTCTATGTAATGTGATTGCGGCCATTGTCTGGACACCTCGGGTGATATTGTATTTTTGCACATTATATGTTATACAGACTGAAGTAGCTGTGAATAGGTTGGAGGAGATCTGCCCTTCCTCACATGTATGAAAGTGTATTTTTGTAGTGCATTTCACCATAATCACCATACAAAAATTATCGTCCAACAGAATACAACTTCAGAAGTGATGTAATGTGTTGAATAGTTTTGTATGTATTCTTTCATTTCTGAGCATGCGTAGTCTTATGCCCCGTACACACGGTCGGAAAATCCGACCACAAAATCCATCTGATTTTTTCCGACGGATTTTGTCCGACACTGGTGTTGTATACACACGGTCGGACAAAGTTGTCGGAAAATCCGATCATTCTGAACGTGGTGACGTTTGTTGCCTACGACGGAACTACGTAGAGGCTAGTAGCCAATAGCTTTGGTCTTGTAATGTGATCGGAGCATGCGTGGCACTTTGTCCGTCGGAATTCGCTACACACGATCGGAAAAAGTCCGATAGGACTTTGTTGTCGGAAAATTTGAGAGCAGGAGATAAAACTTTGTCCGTCGGAAAATCCGACGGAAAAAGTCCGATGGAGCCTACACACGGTCAGAATTTCCGACAACATTGTCCGATAGGACATTTTCCGTCGGAAAATCCGACCGTGTGTACGGGGCATAACTCTTATGCCGTGTACACACGATCGGAATTCCTGTCGGAAAAAGCTCTGATGGTCTTCCCAACAGAATTCTGACGGAATTCCGCTCAAACTGTCTTGCCTACACACGGTCACACCAAATTCCGACCGTCAAGAATGCGGTGACGAACAACACTACAACAAGCAGGGAAAAAATGAAGTTCAATGCTTCCCAGCATGCGTCGAATTGTTTCCGAGCATGTGTAGGAATTTTGCACGTCAGAATTGCTACAGACGATCGGAATTTCCGATAGAAACCTTTTCCGTCTGAAAAATTGAGAACACGCTCTCAAATTTTAGCTGGCGGAAATTCGGCCAGCAAAATTCTGATGGAGCGTACACACGGTCGCATTTTCCCATGAAAAGCTCTAATCTGTCTTTTTCTGGCTGGAATTCCGATCGCGTGTACGCGGCATAACAATTTACTTTGGGTGAAAACTGTACTGATTAACCGCTTCCCGACCGGCCACTGCATATATACGTCAGCAAAATGGCATGGGCAGGCAAAATCACGTTCCTGTACGTGATCGTGCATTTGCCTGCCCGTGGGTCGGGAGCTCCGTGGGACCAGCGGACCCGATAGCCACTGGTGTCCCGCGATCGGGTTACAGAGCTGAAGAACGGGGAGAGGTCTATGTAAACAAACCTCTCCCCGCGCTTCCTACTCTGCCTGTCATTGATCGGCTGTTCCCTGTCATCGGGAAAGCCGATCAATGACGTCAGACGTCAGCCCCCCCCCCTGATGTAAAAAAAAAACACACACGTCACAGCCCATAACCCCTCCCCTCCCTCTAGTGGTTAACCCCTTCACTACAACTGTCATTTATACAGTAATTAATGCATTTAAATAGCACTGATTGCTGTATAAATGACAATGGTCCCAAAAATGTGTCAAAAATGTCCGATGTGTCCGCCATAATGTCGCAGTCACAATAAAAATCGCTGATCACCGCCATTACTAGTAAAAAAAAAATATTAATAAAAATGCTATAAAACTATCCCCTATTTTGTAAACGCTATAACTTTTGCGAAAACAAATTAATAATCGCTAATTGCGTTATTTTTTACCAAAAATATGTAGAAGAATACGTATCGGCCTAAACTGAGGAAAAAAAATGTTTTTTTATATATTTTTTGGGGATATTTATTATAGCAAAAAGCAAAAAATATTGCATTGTTTTCAAAATTGTCGCTCTATTTTTGTTTATAGCGCAAAAAATAAAAACCGCAGGGGCGATCAAATACCACCAAAAGAAAGCTCTATTTGTGGGAAAAAAAGGACGCCAATTTTGTTTTGGAGCCACGTCGCACGACCGCGCAATTGTCAGTTAAAGCGACGCAGTGCCGAATCGCAAAAAGGGGCCTGGTCCTTTGGCTGTCAATTGGTCCGGGGCTGAAGTGGTTAAACAAAAATCAGGCGTTTTGTCGGCCGAAAAATCGTCTGTCGAAAGCACCGTACTAACACTCCGAAAATCGACAGATTGTTCGTGCGGACAAAATTTTACTTCTGATTTTCGTATCGTGTGTATGGGCCTTTAGTCTGTAGGGTTCAATATTGAGTTGGCCCACCCTTTGCAGCTATAACAGCTTCATCTCTTCTGGGAAGGCCGTCCACAAGGTTTAGGAGTGTATTTATGGGAATGTTTGACCATTCTTCCAGAAGCACATTTGTGAGATCAGGCACTGATGTTGGATGAGAAGGCCTGGCTCACAGTCTCCGCTTGAAATAATACTAAATGTGTTCTATCTGGTTGAGGTCAGGACTCTGTGCAGGTCAGTCAAGTTCCTCCACCCCAAACTCACTCATCCATGTCTTTATGGATCTTGCTTTGTGCACTGGTCCAAATCATTTGGTGGAGGAGGGATTATGGTGTGGGGGGAGGGGGGATTATGGTGTGGGGGGGAGGGGGGATTATGGTGTGGGGTTGTTTTTCAGGGGTTGGGGTTTGGCTCCATATTTCCAGTGAATAGACCTCGTAAGGCGTCAGCATACCAAGACATGTTGGACAATTTCATGCTCCCAACTTTGTGGGAACATATTGGGGATGGTCCCTTCCTGTTCCAACATGACTGCGCACCAGTGCACAAAGCAAGGTCCATAAAGACATAAATGAGCAAGTTTGGGGTGGAGGAACTTGACCGGCCTGTACAGAGTCCTGACCTCAACCCCATAGAACACCTTTGGGATGAATTACAGCGGAGACTGTGAGCCAGGCCTTCTCGTCCAACATCAGTGCTTGACCTCACAATTGTTCTTCTGGAAGAATGGTCAAACATTCCCATAGACTCCTAAACCTTGTGGACGGCCTTCCCAGAAGAGATGAAGCTGTTATAGCTGCAAAGGGTGGGTCAAATCAATATTGAACCCTACAGACTAAGGGCTCTTTCACACGGACGGACCGTATGTCCGTTTTTCATCCATCCGTTTTCGGATGAAAAACTGACATACAGGTATCCCTATGGGATAGCGGGTGTCAGCGGATGAGCATCCGCTGACACCCGCTCTCGTCCGTGCCCGCTATGCTCCGTTTCTGCAGACGGAGGAAAACCCCATTTTTTCATCCGTCTGCAGAGCGGATCGGGTGACGACGGACTCTACGGTCCGTCGTCATCCGATCTCCCATAGGGGAGAGCGGCGCTCTGATAGGTCCGTCCCTAAACGGAGTGCAGAGACGGACCTGTCATCTTCCTGCTCAGCGGAGATCGCTCCGGCGATCCCCGCTGAGCAAGCGGCTATCCACGGGGCGGATCAGCACTGATCCGCCCCGTGTGAAAGAGCCCTAAGAATGGGATGTCATTAACCCCTTTAGAAGGATTTACCCCCTTCCTGACCAGAGCACTTTTTACAATTTGGCACTGTATCGCTTTAACTGCTAATTGCGCGGTCATGCAATGTTGTACCCAAACAAAATTTGCGTCCTTTTTTCCCACAAATAGAGCTTTCTTTTGATGGTATTTGATCACCTCTGCGGTTTTTATTTTTTTGCGCTATAAACAGAAAAAGACCGAAAATTTTGAAGAAAATTATGTTTTCTACTTTTTGTTATAAAAAAATCCAATAAACTTAATTAAGCCAAAATGTATTCAGCCACATGTCTTTGGTATAAAAAATGTCAATTGTTCTTGAGGTGCTAAAATGTCAGGGCAGTACAACCCCCCAAATGACCCCATTTTGGAAAATAGACACCCCAAGGAAATTGCTGAGAGGCAGGTGGAGCCCATTGAATATTAAATTTTTTGGTCTCAAGTGATTGAATAATGACAAAAAAAAAGTTACAAAAAGTTGTCACTAAATGATATATTGCTCACACATGGCATGGGCATATGTGGAAATGTACCCCAAAATACATTCTGCTGCTTCTCCTGAGTACGGGGATACCACATGTGTGGGACTTTTTGGGGGCCTAGCCGCGTACGGGGCACAGAAAACCAATCACCGCCTTCAGGATTTCTAAGGACGTAGATTTTTGATTTCACTCCTCACTACCTATCACAGTTTTGAAGGCCATAAAATGCCAAGATGGCACAAAACCCCCCCAAATGACCCCAAGTAGACACCCCAAGATATTTGCTGAGAGGCATGGTGAGTATTTTTCAGCTCTCATTTGTTTTTGAAAATGAAGAAAAAAAAAAAATTTTTTTTTCTTTTTTCAATTTTCAAAACTTTGTGATAAAAAGCGAGATCTGCAAAATACTCACCATACCTCTCAGCAAATAGCTTGGGGTGTCTACTTTCCAAAATGGGGTAATTTTTGTGCCATCTGGGAAGTCTATGGCCTCGGAAACTGTGATAGGCAAGTGACGTAAAATCAACTGTTTCCACCTGAATGCCGGGTTGGCCAGTGAATGGGGGAAGTACAGGTGCTGCAGAAGTGGTGGGTTCCCAATTAGGATTGGCGAATGCAGCAGGAAGGGCACTATGGGCACGACGGGCCAGTGTTTGTGTTCTTCTTGGTGGCAGTGGGACACTACTTGTGCTTGCCACTTCACCAGCTTGAACTGCACTTATGGGACTCGCCACGTCACCACGTGTTACTGCAGTGCTGGTTTGACTACGACCAGGGTGTACTGGGCCGCTGGTGCTTGCCCGTTCACCAGAAGGAATAGCAGCGCTAGTACTGCTCTGCTCCATACGAGGGACCTGCGGTTCTTGCATCTCAACGACAGCAGAAGAAGATCGGGGTCTGGAACGCCTGACCTTGGCAGGGACCACAACTCCATCGTCAGAGCTATGAGTCATAGACCCGCTGTCATCTACAGGATCGTATTCTGAGCCTGAATCTGACAGATGAGTGACTTCCTCTTCACTATCTGTCATGCTCAGAAACGTGTAGGCCTCTTCACTACTGTACCTTCGATTTGCCATTTTGGGCTCTAAATTTAGTGGTACAGTAGTGAGACTCACAGGTAAAAAAGCTCCTGACTGTTAGCGACTGTATCAAAACACTACCAAAAAAACTGTTAGCGATCGCAGGGATCAGGCCTGACTCTGCAAATGCTGCAGTTATGTGCGTTTAGTGTTTTGTAAGTGACAGCGATCGATCAAAACTGCACTTAAGTGGGCTGGGCTGGGCTCAGCGGAGGGGCAAAAACACAGGTGCTAGCAGGTATCTGGGCTGATCCCGCTAACACTGCATTTTTTGGGAACCCTAAACTGCTGGGGATGATAGTACAGATTTGATCAGATATTGATCCGTTCAGATACTATACCACTAAGGGTGGTGTATGCTGCGTGCGTGGGTGTTAGAGGTACTGGCACTAACCTGACGCTGCCTGGGGCGACGCAGACCCTATCTGACCCTAAAACCTAACTCCCTGACATTATAAAAAAAATAACTAACTAACCAGCGTCACCCGTAAACTTATACAGTGATCACTGGTATAAGGGTTAACTAGGGGGCAATCAGGGGGTTAAAACCTTTACTAGGTAGTATATGGGGGTCCCTGACGCTATGAAAAGCTGACAGTGAACCTAAATACTGACTTGCCTGATTAGCATCACCTGTGACACCAATACAGCGATCAAAAAAACAATCGCTTAGTGACACTGGCGACGGGGGGTGATCAAGAAGGTAAAGCTTTATTAGGGGGGGCTAACTGCCCTACCACTCTTTGCAGTCACAAATGACACCAATGCAATAATATTGGTGTCACTGTGACGGGGGTGTAGGGGGGTGAAAAGTGTGCCTGCGTGTTCTACTGAGTGTGTAGTGTTGGTGCACTTACTTGGATGTCTTCTCTCCTCGGCGCCGGAACAAAAAGACCGACACGAGGAGAGATGACATCATCCTCTGCCGCTGTTTACATTACAGCCGCAGAGGAAGTTTATTATTCGCCGGGAGCGATCGCGAGGGGGTGGCCATGAATCAGTGGCCTCCCCGTTAGCATGGATCACTCCCGTAATGAAGCCGACCGCCTTGGGAGGCAAGTAACGTACCCATAAGTTACTTTGCCTGCCCGTGCCATTCTGCCGCAGTATATCTGCGTGAGGTGGTCGGCAAGTGGTTAAAGTTCATGTGTGTGTAAAGGCAGGTGTCCCAATACTTTTGGTGATATAGTGTAACAGTCCAGGATTGGACATTTAGGCTCCATGTACACTGGCTTAAAAATTGCTGCTACCACAGGAGTTTTTTGTTCTGCCTGTAGAAGCAGCTCCATGTTCTCCTATGTGTCCATACACATTGGGACGATTACAGGTATATTTTGAGCTCAACGTTTAGAGGCAGGAAAAAAAAAAAAACTTCTGGTTCGTGTTTCTGAAAAAGTGTGTATAAAGGGCGCTATCTGGACAAAGGAAAAAACTTAAATATTATAGTATATTAATAAAAGTTGTATAAGTAAATCAATAAATTACCGTATATACTCGAATATAAGCCGAGATTGTCAGCCCTTTTTTTAGGGCTGAAAGTCCCCCCTTGAACAGCGTGTCATGCAGACAGACGGCAGTTTTCAAAAGCCGCGCCTCCTCCTCCTCCTCCTCGTCCGTGATAGGAGGAACACTAATTTTCCCAGCAGTAAGTCAGTGTGCAGTGTTCCGCCTATCATGGACGTCCTGTCATTCTCATCTCATGGACGAGTATGAGAGGACGTCCGTGATAGGCGGAACACTGCACACTGACTGCTGGGAAAACAGCGTTCCTCCTATCACGGACGAGGAGGAGGAGGAGGAGGAGGCGCGGCTTTTGTAATTTTGGAATGGCGCCTTACACGCTGTGGGGGGACAGAGCGAGACTGCATCGGCGGAAGACAGAACGCACAGGGAGGGACACAAGACACAGGACACAGGACCCGCAGATCGGCACAGATCGGCACAGGTAGGCTGCAATGGGGACACAGGGGGGGTCTGTACAGGGGACATGCAGCTGCAGATGGGCATTGCTGACCCTCTTTTCCACTTACAGTAGCTGCTGCATTTTTCACCCTCGGCTTATACACGGGTCAATACATTTTTCCCAGTTTTTTTGTGGTGAATTAGGGGCCTCGGCTTATACTCGAGTATATGCGGTAAATAAAATGTGTGTAATCAAAAAGTGCACAATTCATCAATATACAGAAAGTCCATAAATTTCGATGATAAATGACTCTTCAATATATGCTCCAACACCGTGCTCCTGAAATATGTGCTCCAATAGTGCTTCACCCGGAGTGACTATAGAATGCACTCACCAGATTTCCCCGGCCAGCAAGTGACCATAAAGCATGAAATGTGAGAAACTGCTCGATTCATAGGTCAGTCTCCATCAGAATCCACATCTATCTCTCTCTCCTCCATACATGGATAAATACGATCACGATCGAATAAGCAGGGATATGTAATAAAATCTCTCCAGTATCATATATCCTCCACAATATTCATCTGTCTCCTTCTCCCATCACAAGACTCTGTGGAATTGGCTCCGCCACAAAGAGCCACAGAAGGCAGGTATAGTGTAATAAAGTATTATTTAAAAGAAAGCTGCACTTACATATGTCCAATATGATACAAACGGCACAAAGGCAGCTCAAGGGTCTGTAGAATCGATCCCCCACCGCTGTGTGACTAGCGGCATGCGGCGTGTGTTCCAACTACCCGGTGGAAGTGGAGGGATCCTGTCAGTTTGTGTGTCAGTCCTCTCTTCTATGCATTTCACGCTCTGCGCGTGTCGTCGCGTTTCTGATTGGAGCTTTCTGGCAGAAAAAAATGTAAAACTCTCCTAAACTCGTCTAAACTTTGTACAATAAACTCTTTATAGGAAAGTTTTTTTTTTTTCTGCCAAGGGAACTGACATTTTTTAAGCCCAGTGTGCATAGAGCCTTATGGAGTCTAAAGATGGAATTTGATGACATTCTCATATTTCTATATTATTTATGTGGTTTAGATATAAAACTGTCCCAGAATATTATTGTCTCAGTCAGTCCTGTTATACTCACAGTAATTCCTCTATCCGGCTTGTTGTCAGAGCTTCCATCAGATCCCTGAAATGAGGACCCTCCAGATTGTTCCCAGACAGGTCCAGTGTCCTCAGTGTCTGGTTATTTCTTATTCCAGATGCCAGGTGGGGGCAGGAACTGTCTGTCAGGTGATTATTCTCCAATCTGTAGAAGAAGAGAAGAATGTTACCAGAAGAAAATGAATTTCTCCCCCAGGAATGAATGTAACTATTCTCTACAAGAATGGAACTCATTTCTCTTTATTGGAATCATTAATATTATATCACTTTATAAAACACAATCGATCATCTACACTATTGGAGGATTTCTCTTTTTGTGGATCCCAATTACTAAATGTGACATGAGAAGTGGATGAGGTGGTGTGATCCATTCATTATTCCTGTATGGGGATTGGACCATACACACTCACACTGACCTCTAGGCTTTCACCTCCAACCTTCTGCTAAGTCTTGGATTCAGTTGTGGAGATTCACTTTGATGGTCACAGAAGTCTCACTCATGTTGTGGAAACTTCATTGACTAAAAGTGACATCGTTGTACTTTGGGATTTCCTTTGAACATCATGGTGGAGGATTTGATCTTATGGTGTGGAGAAGATTTTATTATTACTGTTCTTTATCTGGACTTTTTTGAAAATTTATACTAATAGGGATCAAATATAACAATTACATTCACTACAAAAATAAATTTTTCATACATGTGAGGAAGGGCAGATCTCCTCCAACCTATTCACAGCTACTTCAATCTATATACCATATAATGTACAAAAATACATAAACATGAAGAGCAACAAAGTTACCTTAAAAAAAATTGCAAACATCAAGAGAAAGTTCATAAATGTGAAAAAGTGGATTTCCTACAACCCATTCACCACTACTTCTATCTCCAATCACCATACAGGGACTTGTGCAGTAAGATCCCTTTCACACTGCAGAGCCGCTAAAACAGCGCTAAAGTGCTATTCATTTTTGCGGTGCTTTAGTGGTGTTTTAGCGGAGCTTTTCATGCCCTAGTGGGCCGGTGACAACGGGACCTTAAAAAAAAGAAAAAAGACCAGTTTTTGGGCGCTTACAAAGCACTTTGGAAGTGCTGTCCATTCATTGCAATGGGTAGGGGCGTTTTTGGAGCGCTATTTATAATACTCATAACCCGCCACAAAGATACGGCTTGCAGGACTTTTTCTAACGTGCTCATGCAAATAAATGGGAGGCAGTTTTGAGGCGCTATTTCTAGCGATAAAATGTCTGAAAACTGCCTCAGTGTGAACGGGGTCTAACAGAAATACCAGAGATTCATCCAGATGGATTAAATCAATGCTGATCAACTTCCACCTCTTTGCAGCAACTTCAATCACCCTCCCCCACACCAGTGAGCAAACAGGTCACTTACCAAAAGGTTTGTCCCCACAAGCAAGGCCCAGACACGCTTGTTTATATCCTTCCAGCAGCGCCACTCCGCTCAAGCCGGCTTCCGATGAGAAGAGACTGTGCCACGGAATGTCAGACCTCCAGGGAGTATCTCCAATATTACCCGAGGTATCCAGACAATGGCCGCAATCACATCACATAGAAAAGAAAAAGCCTCCATAGTGCATAATCCTTAAATATATATAGAATCACAGATTGTACACTTCCATCATATACACGAGTATACACAGAACTCAGAGCACACACCGCTCCGGACTGCAGCCGTGTATGATGGAGTCCAGGCAGTGACATGGAGGCTTTTTCCTTTCTATGTAATGTGATTGCGGCCATTGTCTGGACACCTCGGGTGATATTGTATTTTTGTACATTATATGTTATACAGACTGAAGTAGCTGTGAATAGGTTGGAGGAGATCTGCCCTTCCTCACATGTATGAAAGTGCATTTTTGTAGTGCATTTCACCATAATCACCATACAAAAATTATCGTCCAACAGAATCCAACTTCAGAAGTGATGTAATGTGTAGAATAGTTTTGTATGTATTCTTTCATTTCTGAGCATGCATAGTCTTATGCCCCGTACACACGGTCGGAAAATCCGACCACAAAATCCATCAGATTTTTTCAGACGGATTTTGTCCGACACTGGTGTTGCATACACACGGTCGGACAAAGTTGTCGGAAAATCCGATCATTCTGTATGTGGTGACGTTTGTTGCCTACGACGGGACTACGTAGAGGCTAGTAGCCAATAGCTTTGGTCTTGTAATGTGATCTGAGCATGCGTGGCACTTTGTCCGTCGGAATTCGCTACACACGATCGGAAAAAGTCCGATAGGACTTTGTTGTCGGAAAATTTGAGAGCAGGAGATAAAACTTTGTCCGTCGGAAAATCCGACGGAAAAAGTCCGATGGAGCCTACACACGGTCAGAATTTCCGACAACATTGTCCGATAGGACATTTTCCGTCGGAAAATCCGACCATGTGTATGGGGCATAACTCATATGCCGTGTACACATGATCGGAATTCCTGTCGGAAAAAGCTCTGATGGTCTTCCCAACAGAATTCTGACGGAATTCCGCTCAAACTGTCTTGCCTACACACGGTCACACCAGACGATCGGAATTTCCGATAGAAACCTTTTCCGTCTGAAAAATTGAGAACACGCTCTCAAATTTTAGCTGGCGGAAATTCGGCCAGCAAAATTCTGATGGAGCGTACACACGGTCGCATTTTCCCATGAAAAGCTCTCATCTGTCTTTTTCTGGCTGGAATTCCGATCGCGTGTACGCGGCATAACAATTTACTTTGGGTGAAAACTGTACTGATTAACCGCTTCCCGACCGGCCACTGCATATATACGTCAGCAAAATGCCACGGGCAGGCAAAATCACGTTCCTGTACGTGATCGTGCATTTGCCTGCCCGTGGGTCGGGAGCGCGCCGCCAGCGGCGCGCTCGCGACCCGGTCGGGAGCTCCGTGACCCCGGCCGCGGGACCAGCGGACCCGATCGCCGCTGGTGTCCCGCGATCGGGTTACAGAGCTGAAGAACGGGGAGAGGTCTGTGTAAACAAACCTCTCCCCGCGCTTCCTACTCTGCCTGTCATTGATCGGCTGTTCCCTGTCATCGGGAAAGCCGATCAATGACGTCAGACATCAGCCCCGCCCCCTGATGTAAAAAAAAAAACACACACGTCACAGCCCATAACCCCTCCCCTCCCTCTAGTGGTTAACCCCTTCACTACAACTGTCATTTATACAGTAATTAATGCATTTAAATAGCACTGATTGCTGTATAAATGACAATGGTCCCAAAAATGTGTCAAAAATGTCCGATGTGTCCGCCATAATGTCGCAGTCACAATAAAAATCGCTGATCACCGCCATTACTAGTAAAAAAAAATATATTAATAAAAATGCTATAAAACTATCCCCTATTTTGTAAACGCTATAACTTTTGCGAAAACAAATTAATAATCGCTAATTGCGTTTTTTTTTACCAAAAATATGTAGAAGAATACGTATCGGCCTAAACTGAGGAAAAAAAATGTTTTTTTTATATATTTTTTGGGGATATTTATTATAGCAAAAAGCAAAAAATATTGCATTGTTTTCAAAATTGTCGCTCTATTTTTGTTTATAGCGCAAAAAATAAAAACCGCAGGGGCGATCAAATACCACCAAAAGAAAGCTCTATTTGTGGGGAAAAAAAGGACGCCAATTTTGTTTTGGAGCCACGTCGCACGACCGCGCAATTGTCAGTTAAAGCAACGCAGTGCCAAATCGCAAAAAGGGGCCTGGTCCTTTGGCTGCCAATTGGTCCGGGGCTGAAGTGGTTAAACAAAAATCAGGCGTTTTGTCCGCCGAAAAATCGTCTGTCGAAAGCACCGTACTAACACTCCGAAAATCGACAGATTGTTCGTGCGGACAAAATTTTACTTCTGATTTTCGTATCGTGTGTATGGGCCTTTAGTCTGTAGGGTTCAATATTGAGTTGGCCCACCCTTTGCAGCTATAACAGCTTCATCTCTTCTGGGAAGGCCGTCCACAAGGTTTAGGAGTGTATCTATGGGAATGTTTGACTATTCTTCCAGAAGCACATTTGTGAGATCAGGCACTGATGTTGGATGAGAAGGCCTGGCTCACAGTCTCCGCTTGAAATAATACTAAATGTGTTCTATCTGGTTGAGGTCAGGACTCTGTGCAGGTCAGTCAAGTTCCTCCACCCCAAACTCACTCATCCATGTCTTTATGGACCTTGCTTTGTGCACTGGTCCAAATCATTTGGTGGAGGAGGGATTATGGTGTGGGGGGAGGGGGGATTATGGTGTGGGGTTGTTTTTCAGGGGTTGTGTTTGGCTCCATATTTCCAGTGAATAGACCTCGTAAGGCGTCAGCATACCAATTACCAAGACATGTTGGACAATTTCTTGAACCCTACAGACTAAGGGCTCTTTCACACGGACGGACCGTATGTCCGTTTTTCATCCATCCGTTTTCGGATGAAAAACGGACATACAGGTATCCCTATGGGATAGCGGGTGTCAGCAGATGAGCATCCGCTGACACCCGCTCTCGTCCGTGCCCGCTATGCTCCGTTTCTGCAGACGGAGGAAAACCCCATTTTTTCATCCGTCTGCAGAGCGGATCGGGTGACGACGGACTCTACGGTCCGTCGTCACCCGATCTCCCATAGGGGAGAGCGGCGCTCTGATAGGTCCGTCCCTGCACGGAGTGCAGAAACGGACCTGTCATCTTCCTGCTCAGCGGAGATCGCTCCGGCAATCCCCGCTGAGCAAGCGGCTATCCACGGGGGGATCAGCACTGATCCGCCCCGTGTGAAAGAGCCCTAAGAATGGGATGTCATTAACCCCTTTAGAAGGATTTATCCCCTTCCTGACCAGAGGACTTTTTACAATTTGGCACTGTATCGCTTTAACTGCTAATTGCGCGGTCATGCAATGCTTTATGTATAAATATATAGTGCAAAACCTTATATATAAAACACATAAAATCCAATAAACATAAATATATATAAAAAATGCTTGTGATTTAAAACCGGTGAAGATAAAAAATCCAAAGATAATTTTATATTGTGAAAAAAATATTGTGAAAAAGTAAAATAGAACACAATATCTGTAAAAATATTATTTTTTACAAATTTGAGCAACTGAAATCTATACGTAAAAGTGTATAGAGGTGAAGTCCATAGCATTAAGTGGTGGTCAGGTGAAATGACACTCGTGGTAATGGGTGACTTAATTCCGTGTGATGGTGACGGCTTGTCTGATGGCTCTCAGGCCTAATGGAATGAGTTACCGGATAAATTGGACTTGAGAAAGGCGTATGCCTCACAAGTCGCAAAAGCTTAAACGTTTTAGGGACTGGCAACTCTCAACTCCTCATGATGGCTCCAGAACTTTTTCTCAGGTACCACGTTGGTTGATAGGTAACAGGAGGGTAAGTATCGGATGGGGAAGTGGTGAGCGTCAGAAATCCACGTTTTCAAGCATGTTGTGTGGTCATATTTAAAAGGAAGAACTTACATAGCGTAATACCGTTGAGAAACGTTTTTAATGTTAAAAAACAGTTTAAAAAACACTCACATTTAGATGGTTAAAAACAGGCCTGTTTAAAATTTGGAGTTGGCGTGGTGCTGTCCTTGTAGTCCACCCGACGCGCGTTTCGTCCGCATAGACGTCGTCTGGGGTGTGGACTACATGTGTCAGCAGCACGCATTTATAGGGAGTGTGACCCCAAAGTGAAAAAACGTTGGTTTAGACCGGAAATGATGTCACTTCCGGTCTGACGAAATTTGATCTTATTTTCATTGCAAGGGGATATGGCAACATTGGGGATGAAACCAGAATATTTTCTTGGTTGAAATATTTATATTTTGCATATGTATATTATTATATTTGCCCCTGTTAGACTATAAATCTATTACAATGCGCTGGGAAGGCGCCTTAGCGTCACTTCCGCCCAGGGCCATGTGACCGCTTGCCAAACCAAGCCTCACTATGGATTCCTGGAGCGGGCGGTGGCGTACAGACGCTGTATAGTAGTAGTGGGGAGAGCCAAGCCTCGTTCCGGAACGACGCTAATGCGTCATAGCCCGGAAGAGCCAAGCCTCACTTCCGGATAGTTTCTATATTGGGTGTTTGTTGCATATTATGCTGACACTTGGGGCGGGAACCAAGAGGTTCCGTGATTGGCCAGAATTTAGGATACATCCCAAAAGGGGAATGGATGTATATATGTGTTATGCCAGAACGGATTTGCAATATGTGGAGAAGGCAGACACTGCTCCACAATTACAAGCCCGATTCAGACGTGATATCGCGATGGGGTGACACTTGTTACATGTTTCAAAACCCTTTTACACTAGGGCGATACACATGTATATAGACAGGGACTGGAATTGAACAGCGTAACACATAAAATTAGGCTGCATCACATTTTGAACCATAATACAGGAACAATAAACTAAAATCCATGTCAAAAGTGTCCATATAAAATATGAAAAATGAATAAAAATATTTATATATAAAAAACATATCATAATAATATTATTTTTGTTTTTTATAAATACCAGGGCAGTTCCTATAAAAACTGTATAAATAAAGGTTTAAATATGCGGTATTAATGAATATAAACGCATAAAAAAAATGCATATATGAATATAAATGCACAAAAAGGTATATTAATATATACATATAAAATACCTAAAAATACCCATACATAAAATATGCATAAAACCATAAATACCACTAAGATATTCCTAAAAGATTGTTCTAGGGTTAAGATTATAATGTGTATAAAAATCTGAATAAATAGATATGTATTTGTATGTATGAGTTTCTGTGAACAGAGACCTAAAAAAATCAATTGGAAATTATGTTGTATTATTACGTCTGAGTGTGTATTCATAGGGAAGTATATCTTCAATTTCTCATAGAGGATATTTTTTTTTTTACGCTTTATTTATAAATGCGTTTATATCCCAGTCTATGTTCATTCCTGTTGGGGAGTGGGATTGCAATTGGTATATCCAGAAGGTTTCGAGTTGTGAGACCCCTCTGGTTTTAGCTCCTCCCCTCCATGGTGCTGTGAACTTATCGATTATCGTGAATTGGGTACCTCTAGGGTCTCTGTCATGATGTTGTCGATAGTGCCTTGGTACCGTGTGCTTGATGCTTCCACTTTTTATTTTAGAGATATGCTCAGATACTCTCGTTGTAAAAGAGCGTACTGTACGGCCAACATATTGTTTTGAGCATGGGCAGGTAATTAAGTATACAACGTGTGTGGTTAGCACATGTACTAAAAATGTTTAATGGGGTATTTTCTTTTTGTTACTGAAGATTCGATTGTACCATCCTCCTCCTATGGAAGGATCAAAAGACAACTTTTTTACTCCTTCCTAAACAACAACGATCGTGGAATCGTCTCACCCACCACGAATCAAGCCGTTTTCATTTTTTGGATCTGGAAATCCAACTCTTTGAAAATAATTTTAAATTCAGACTTCATTTTAAAACCACGGATCGCAACGGGTTTCCCCATCGACAGTTTGTCATCATAGGAGCTGGCTCAGATCTGTCCCAAAAAGCCAGTTTTCTCAGACTACGCAGAAATTGCACCGACTTGGACATTTTCAAATCACAAGCCAACACCCTACGCGACCGATTCAAGGAAAAAGGATAATAATATGGAAGAAGTGGACAAAGATCTGAAAAGCGCCATAGAAACAGACAGAACAACACTGCTGTTAGATAAACCCAGAGCCGCTGCAGACGATAAGTTTTTTACAAATGGTCTTTTCTAACAGACTATTCGGTCCAACATAAAACAGATCAAATCTAACTAGCCAAACACTGGAATATCCTGAAAAACGATAAAAGTTTTGGGTCCACTCCTACCAATAATGCCAGAGTGATATATAAAGGGGCATCCTCACTCAAAAGTCAAATTGCCCCCACAATTATTAATCCTCCGACTAAACCATCCTTTTTTTTTTCATAACCTCATAGGATACTAACCCATGTAAAAAAATGCGTTGTTTGCCACTATAACATCAATGGGAAGATGCACGACAAAAGAATTCGAATCTTCAGTAACAAAAAGAAAAAGTACCCCATTTAAACATTTTAGTACATGTGCTACCACACACGTTGTATACTTAATTACCTGCCCATGCTCAAAACAATATGTTGGCCGTACAGTACGCTCTTTTACAACGAGAGTATCTGAGCAATATCTCTAAAATAAAAAAGTGGAAAGCATCAAGCACACGGTACCAAGGCACTATCGACAACATCATGACAGAGACCCTAAGAGGTACCCAATTCACGATAATCGATAAGTTCACAGCACCATGGAGGGGAGGAGCTAAAACCAGAGGGGTCTCACAAACTCGAAAACCTTCTGGATATACCAATTGCAATCCCACTCCCCAACAGGAATGAACATAGACTGGGATATAAACGCATTTATAAATAAAGCGTAAAAAAATATCCCCTATGAGAAATTGAAGATATACTTCCCTATGAATACACACTCAGACGTAATAATACAACATAATTTCCAATTGATTTTTTTAGGGTCTCTGTTCACAGAAACTCATACATACAAATACATATCTATTTATTCAGATTTTTATACACATTAATATCTTAACCCTAGAACAATCTTTTAGGAATTATCTTAGTGGTATTTTATGGTTTTATGCATATTTTATGTATGGGTATTTTTAGGTATTTTATATGTATATATTAATATACCTTTTTGTGCATTTATATTCATATATGGCAATTTTATGCGTTTATATTCATTAATACCGCATATTTAAACCTTTATTTATACAGTTTTTATAGGAACTGCCCCTGGTATTTATAAAAAACAAAAATAATATTATTATGATATGTTTTTATATATAAATATTTTTATTCATTTTTCATATTTTATATGGACACTTTTGACATGGATTTTAGTTTATTGTTCCTGTATTATGGTTCAAAATGTGATGCAGCCTAATTTTATGTGTTACGCTGTTCAATTCCAGTCCCTGTCTATATACATGTGTATCGCCCTAGTGTAAAAGGGTTTTGAATACATGTAACAAGTGTCACCCCATCGCGATATCACGTCCTGAAAACATATTGCAAATCCGTTCTGGCATAACACATATATACATCCATTCCCCTTTTGGGATGTATCCTAAATTCTGGCCAATCACGGAACCTCTTGGTTCCCGCCCCAAGTGTCAGCATAATATGCAACAAACACCCAATATAGAAACTATCCGGAAGTGAGGCTTGGCTCTTCCGGGCTATGACGCATTAGCGTCGTTCCGGAACGAGGCTTGGCTCTCCCCACTACTACTATACAGCGTCTGTACGCCACCGCCCGCTCCAGGTCCTTTTTTCCCACAAATAGAGCTTTCATTGTAATAGATGGTATTTGATCACCTCTGCGGTTTTTATTTTTTGCGCTATAAACAGAAAAAGACCGAAAATTTTGAAGAAAATTATGTTTTCTACTTTTTGTTATAAAAAAATCCAATAATCTTAATTTTAGTCATACATTTAAGCCAAAATGTATTCAGCCACATGTCTTTGGTATAAAAAAATGTCAATTGTTCTTGAGGTGCTAAAATGTCAGGGCAGTACAACCCCCCAAATGACCCCATTTTGGAAAGTAGACACCCCAAGGAAATTGCTGAGAGGCAGGTGGAGCCCATTGAATATTTAATTTTTTGGTCTCAAGTGATTGAATAATGACAAAAAAAAAAAGTTACAAAAAGTTGTCACTAAATGATATATTGCTCACACATGGCATGGGCATATGTGGAAATGTACCCCAAAATACATTCTGTTGCTTCTCCTGAGTACGGGGATACCACATGTGTGGGACTTTTTGGGGCCTAGCCGCGTACGGGGCACAGAAAACCAATCACCGTCTTCAGGATTTCTAAGGACGTAGATTTTTGATTTCACTCCTCACTACCTATCGCAGTTTTGAAGGCCATAAAATGCCAAGATGGCACAAACCCCCCCCAAATGACCCATTTTGGAAAGTAGACACCCCAAGATATTTGCTGAGAGGCATGGTGAGTATTTTGCAGCTCTCATTTGTTTTTTAAAATGAAGAAAAAAAAAAAAATTGTTTTTTCTTTTTTCAATTTTCAAAACTTTGTGATAAAAAGCGAGATCTGCAAAATACTCACCATACCTCTCAGCAAATAGCTTGGGGAGTCTACTTTCCAAAATGGGGTCATTTTTGTGCCATCTGGGCATTCCATGGCCTCCGAAACTGTGATAGGCAAGTGATGTAAAATCAACTGTTTCCACCTGAATGCCGGGTTGGCCAGTGAATGGGGGAAGTACAGGTGCTGCAGAAGTGGTGGGTTCCCAATTAGGATTGGCGAATGCAGCAGGAAGGGCACTATGGGCACGACGGGCCAATGTTTGTCTTCTTCTTGGTGGCAGCGGGACACTACTTGTGCTTGCCACTTCACCAGCTTGAACTGCACTTATGGGACTCGCCACGTCACCACGTGATACTGCAGTGCTGGTTTGACTATGACCAGGGTGTACTGGGCCACGGGTGCTTGCCAGTTCACCAGAAGGAATAGCAGTGCTAGTACTGCTCTGCTCCATACGAGGGACCTGCGGTTCTTGCATCTAAATGACGACAGCAGAAGATGAGGGTCTGGAACGCCTGACCTTGGCAGGGACCACAACTCCATCGTCAGAGCTATCTGTCATGGAGCCGCTGTCATCTACAGGATCGTATTCTGAGCCTGAATGTGACAGATGAGTGACTTCCTCTTCACTATCTGTCATGCTCAGAAACGTGTAGGCCTCTTCACTACTGTACATTCCATTTGCCATTTTGGGCTCTAAATTTAGTGGTACAGTAGTGAGACTCACAGGTAAAAAAGCTCCTGACTGTTAGCGACTGTATCAAAACACTACCAAAAAAACTGTTAGCGATCGCAGGGATCAGGCCTGACTCTGCGAATGCTGCAGTTATGTGTGTTTAGTGTTTTGTAAGTGACAGTGATCGATCGATACTGCACTTAAGTGGGCTGGGCTGGGCTCAGCAGAGGGGCAAAAACACAGGTGCTAGCAGGTATCTGGGCTGATCCCGCTAACACTGCGTTTTTTGGAACCCTAAAATGCTGGGGATGCTAGTACAGATCTGATCAGATATTGATCCATTTAGATACTATACCACTAAGGGAGGTGTATGCTGCGTGCGTGGGTGTTAGAGGTACTGGCACTAACCTGACGCTGCCTGGGGCGACGCAGACCCTATCTGACCCTAAAACCTAACTCCCTGACATTATAAAAAAATAACTAACTAACCAGCGTCACCTGTAAAGTTATACGGTGATCACTGGTGAAAGGGTTAACTAGGGGGCAATCAGGGGGTTAAAACCTTTACTAGGTAGTATATGGGGGTCCCTGACGCTATAAAAAGCTGACAGTGAACCTAAATACTTACTTGCCTAATTAGCATCACCTGTGACACTAATACAGCGATCAAAAAAAACAATCGCTTAGTGACACTGGCGACGGGGGGTGATCAAGGAGTTAAACCTTTATTAGGGGGGGTTAGGGGGGAACCCTAGACCTAAAGGGGTTCTAACACTAACTGCCCTACCACTTATTGCAGTCACAAATGACACCAATGCAATAATATTGGTGTCACTGTGACAGGGGGTGATTGGGGGGTGATTGGGGGATGAAAAGTGTGCCTGCGTGTTCTACTGAGTGTGTAGTGTTGGTGCACTTACTTGGATGTCTTCTCTCCTCGGCGCCAGAACAAAAAGACCGACACGAGGAGAGATGACATCATCCTCTGCCGCTGTTTACATTACAGCAGCAGAGGAAGTTTCTTATTCGCCGGGAGCGATCGCGAGGGGGTGGCCATGAATCAGTGGCCTCCCCGTCAGCATGGATCACTCCCGTAATGAAGCCGACCGCCTTGGGAGGCAAGTAACGTACCCATAAGTTACTTTGCCTGCCCGTGCCATTCTGCCGCAGTATATCTGCGTGAGGCGGTCGGCAAGTGGTTAAAGTTCATGTGTGTGTAAAGGCAGGTGTCCCAATACTTTTGGTGATATAGTGTAACAGTCCAGGATTGGACATTTAGGCTCCATGTACACTGGCTTAAAAATTGCTGCTACCACAGGAGTTTTTTGTTCTGCCTGTAGAAGCAGCGCCATGTTCTCCTATGTGTGTCCATACACATTGGGATGATTACAGGTATATTTTGAGAAAAAAGATATTGGAGATTCGGGACTATCTATTGTACAAAAACGGTTTCATGAAGATAAGATAAAAAATGCTTATTTTATTGACACATAAAACAAAGAAAAAAGAGGATACATATTAGACTCCATGTACAGCAGTATATGGGTCACAGGGTTCAAAGGTAATACATACAATTCCTGATAGAACACCTTTATGATCATACACCAAAGATGATGGCTGGGAAGTTGTAGGGGGAGAGAAAAGTCCTTTTTGTTTTCAGATTTAGTGTTTATGGGGCCTGTAAGGTACAGAAGTACTTGTTTACCACACTTGTATTTAGGTAAATAAAATAATAAATAATAAAATGTGATTACTCGAGATATAAAGGGGTAGTGTGACCATGCCCAATGTCAGTTATCAAACTATACCTACCTCTACGGAAGCTCGTAAACACTGGAGCTACTCAGCTTCATTTTAATGCATAATATATTTGTATTTAAACGCTCCCATTACCTCCAGGTGCAGGGGGTCGCTATGGGGGCAAAGTGCGCGCCCTCATATGCAAACCTGTACCTGGGGGGATGGGAGCGAGACCTATTCTCTGATGAGAGTAAGAGCCTGTCGATTGGCAAGATCATGTCATGGAGTCGTTACATTGATGACGTCCTCATGATATGGTCAGGATCCAAGGAGGATCTTATTGTGTTTCTGGACGAATTACAAATTAATGAATACAATTTAAAGTTTACTTCTAATTACGACCAGAAAAGGATTACGTTTCTGGATGTTGAACTGTTTGTAGATGAGAAAGGAACACTTTGTTCCACCCTCTATAGAAAAGCTTCAGCAGGTAACAGCATGTTACATGCCAGTAGTTCCCATCCTGAGAAATTAATTAGGAGCATCCCCTATAGCCAATTTCTAAGGATCAAGCGAAACTGTACGCATCTCAACGATTTTCAACGAGAGGCAAATCTTTTGCGTGATCGTCTCCTCTTACGAGGATACAGTAAAACATGTCTTAGAAAAGCTTACAATCAGGTAGTGGATATGAACAGACAACTCCTATTATATAAACCTAGACGGGCTAAGACCCAAAAAAGTACACGAGTTGTTACTAAATACAACCGTCAACATAGAAAGGTACGTAACATATATAAAAAATTCTGGTACCTTCTGTCCACTGATCAAAAAATATCCAAACACATTAAACCATACCCAGAGATTACATATAAGAGGTCACGTTCATTACGTGACACCCTGGTAAGCAGTCATTACATGAGTGATCAGAACAGCAGAAAACAAGTCTCAGGTACATATAAATGTGGCAAATGTAAATTTTGCCGCTTCATTCTGGAGGGCAAAAATATAGACCTACCAGATGGTAAAACATGGACCCCAAAATATCGTACCAATTGCCAATCTGTGGGATCAGTATACTTGATGAAGTGTCTATGCGGAGCATTCTATGTGGGGAAAACAAAACGCCCCCTATTCTGCCGCATAAGAGACCATGTATCATTGATTTGTAAACGCAAAATGGAGACACCGATCAGTCGTCATGTAGGCCTATATCACAATTTTGACCTTAAACATATTGGCTTCTATAGTCTTGAGCATCTGCCCCAGCAGGAACGGGGGGGTGATCTAGATAGGAAACTTCTACAAATTGAAACTAGATGGATCTATATGTTGAAGGCTACCCGGTACCCGGGCCTCAACGAAGGGATCAGCTTTAAACCTTTCCTATAACGTAGAGCTTTATATATATTTTTTACTTTTATTTATTTTTCTATCTCCTTACCGGCTACAGGGCCCCCCCCCCCCCTCCCCCCCCCCTTCCCTCTCCTTTTCCCTCCCCTCTGTTAGCGCCAGAAGTTGGGCACCACTGGGCTTGTTGTGTGGGCCACATATGGCCTAGATCTAGCTTTAACCTGTCTGCTTTGGAACGTGCTTGTTCATGTGATATCCCCCTTTACACAGGGGTAAGATTTTGTGCATTGTTTTATTTATTTTCATTTTTCTTAGTATTTAATTATACCTATCCTAAGTTGTAAAAATTATGTCACGAATAAAACCAAACAAAAATCAATAATAACTGTATACTGCAATGAGTGTGTGTCTGCGGGATGTCTTTTTCTATTATTCTCCTCTAATTTCTTCAATTCCTTCTCATGTTCTGATTGGTCCTGGTGGACTCGGCGGTGGCACAGGTCCCTGGGGATAACTTACATCAAAGCACGGGGGGAACCCCATGCGGCGGCCGCCTTAGGGCTATGGGGACTTGTATGGACCCTTCTGGATGTGTGGCATGGTATTGTTTTCCACCAATATATGGTGGTTCTTTGCCTGCCACGCATCCGATCGGGAATCGGCCCTTGGCACCGATCCGGCCATGCAGTTCCAGTTTCCACCTCTAGGGACCCTCTCATCCCCTGTATTTGACAGAGCAGTATGGCTGCTGTCAGCAGGATATGTCAGGGCAGCCCCAGCTGAACTGTGTACCGGAAGTAGCTCCTCACAGGAACACTCCGGTCACATGGCCTGGATCGAGCGTTGGCCGGCTCCCGTACTGTGTCCGCGTGACGTCAGCACGGCGTGACGTCACACGCCGTGCGTTTTGGTGCCACGGGGGGAGACTATTTAAACCCAGTCTGACTTTTGAGTCAGACTGAGGTGGACGTGAGGCTCGGGACGCTCTGGGAACAACAAAACAGGTAAATTGACTGCATACAATCTCTCCAGCCGCTCTTAACGATGGACGTTCTGTCCTTTAACTTTTGACTATATGAAATTACTATACTTACCCTAAAAACCTCTACCTCACTCATAGGCACTGGATGATATACTTAGCCCCTGGTTTGGGGCAGTATATGGGCCGAACAGCCATCAAGCATGATATGACCTGATGGTATATATATTCCATTACAAGGTAGGGGATTGTAACCTTATTAGGGGTCATTTGAATTGTATTGGACGTAGCTCCTATGTATTTTCATTGGAGCTTTTTCTTTCTTTTCTTGTCATTTCTCAGAACCTCTTTGGTCACTAGTGGATATTACTCAAAATCAAGATATATCAGTTCCCTTCTTCTTCCCCCCATTATTCTTCTTTTTGGGGGGTTGTTTGACCCGAGCCTCTCACATATACAACTGTTTACGAGCTTCCGTAGAGGTAGGTATAGTTTGATAACTGACATTGGGCATGGTCACACTACCCCTTTATATCTCGAGTAATCACATTTTATTATTTATTATTTTTTTTATTTACCTAAATACAAGTGTGGTAAACAAGTACTTCTGTACCTTACAGGCCCCATAAACACTAAATCTGAAAACAAAAAGGACTTTTCTCTCCCCCTACAACTTCCCAGCCATCATCTTTGGCTGCGACCGCTGGGTATAACCCTGTGCAAAATCCCCCTAATTTGGGAGGTGCTGCTGTGGGCCTATCAGGACCAACATTTGGAAGTCTGGTCATGTTTTGACCCCTATGACATTGGAGGTAGGGGATCATGCATGCGTATATTGACTTTATATAGATGTTACCGCTACCGCACATTCATGCAGTATATACAATGTCTAATGATTATAAAAAAAATTTTGTATTAATCAATATATTGTCTTGTATACATACCATAGAATACGAAAATATCTTCAAAACCCTCGTCCATCTGCAAATATACTTTATCCTTGTCTCCTGATGAAGCCTATCTAGGCGAAACATGTCGAGCGATCGGACAAGTATCATGACCTATGTATTTTAAGTGTATGATCATAAAGGTGTTCTATCAGGAATTGTATGTATTACCTTTGAACCCTGTGACCCATATACTGCTGTACATGGAGTCTAATATGTATCCTCTTTTTTCTTTGTTTTATGTGTCAATAAAATAAGCATTTTTTATCTTATCTTCATGAAACCGTTTTTGTACAATAGATAGTCCCGAATCTCCAATATCTTTTTTCTTGTATATTAATCTGGGATGATAGTACAATATCTATGAAAAACTTTAGGAGAACACTCCAGTCTAGCGAGCTTTGAAAAAGGTATATTTTGAGCTCAACGTTTAGAGGCAGGAAAAAAAAAACCCTTCTGGTTCGTGTTTCTGAAAAAGTGTGTATAAAGGGCGCTATCTGGACAAAGGAAAAAACTTAAATATTATAGTGAATTAATAAAAGTTGTATAAGTAAATCAATAAATTACCGTATATACTCGAATATAAGCCGAGATTTTCAGCCCTTTTTTTAGGGCTGAAAGTCCCCCCTCGGCTTATATTCGAGTCACCGCGTGTCAGCAGCGTGTCATGCAGACAGCGTGTCATGCAGACAGACAGCAGTTTTCAAAAGCCGCGCCTCCTCCTCCTCCTCGTTCGTGATAGGAGGAACACTAATTTTCCCAGCAGTAAGTCAGTGTGCAGTGTTCCGCCTATCATGGACGTCCTGTCATTCTCATCTCATGGACGAATATGAGAGGATGTCCGTGATAGGCGGAACACTGCACACTGACTGCTGGGAAAACAGCGTTCCTCCTATCACGGACGAGGAGGAGGAGGAGGCGCGGCTTTTGTAATTTTGGAATGGCGCCTTACACGCTGTGGGGGGACAGAGCGAGACTGCATCGGCGGAAGACAGATCGCACAGGGAGGGACACAAGACACAGGACACAGGACCCGCAGATCGGCGCAGATCGGCACAGGTAGGCTGCAATGGGGACACAGGGGGGTCTGTACAGGGGACATGCAGCTGCAGATGGGCATTGCTGACCCTCTTTTCCACTTACAGTAGCTGCTGCATTTTTCACCCTCGGCTTATACACGGGTCAATACGTTTTTTCCAGTTTTTTGTGGTGAATTAGGGGCCTCGGCTTATACTTGAGTATATACGGTAAATAAAATGTGTATAATCAAAAAGTGCACAATTCATCAATATACAAAAAGTCCATAAATTTCTATGATAAATGACTCTTCAATATATGTTCCAACACCGTGCTCCTGAAATATGTGCTCCAATACTCCAAACCAATAGTGCTTCACCCGGAGTGACTATAGAATGCACTCACCAGATTTCCTCGGCCAGCAAGTGACCATAAAGCATGAAATGTGAGAAACTGCTCGATTCATAGGTCAGTCTCCATCAGAATCCACATCTATCTCTCTCTCTCCTCCATACATGGATAAATACGATCACGATCGAATAAGCAGGGATATGTAATAAAATCTCTCCAGTATCATATATCCTCCACAATATTCATCTGTCTCCTTCTCCCATCACAAGACTCTGTGGAATTGGCTCCGCCACAAAGAGCCACAGAAGGCAGGTATAGTGTAATAAAGTTTTATTTAAAAGAAAGCTGCACTTACATATGTCCAATATGATACAAACGGCACAAAGGCAGCTCAAGGGTCTGTAGAATCGATCCCCCACCGCTGTGTGACTAGCGGCATGTGGCGTGCGTTCCAACTACCCGGTGGAAGTGGAGGGCTCCTGTCAGTTTGCGTGTCAAGCCTCTCTTCTATGCATTTCACGCTCTGCGTGTGTCATCGCGTTTCTGATTGGAGCTTTCTGGCAGAAAAAAATTTAAAAAACTCTCCTAAACCCGTCTAAACTTTGTACAATAAACTCTTTATAGGAAAGTTTTTTTCTGCCAAGGGAACTGACATTTTTTAAAGCCCAGTGTGCATGGAGCCTTATGGAGCCTAAAGATGGAATTTGATGACATTCTCATATTTCTATATTATTTATGTGGTTTAGATATAAAACTGTCCCAGAATATTATTGTCTCAGTCAGTCCTGTTATACTCACTGTAATTCCTCTATCCGGCTTGTTGTCAGAGCTTCCATCAGATCCCTGAAATGAGGACCCCCCAGATTGTTCCCAGACAGGTCCAGTGTCCTCAGTGTCTGGTTATTTCTTATTCCAGATGCCAGGTGGGGGCAGGAACTGTCTGTCAGGTCATTCTTATCCAATCTGTAGAAGAAGAGAAGAATGTTACCAGAAGAAAATGAATTTCTCCCCCAGGAATGAATGTAACTATTCTCTACATGAATGGAACTCATTTATCTTTATTGGAATCATTAATATGAGATCACTTTATAAAAGACGATCGATCATCTACACTATTGGAGGATTTCTCTTTTTGTGGATCCCAATTACCAAATGTGACATGAGAAGTGGATGAGGTGGTGTGATCCATTCATTATTCCTGTATGGGGATTGGACCATACACACTCACACTGACCTCTAGGCTTTCACCTCCAACCTTCTGCTAAGTCTTGGATTCAGTTGTGGGGATTCACTTTGATGGTCACAGAAGTCTCACTCATGTTGTGGAAACTTCATTGACTAAAAGTGACACCATTGTACTTTGGGATTTCCTTTGAACATCATGGTGGAGGATTTGATCTTATGGTGTGGAGAAGATTTTATTATTACTGTTCTTTATTTGGACTTTTTTGAAAATTTATACTAATAGGGATCAAATATAACAATTACATTCACTACAAAAATAGACTTTCACACATGTGAGGAAGGGCGGATCTCCTGTAACCTATTCACAGCTACTTCAATCTATATACCATATAATGTACAAAAATACATAAACATGAAGAGCAACAAAAAAATGCAAACATCAAGAGAAAGTTCATAAATGTGAAAAAGCGGATTTCCTACAATCCATTCACCACTACTTCCATCTTCAATCACCATACAGGGACTTGTGCAGTAAGATCCCTTTCACACTGCAGAGCCGCTAAAACAGCGCTAAAGTGCTATTCGTTTTTGCAGTGCTTTAGTGTTGTCGCTTACAAAGCACTTTGTAAGTGCTGTCCATTCATTGCAATGGGTAGGGGAGTTTTGGGAGCGCTATTTATAATGTTCATAACCCGCCACAAAGATGCTGCTTGCAGGAATTTTTCTAACGTGCTCATGCAAATAAATGGCAGGCAGTTTTGAGGCACTATTTCTAGCGATAAAATATCTGAAAACTGCCTCAGTGTGAAAGGGGTCTAACAGAAATACCAGAGATTCATCCAGATGGATTAAATCAATGCTGATCAACTTCCACCTCTTTGCAGCAACTTCAATCTCCACCACACCAGTGAGCAAACAGGTCACTTACCAAAAGGTTTGTCCCCACAAGCAAGGCCCAGACACGCTTGTTTATATCCTTCCAGCAGCGCCACTCCGCTCAAGCCGGCTTCCGATGAGAAGAGACTGCCACGGAATGTCAGACCTCCAGGTAGTATCTCCAATATCACCCGAGGTATCCAGACAATGGCCGCAATCACATTACATAGAAAAGAAAAAGCCTCCATAGTGCATAATCCTTAAATATATATAGAATCACAGATTGTACACTTCCATCATATACACGAGTATACACAGAACTCAGAGCACACACCGCTCCGGACTGCAGCCGTGTATGATGGAGTCCAGGCAGTGACATGGAGGCTTTTTCCTTTCTATGTAATGTGATTGCGGCCATTGTCTGGACACCTCGGGTGATATTGTATTTTTGCACATTATATGTTATACAGATAGAAGTAGCTGTGAATAGGTTGGAGGAGATCTGCCCTTCCTCACATGTATGAAAGTGCATTTTTGTAGTGCATTTCACCATAATCACCATACAAAAATTATCGTCCAACAGAATACAACTTCAGAAGTGAAGTAATGTGTTGAATAGTTTTGTATGTATTCTTTCATTTCTGAGCATGCGTAGTCTTATGCCGTGTACACACGATCGGAATTCTCGTCGGAAAAAGCTCTGATGGTCTTCCCGACGGAATTCCACTCAAACTGTCTTGCCTACACACAGTCACACCAAATTCAGACCGTCAAGAACGCGGTGACGTACAACACTACAACGAGCCGAGACCACTGAGACCAACCATGAAGTTCAATGCTTCCGAGCATGTGTCGAATTGTTTCCGAGCATGCGTAGGAATTTTGCACGTCAGAATTGCTACAGACGATCGGAATTTCCGAAAGAAATCTTTTCTGTCTGAAAAATTTAGTACATGCTCTAAATTTTTTGCTGGAGAAAATTCGGCCAGCAAAATACTGATGGAGCCTACACACGGTCGCATTTTCCGATGAAAAGCTCTCATCGGTCTTTTTCTGGCTGGAATTCCGATCGCGTGTACGCGGCATAACAATTTACTTTGGGTGAAAACTGTACTGATTAAACAAAAATCAGGCGTTTTGTCGGCCGAAAAATCGGCTGTCGAAAGCACCATACTAACAATCCGAAAATCGTCAGATTGTTCGTGCGGACAAAATTTTACTTCTGATTTTCGTATCGTGTGTATGGGCCTTTAGTCTGTAGGGTTCAATATTGAGTTGGCCCACCCTTTGCAGCTATAACAACTTCATCTCTTCTGGGAAGGCCGTCCACAAGGTTTAGGAGTGTATTTATGGGAATGTTTGACCATTCTTCCAGAATCACATTTGTGAGGTCAGGCACTGATGTTGGATGAGAATGCCTGGCTCACAGTCTCCGCTTGAAATAATACTAAATGTGTTCTATCTGGTTGAGGTCAGGACTCTGTGCAGGTCAGTCAAGTTCCTCCACCCCAAACTCACTCATCCATGTCTTTATGGACCTTGCTTTGTGCACTGGTCCAAATCATTTGGTGGAGGGGGGATTATGGTGTGGGGAGGAGGGGGGATTATGGTGTGGGGTTGTTTTTCAGGGGTTGGGTTTGGCTCCATATTTCCAGTGAATAGACCTCGTAAGGCGTCAGCATATCAAGACATGTTGGACAATTTCATGCTCCCAACTTTGTGGGAACATATTGGGGATGGTCCCTTCCTGTTCCAACATGACTGCGCACCAGTGCACAAAGCAAGGTCCATAAAGACATAAATGAGCAAGTTTGGGGTGGAGGAACTTGACCGGCCTGTACAGAGTCCTGACCTCAACCCCATAGAACACCTTTGGGATGAATTACAGCGGAGACTGTGAGCCAGGCCTTCTCGTCCAACATCAGTGCTTGACCTCACAATTGTGCTTCTGGAAGAATGGTCAAACATTCCTATAGACACCCTCCTAAACCTTGTGGACGGCCTTCCCAGAAGAGATGAAGCTGTTATAGCTGCAAAGGGTGGGCCAACTCAATATTGAACCCAACAGACTAAGAATGGGATGTCATTAACCCCTTTAGAAGGATTTATCCCCTTCCTGACCAGAGGACTTTTTACAATTTGGCACTGTATCGCTTTAACTGCTAATTGCGCGGTCATGCAATGTTGTACCCAAACAAAATTGGCGTCCTTTTTTCCCACAAATAGAGCTTTCTTTTGATGGTATTTGATCACCTCTGCGGTTTTTATTTTTTGCGCTATAAACAGAAAAAGACCGAAAATTTTGAAGAAAATTATGTTTTCTACTTTTTGTTATAAAAAAAATCCAATAAACTTAATTTTAGTCATACATTTAAGCCAAAATGTATTCAGCCACATGTCTTTGGTATAAAAAAATGTCAATTGTTCTTGAGGTGCTAAAATGTCAGGGCAGTACAACCCCCCAAATGACCCCATTTTGGAAAATAGACACCCCAAGGAAATTGCTGAGAGGCAGGTGGAGCCCATTGAATATTTAATTTTTTTGCCTCAAGTGATTGAATAATGACAAAAAAAAAGTTACAAAAAGTTGTCACTAAATGATATATTGCTCACACATGGCATGGGCATATGTGGAAATGTACCCCAAAATACATTCTGCTGCTTCTCCTGAGTACGGGGATATCACATGTGTGGGACTTTTTGGGGGCCTAGCCGTGTACGGGGCCCCGAAAACCAATCACCGTCTTCAGGATTTCTAAGGACGTAGATTTTTGATTTCACTCCTCACTACCTATCGCAGTTTTGAAGGCCATAAAATGCCAAGATGGCACAAAACCCCCTCAAATGACCCCATTTTGGAAAGTAGACACCCCAAGATGTTTGCTGAGAGGCATGGTGAGTATTTTGCAGCTCTCATTTGTTTTTTGAAAATGAAGAAAGAAAAAAAAATTGTTTTTTTCTTTTTCAATTTTCAAAACTTTGTGATAAAAAGCGAGATCTGCAAAATACTCACCATACCTCTCAGCAAAAAGCTTGGGGTGTCTACTTTCCAAAATGGGGTCATTTTTGTGCCATCTGGGCATTCCATGGCCTCCGAAACTGTGATAGGCAAGTGACGTAAAATCAACTGTTTCCACCTGAATGCCGGGTTGGCCAGTGAATGGGGGAAGTACAGGTGCTGCAGAAGTGGTAGGTTCCCAATTAGGATTGGCGAATGCAGCAGGAAGGGCACTATGGGCACGACGGGCCAATGTTTGTCTTCTTCTTGGTGGCAGCGGGACACTACTTGTGCTTGCCACTTCACCAGCTTGAACTGCACTTATGGGACTCGCCACGTCACCACGTGATACTGCAGTGCTGGTTTGACTATGACCAGGGTGTACTGGGCCACGGGTGCTTGCCCGTTCACCAGAAGGAATAGCAGCGCTAGTACTGCTCTGCTCCATACGAGGGACCTGCGGTTCTTGCATCTAAATGACGACAGCAGAAGATCGGGGTCTGGTACGCCTGACCTTGGCAGGGACCACAACTCCATCGTCAGAGCTATCTGTCATGGAGCCGCTGTCATCTACAGGATCGTATTCTGAGCCTGAATGTGACAGATGAGTGACTTCCTCTTCACTGTCTGTCATGCTCAGAAACGTGTAGGCCTCTTCACTACTGTACCTTCGATTTGCCATTTTGGGCTCTAAATTTAGTGGTACAGTAGTGAGACTCACAGGTAAAAAAGCTCCTGACTGTTAGCGACTGTATCAAAACACTACCAAAAAAACTGTTAGCGATCGCAGGGATCAGGCCTGACTCTGCAAATGCTGCAGTTATGTGTGTTTAGTGTTTTGTAAGTGACAGTGATCGATCAATACTGCACTTAAGTGGGCTGGGCTGGGCTCAGCGGAGGGGCAAAAACACAGGTGCTAGCAGGTATCTGGGCTGATCCCGCTAACACTGCATGTTTGGGAAGCCTAAACTGCTGGGGATGCTAGTACAGATCTGATCAGATCAGATATTGATCCGTTTAGATACTATACCACTAATGGAGGTGTATGCTGCGTGCGTGGGTGTTAGAGGTACTGGCACTAACCTGACGCTGCCTGGGGCGACGCAGACCCTATCTGACCCTAAAACCTAACTCCCTGACACTAGAAAAAAATAACTAACTAACCAGCGTCACCCATAAAGTTATACGGTGATCACTGGTGAAAGGGTTAACTAGGGGGCAATCAGGGGGTTAAAACCTTTACTAGGTAGTATATGAGGGTCCCTGACGCTATGAAAAGCTGACGGCGAACCTAAATACTGACTTGCCTAATTAGCATCACCTGTGACACCAATACAGCGATCAAAAAAAACAATCGCTTAGTGACACTGGCGACGGGGGGTGATCAAGGAGTTAAACCTTTATTAGGGGGGGTTAGGGGGAACCCTAGACCTAAAGGGGGCCTAACACTAACTGCCCTATCACTTATTGCAGTCACAAATGACACCAATGCTATAATATTGGTGTCCCTGTGACAGGGGGTGCAGGGGGGTGATTGGGGGGTGAAAAGTGTGCCTGCGTGTTCTACTGAGTGTGTAGTGTTGGTGCACTTACTTGGATGTCTTCTCTCCTCGGCGCCAGAACAAAAAGACCGACATGAGGAGAGATGACATCATCCTCTGCCGCTGTTTACATTACAGCAGCAGAGGAAGTTTCTTATTCGCCGGGAGCGATCGCGAGGGGGTGGCCATGAATCAGTGGCCTCCCTCTCAGCATGGATCATTCCCGTAATGAAGCCGACCGCCTTGGGAGGCAAGTAACGTACCCATAAGTTACCTTGCCTGCCCGTGCCATTCTGCCGCAGTATATCTGCGTGAGGCGGTCGGCAAGTGGTTAAAGTTCATGTGTGTGTAAAGGCAGGTGTCCCAATACTTTTGGTGATATAGTGTAACAGTCCAGGATTGGACATTTAGGCTCCATGTACACTGGCTTAAAAATTGTTGCTACCACAGGAGTTTTTTGTTCTGCCTGTAGAAGCAGCTCCATGTTCTCCTATGTCTCCATACACATTGGGACGATTACAGGTATATTTTGAGCTCAACGTTTAGAGGCAGGAAAAAAAAAAACCTTCTGGTTCGTGTTTCTGAAAAAGTGTGTATAAAGGGCGCTATGTGGACAAAGGAAAAAACTTAAATATTATAGTGAATTAATAAAAGCTGTATAAGTAAATCAATAAATTAAATAAAATGTGTGTAATCAAAAAGTGCACAATTCATCAATATACAGAAAGTCCATAAATTTCGATGATAAATGACTCTTCAATATATGCTCCAACACCGTGCTCCTGAAATATGTGCTCCAATACTCCAAACCAATAGTGCTTCACCCGGAGTGACTATAGAATGCACTCACCAGATTTCACCGGCCAGCAAGTGACCATAAAGCATGAAATGTGAGAAACTGCTCGATTCATAGGTCAGTCTCCATCAGAATCCACATCTATCTCTCTCTCCTCCATACATGGATAAATACGATCACGATCGAATAAGCAGGGATATGTAATAAAATCTCTCCAGTATCATATATCCTCCACAATATTCATCTGTCTCCTTCTCCCATCACAAGACTCTGTGGAATTGGCTCCGCCACAAAGAGCCACAGAAGGCAGGTATAGTGTAATAAAGTTTTATTTAAAAGAAAGCTGCACTTACATATGTCCAATATGATACAAACGGCACAAAGGCAGCTCAAGGGTCTGTAGAATCGATCCCCCACCGCTCTGCGACTAGCGGCATGTGGCGTGCGTTCCAACTACAAGGCGGAAGTGGAGGGCTCCTGTCAGTTTGCATGTCAATCCTCTCTTCTATGCATTTCACGCTCTGCGCGTGTCATCGCGTTTCTGATTGGAGCTTTCTGGCAGAAAAAATTTTAAACTCCTAAACTCGTCTAAATTTTGTACAATAAACTCTTTATAGGAAAGTTTTTTTCTGCCAAGGGAACTGACATTTTTTAAGCCCAGTGTGCATGGAGCCTTATGGAGCCTAAAGATGGAATTTGATGACATTCTCATATTTCTATATTATTTATGTGGTTTAGATAGAAAACTGTCCCAGAATATTATTGTCTCAGTCAGTCCTGTTATACTCACCGTAATTCCTCTATCTGGCTTGTTGTCAGAGCTTCCATCAGATCCCTGAAATGAGGACCCCCCAGATTGTTCCCAGACAGGCCCAGTGTCCTCAGTGTCTGGTTATTTCTTATTCCAGATGCCAGGTGGGGGGAGGAACTGTCTGTCAGGTGATTATCCCACAATCTGTAGAAGAAGAGAAGAATGTTACCAGAAGAAAATGAATTTCTCCCCCAGGAATGAATGTAACTATTCTCTACATGAATGGAACTCATTTCTCTTTATTGAAATCATTAATATTAGATCACTTTATAAAAGACGATCGATCATCTACACTATTGGAGGATTTCTCTTTTTGTGGACCCCAATTACTAAATGTGACATGAGAAGTGGATGAGGTGGTGTGATCCATTCATTATTCCTGTATGGGGATTGGACCATACACACTCACACTGACCTCTAGGCTTTCACCTCCAACCTTCTGCTAAGTCTTGGATTCAGTTGTGGAGATTCACTTTGATGGTCACAGAAGTCTCACTCATGTTGTGGAAACTTCATTGACTAAAAGTGACACCATTGTACTTTGGGATTTCCTTTGAACATCATGGTGGAGGATTTGATCTTATGGCGTGGAGAAAATTTTATTATTACTGTTCTTTATTTGGACTTTTTTGAAAATTTATACTAATAGGGATCAAATATAACAATTACATTCACTACAAAAATACACTTTCATACATGTGAGGAAGGGCAGATCTCCTCCAACCTATTCACAGCTACTTCAATCTATATACCATATAATGTACAAAAATACATAAACATGAAGAGCAACAAAGTTATCTTAAAAAAAAATGCAAACATCAAGAGAAAGTTCATAAATGTGAAAAAGCGGATTTCCTTCAACCCATTCACCACTACTTCCATCTCCAATCACCATACAGGGACTTGTGCAGTAAGATCCCTTTCACAATGCAGAGCCGCTAAAACAGCGCTAAAGTGCTATTCATTTTTGCGGTGCTTTAGTGGTGTTTTAGCGGAGCTTTTCATGCCCTAGTGGGCCGGTGACAACGGGACCTTAAAAAAAAGAAAAAAGACCCGTTTTGGGGCGCTTACAAAGCACTTTGGAAGTGCTGTCCATTCATTGCAATGGGTAGGGGCGTTATTTATAATACTCAGCAATAGGATCAGGGGGATCAGCCCAGATACCTGCTAGCACCTGTGATATCTATATACAATAGCATAATAGAAAGACATTATGAGTGAAGGGAAAGAAGATTGTTAAACCTCTTTGAGGTTAATTGGATGTGTATCCACTATCATATGGTATCAGTAATGGTAGAGGGGAGGGGTAGAAATGTATAGAGTTAAGTGATGTTACAAACTGAAGAATGCACCTTAGGCTGTTTTCCCGCTGTTTTTAATATGAAAAAATTAATAAAGAGTAATTTATAAAAAAAAAAAAAAAAAAAAGTAAAAAAAGAAAAAAAAGTGTCCGATCTGTCCGCCGCAATGTCGCAGTCCCTCTTAACATCCCAGATTACCGCCATTACTAGTTAAAAAAATAATAATAATAAAAAAATGCCATAAATCTATCCCCTACTTTGTAGATGCTATAACTTTTGCGCAAACCAATCAATATAAGCTTATTGCAATTTTTTACCAAACATATGTAGAAGAATAAATATCGGCCTAAACTGATGAAGAAATTTGTTTTTTTTTTGTTTTTAAGGATATTTATTATAGCAAAAAGTTAAAAATATTGCTTTTTTTCAAAATTGTCGCTTTCTTTAGTTTATAGCGCAAAAAATAAAAAGCGCCTCGTCTGGCTTCCATCTCTGTTTTATTTCATCCCAAAGGTGTTCTATCTGGTTAAGGTCAGGACTCGGTGCAGGCCAGTCAAGTTCCTCCACCCCAAATTAGCTAATTCATGTATTTTATGGACCTTGCTTTGTGCACTGCCCCATATCATTTGGTGGAGGGGGGATTATGGTGCAGGGTTGTTTTTTGAGGGTTCGTCTTCGCCCCTTAGTTCCAGTGAAGGGAACGCTTAAGGCATCAGCATACCAAGACATGTTGGACAATTTTTTGCTCCAAACTTTGTGGAAACAGTTTGGGGACGGCCCCTTCCTGTTCCAACATGACTGCGCACCAGTGCACAAAGCAAGGTCCATAAATACATGGATGAGCAAGTTTGAGGTGGAGTAACTTGACTGTCCTGATCTCAACCGAATAGAATACCTTTGGGATGAATTTAGAGCGGAGACGGTGAGCCAGGCCTTCTCATCCAACATCAGTGCCTGACCTTTACAAATGTGCTTCTGGAGGAATGGTCAAACATGCCCATAGACACTCCTAAACCTTGTGGACAGCCTTCCCAGAAGAGTTCCTCAGTTTAGGCCGATATGTATTCTACATATTTTTGGTAATAAAAATTGCTAAACGCATATATGGTTTGCGCAAAAGTTATAGCCTCTACAAAATAGGGGATAGATTTATGGCATTTTTATTATTATTTATTTTACTAGTAATGGCGGCGATCTGCGATTTTTATTGGGACTGCGACATTATGGCGGACATATCGGACACTTTTGACACATTGTTGCGACCCTTGACAATTATACAGCGATCAGTGCTATAAAAAAAATTACTGTGTAAATGTCACTGGCAGGGAAGGAGTTAACACTAGGGGGAGACCAAGGGGTTAACTGTGTTCCCTATGTGTGTGTTCTAACTGTGTGGAATGGAAGTGACTATAGGAGATGAGAGATTGTGGTTCCCAGCTCGTAGAAACTCACAATCTCTGTCTCCTCTCCTCACAGAACTGAGATGTGTTTACACATACGTCCCTATTCTGCCTCTCGTGGACGTGATCATTCGTGGACAGCAGTCATCACGACCACTGGTCACGAGTATCGGCACCCCCCCAGTGTAGTGTGCACGCCTGCTATCCCGCAAAGAGAAGGCAAATTTATTAAATAATTTCTTTAGCTCTGTGTGTACAAAGGGGATGGGGGAGCTCATGTCCATAATGGGGGTGGTAGTGACAGCGCCAAATGATCCACAATGGCTCAAAAGTGATCTGGTCCAGAAATATTTAGACAGAATAAAGGTGGATAAAGCAGCTGGACCAGATGGCATCCACCCACGGATCCTAAAAGAATTGAGTTCCGTCATTTCTAGGCCATTGTTTCTAATATTTAGGGACTCGGTAATGACTGGAAAGGTACCACTGGATTGGCGCAGGGCCAATGTGGTGCCCATATTTAAAAAGGGATCAGTAAAGTCTTTGTCAAGTAACTATAGACCTGTTAGTTTAACTTCTATAGTCGGGAAGATACTGGCGAGTTTAATAAAACACCACATAGATGAGTTATAATTAAAGTGGTTATTAAAGTGGTATTTTAACCACTTAAGCCCCGGACCCTATGGCTGGCGAAAGACCAGACTACTTTTTGCAATTCGGCACTGTGTCGCTTTAACTGACAATTGCGCGGTCATGCGACGTGGCTCCCAAACAAAATTAACGTATTTTTTTCCCCACAAATAGAGCTTTCTTTTGGTGGTATTTGATCACCTCTGCGGTTTTTATTTTTGCGCTATAAACAAAAAAAGTTTAATTATAAAAAATGTATTATTTTTTACTTTTTGCTCTAATATCCTGAAAAAATATATTAAAAATGTGTTTTCCTCAGTTTAGGCTGATATGTATTCTTCTACATTGATTGGTTTGCGCAAAAGTTATAGCATCTACAAAATAGGGGATAGTTTTATAGCATTTTTATTATTATTATTTTTTTTAACTAGTAATGGCGGTGATCTGCAATTTTTAGAGGGACTGCAACATTGCGGCGGACAGATCAGACACTTTTGGGACCATTAAAATTGCATTGATTACTGTAAAAATGTCACTGGCAGTGAAGGGGTTAAAACTAGGGGGCAGTCAAGGGGTTAATGTGTACCTAGTTTGTGTTCTAACTGAAGGGGGAATATATATATTTGTGAGGGCCTAGTGTGCATTAACACGGCCTATACCCCTGAGAGAAGCTTAAACAGATAGACATAGAAGATGTATGCATATAAACAAAAGTAAATTTTATTAGGGCGGTAGGCCCAAAAAAATGAGTTGAGTAAATGAGGATACAGTTTTACATAGAGTCAAAAATATACATGAGAACGCATGTGACCATAGACATGTACATGAAATGCAGAAATTGCACAACAACTTGCGATATAATTGGGTCTTTCAGGAAAATGCCGACATGTTTCGGACGAGCGTCCTTTTTCAAGGCAATTACAGTTCCTGTGTTTGCTCAATAGTACTGTATGAAACAGAGTAAAGGCATTAGTATACAACATGTATTTTTATAAAATGAAGAGCCTGTATTTTTGCCGTTTAATGATCATGGTACTCACTTGCAAAACATTGAAGGGAAAGGGCCAAAATAGCCCGGTGGTCTTGGGGTACAGGAGTATGGTCTTGGGGTGATCACAAGATATATTTGATCTGTGCTGTTAAAAGCAAAAAGGCTGCTGGGCACTCGATTGGCTGCAAGATCTCAAGCCAGGCACCGTGAGGTTGCTGTGGCTGTATGTACCTAGGCCAAAGGCAGTAGGAGGCTGGGGGGTAAAGGAGAATAAAAGGAATGGTGTTAGACTCAATGGCAGGTCTAAGGAGTATGTAATTAGAGGGAACCAACATGGGGTCAAAAGAGTAGTTTACTGGGCACGAGGATATCCACATACAGTTTTAAAAACCGCATACAAAAAAGCGAAATCTAAAACACGCACTTCCCTACTTTTTTCTTCAAAGCCCAAGGCTACGAATACTCCTTTGAGAATTATTACTAATTACTGTGAACAACACTCCCTAATCACTCAGATTCTAGAGAAACACTGGCACATTTTAACCACAGATCACTCTCTGTCTCCATTTGTCCCCGTACACCCACTACTTACCTACAGACGAGCTCCCTCTCTCCGCGACAAACTAATTAGAAGCGAATACATTGCAGCCAACTATCTGCATAAACAAACAAAAGGGACATTCCCATGTGGGAAATGCAAATATTGCAGATACTTATCTAAATCTAACAGATCCAATACCCTACCCAATGGACAACCCTTCTTTCCCCAACATTTTGTCAATTGCCGTTCGGTCGGCATTGTATACTTACTCGAATGCGAATGCGGGTGTTTCTATGTTGGGAAAACCAAACTGCCTTTCTGGAAACGCATCTATCGACATACCCTGAGCATTAATCAAAAAGACCCTGACCTCCCTTTAGGGCGACACTGTGCAACTGTCCATCAAGACTCAACCCCCCAAATCGTATTTAAAGCACTTGACCACATTCCCCCACCCAATCGAGGTGGTGACTACAACAAAGCCTTGCTCCAAAGTGAGCTTAGATGGATATTTCATCTCAATGCCACATCTCCCCCAGGCCTCAATGAGGCATTCAACTTCAAGCCTTATCTTGAAGGTTTTGAATCAGGGGTATGTGAACTTGACCTCTAATCTCCTTGAAGCTATGTTGGGTCCCGTTTAATACTTCCATCTCGGGACCTCACCCTGTTTTCTACTTTACCCCCAGCACTTTACCTATATGACAGCTACTTTGCTTTACCACCCCTGGTATCTACTAAATTGTTTCTCCTATGGACTAAATATATACGTCTACATATATAACAGCTCCATCCTACCGTCTGTACTGTCTGATATATTGTTATCTAAATTGATCAATGTAAATGTTTACTTGTTTTCATTGTAAATTATACCTGAATATTGTTGTACTTGCTATGTCAATGCACTACCTGTCTTTCTCCAATAGGGGGTGTCCAAGAGCCCTCAAACAATGTTCTATTGACCTAATGAAACTTTTGATACAACAATACGAGACACAAATGTCCTGCCTTGATGCTAAACTAGCATCAATAAACACCCAATTGACACAATTCCTGGACCATCCACTATACAAAACTTTGGACCTCCAACTTAAGACACGATTTGACAAATTTAACCACAACACCTTGTCGCAGAAGGACAAAAATTTCTTCCGCGACAAAAAAGCATTCCAAGAGGAAAGAGCCTATAAATGAAATGAAGCCAACCGTGCTGTACGCCTACCAGCCTCCGCACGCTTTGCTTCTAAACCATTGCCTCCCAAGCCTACTGCCGACCGAAACACAACATCCTCACATGTTGCACCTAGACCTAACCTCACACGGGGCCCACGCAACCCCAAAAGAGGCCGCACACCCAATCTATCCAGTGACGAGGTCTCCGATCTCGAGGGACCGACCGACGACTCACCGGCCAGACACCCGTCGGCCGCTTCCTCGATTTCGAAGACCTCCAGATCACACTCCTTACCCTCTTCCTCCCAACACCCTGATTTTTTAGATTTGATGCGAGCATCACAAAGAATTCAACACAACAATTCTCACCAACCCAAAAGAACACCCAGATAAATTCCCCCTCATGTAATATCATCAATCTTTCGAGTTATTCACTCACCAATCATGAAATTTCAGTCCTCGAAAAGGGACTCACTTTTTGCCCTGTATCCCACATAGACAAATTCACTGTCATCAAAGACATTCATTTATTCGTCCGTAAACTTTTATTACACAGTATTTACACTCCCAATCCTTTCCCAGACTCCCTCTTGCACTCTGCAGCAGAGACCACTGCCCTCCAACAGTTAACAGAACTTCTGGAGGAAAGTGACAACTCTAATTTAATAGATACTCTAGACCTGGACACTATCTTAGCCAGCACTGAGGAAGATCCTCCCACTCAACCTTGTCCCCCTTCAAAAATCACTATCAAAAAGAAATCCATTTTTTTTCCGCCCCCGAGTACCAATCCACGAGCAGCACTATTTTTACAGGCAGTAACACGGGAAATCCGTAACTTAAAAACCCACCCCAACCGTTCCAAGGTAAGAAATTTCTCATACAATCAACACCTCGCCCTCCAAAACCTAAAAACTAACCCTTTAATAATCATAAAACCTGCCGACAAAGGCGGAAATATAGTCATCCTTGACAGAGTAGACTATACCCAAATGTGCCATGACATCCTACAAAACAAGGAATGGTACAAAAAGATCCCCACATCCTTCATTGCCTCAGCACAACAACAACTATACACACTTATAGACTCTGCCACCACCCAAGGGGTATTGGATAAACACACTAGTGATTATGTTAGAACCAAATTCCCGCGCATAGCTACGTTCTATGGACTCCCCAAGGTGCATAAAAACCTACCTAGACCACCAGGCAGGCCTATAGTTTCCGGAAGAGGCTCTCTCACTGACAACCTCAGCCGATACATTGACAAATTACTTCAACCCCTAGTCATCCAACTCCCCTCCTACATACGAGACACTACCCATCTTTTACAAGGACTTTCTTCCTTGACAATCGGTCCCGACACTCTTCTTGTCGCGATCGACGTCGAGGCATTGTATAGCTCGATCCCCCATTCTTTGGGGCTTTCGGCTATCCGACACATACTTACGACTTCCTCTCTATACCCCGCTGACCTTTCCGCATTTATCATTAATGCACTCAATTTTATTTTAAACCATAATTTATTTTCCTTCGATGGTTCCCACTACCTCCAAGTACAGGGCGTGGCCATGGGCACCTGTTGCGCACCGGCCTACGCCAACCTGTACTTGGGGGAGTGGGAACGCCTACTTTTTGCAGACTCTTCTGCCAATATGTATACCAAACATGTCACCTTCCGCCGATATATTGATGACATCTTTATCGTCTGGCAGGGACCCAGTCAAACACTACAGGACTTTTTGACTTACCTTAATACTTCTAACCAATTAAACCTCAAATTTACCATGACATATAGCCTCACATCTATTTGTTTCTTAGACCTTACTCTTGTGAAAGACCTGGAAGGACATATTCAAAGTCATTTATACCGCAAACCCACTGCAGGTAACACTATCTTAGCTGCTTCAAGCTTTCACCCCGAACCCCTTCTTAACTCTATCCCATATGCCCAATACCTTCGTGCCCGCCGCAACTGTTCAACCGAGGCCTCTTTCGAACATGAGGCCTCCGTTTTACGTAACAGGCTCCGGGCACGAGGATATCCACATACAGTTTTAAAAACCGCATACAAAAAAGCGAAATCTAAAACACGCACTTCCCTACTTTTTTCTTCAAAGCCCAAGGCTACGAATACTCCTTTGAGAATTATTACTAATTACTGTGAACAACACTCCCTAATCACTCAGATTCTAGAGAAACACTGGCACATTTTAACCACAGATCACTCTCTGTCTCCATTTGTCCCCGTACACCCACTACTTACCTACAGACGAGCTCCCTCTCTCCGCGACAAACTAATTAGAAGCGAATACATTGCAGCCAACTATCTGCATAAACAAACAAAAGGGACATTCCCATGTGGGAAATGCAAATATTGCAGATACTTATCTAAATCTAACAGATCCAATACCCTACCCAATGGACAACCCTTCTTTCCCCAACATTTTGTCAATTGCCGTTCGGTCGGCATTGTATACTTACTCGAATGCGAATGCGGGTGTTTCTATGTTGGGAAAACCAAACTGCCTTTCTGGAAACGCATCTATCGACATACCCTGAGCATTAATCAAAAAGACCCTGACCTCCCTTTAGGGCGACACTGTGCAACTGTCCATCAAGACTCAACCCCCCAAATCGTATTTAAAGCACTTGACCACATTCCCCCACCCAATCGAGGTGGTGACTACAACAAAGCCTTGCTCCAAAGTGAGCTTAGATGGATATTTCATTTCAATGCCACATCTCCCCCAGGCCTCAATGAGGCATTCAACTTCAAGCCTTATCTTGAAGGTTTTGAATCAGGGGTATATGAACTTGACCTCTAATCTCCTTGAAGCTATGTTGGGTCCCGTTTAATACTTCCATCTCGGGACCTCACCCTGTTTTCTACTTTACCCCCAGCACTTTACCTATATGACAGCTACTTTGCTTTACCACCCCTGGTATCTACTAAATTGTTTCTCCTATGGACTAAATATATACGTCTACATATATAACAGCTCCATCCTACCGTCTGTACTGTCTGATATATTGTTATCTAAATTGATCAATGTAAATGTTTACTTGTTTTCATTGTAAATTATACCTGAATATTGTTGTACTTGCTATGTCAATGCACTACCTGTCTTTCTCCAATAGGGGGTGTCCAGCCCGTTCGTATGATATCCTGGCCCACTTGCAACACATTGATATCCCCCTGCACAATCTAATTGCAGGGAGTTACTACTTCCATACATTACAACACTTTGCAACACTTGCTTGGCTTTTTTGCATGGACTCGGTCTATTTTGGCTGCCCGGCGCGGGTAAGACAGTGCGCATGCGCGGACTCCTCTCTGCGCATGCGCACCTTTTATCCCCTGAGGCGCACGCTTCCTCTCTGCGCGCCCCCCGCTTGTGTTCCAGCGAACGGAGAGGGGTCTGTCTGCCCGCGTCGGTGACGCTCCGACGCCGCACGCGGCCCCGCCCCCCCAGGGCGTGACGACGCGCGGCGCCGCCGCCTCAGAGATCTCTTGGGGAATACATATGGCCTCTGAGCCACCATCCCCTCACCTGGCCTTGTTCATTACCCCACAGCTGAGCGTGCCGACTGCATATGACGGCCGGCCCAGCTGTTAGCACCTCCTACTCTTATTTAAACCTGAGCAATGGCGGGATTAGACACAACACTTCCCTGCCGGCGCTCTGATGCACCTTTTTACAGGACCTCTGTTTATCAGGTAAACTACTCTTTTGACCCCATGTTGGTTCCCTCTAATTACATACTCCTTAGACCTGCCATTGAGTCTAACACCATTCCTTTTATTCTCCTTTACCCCCCAGCCTCCTACTGCCTTTGGCCTAGGTACATACAGCCACAGCAACCTCACGGTGCCTGGCTTGAGATCTTGCAGCCAATCGAGTGCCCAGCAGCCTTTTTGCTTTTAACAGCACAGATCAAATATATCTTGTGATCACCCCAAGACCATACTCCTGTACCCCAAGACCACCGGGCTATTTTGGCCCTTTCCCTTCAATGTTTTGCAAGTGAGTACCATGATCATTAAACGGCAAAAATACAGGCTCTTCATTTTATAAAAATACATGTTGTATACTAATGCCTTTACTCTGTTTCATACAGTACTATTGAGCAAACACAGGAACTGTAATTGCCTTGAAAAAGGACGCTCGTCCGAAACATGTCGGCATTTTCCTGAAAGACCCAATTATATCGCAAGTTGTTGTGCAATTTCTGCATTTCATGTACATGTCTATGGTCACATGCGTTCTCATGTATATTTTTGACTCTATGTAAAACTGTATCCTCATTTACTCAACTCATTTTTTTGGGCCTACCGCCCTAATAAAATTTACTTTTGTTTATATGCATACATCTTCTATGTCTATCTGTTTAAGCTTCTCTCAGGGGTATAGGCCGTGTTAATGCACACTAGGCCCTCACAAATATATATATTTTTCATATTTGAGAAGCGATAGACCCATTTGCTACCAACCACTTGCCCAACTAATATTTTTCTTTTAACTGAAGGGGGATGGGACTGTGTAAGGAAACTAAATGATCGCTGTTCATACTCTGTATAAACAGACGATCTGTCACTTTACTCCTCAGAGAACCAGAAACTGTGTGTTTACACACAGCTCCCGGATCTCCGTGTGCCCCTAGCGATTGCGGGAGCCCGGCGGTGATCGAGAGTGCTGGGCACTGGCATAGGATCGAGGAGCGAGTGGGGGAAAAGCGCGTGTGCCTCCGGCGGCGCCCAGGCACCCCCTAGTGGCCATTTATGGTACCAGCTGGGTGGCTGTGGACGTGGTATACTTGGACAGAGGGGTGGCTGTGGACGTGGTATACTTGGACAGAGGGGTGGCTGTGGATGTGGTATACTTGGATTTTGCAAAAGCGTTTGACAGTTCCCCACACACGGCTCATGTGTAAGGTAAAGTCTACAGGCTTGGAAAGATCAATTTAAAAATGGATAGAAAACTGGATAAAAGACAGAATTCAGAGAGTCGTGGTAAATGATTCTTACTCTGAATGGTCTAAGGTTATCAGTGGTGTACCCCAAGGTTCAGTTTTGGGACCCTTACTTTTTAATATCTTTATAAATGATATTGGATCTGGGATAAAAAGTACCATTTCTGTCTGCAGATGACACCAAGCTATGCAGTGGAATAACGTCCTTACAGGATGTCTCCAATTTACAAGCCATCCTCAATGCTCTGTATAATTGGACGACTATGTGGCAAATGAGGTTTAATGTTGATAAATGTAAAGTTATGCACTTGGGGCTAATAATATGCATCATACATACTAGGGGGAGTACACCTGGGGGAATCCATAGTGGAGAAGGATCTGGGGGTTTTGGTAGATCATAAGCTCAATAATAGCATGCAATGCCAAGCTGCGGTTTCCAAAGCGAGCAAAGTCCTTTCTTGTATTAAGAGAGGTATGGACTCCAGAAAGCGAGATATCATTTTGCCCCCCTGTACAAATCATTAGTAAGACCTCATCTGGAATATGCAGTTCAGTTTTGGGCTCCAGTTCTCAAAAAGGATATCAGGGACTGGAGAAAGTGCAGAGAAGGGCAACCAAACTGATAAGAGGCATGGAGGAGCTCAGCTATGAGGAAAGATTAGAGGAACAGGGCTGATTTTTCTAGAAAAGAAAGCAATGGGATGTAAGAGGGAATGTACACTCTGGTGCTGTGACAGGATGGCACCTACTGGATTTTCGAGACATCCACCTTGAGGACGTCGGGTGATGCAGGATTAGTGCTGTGGTAAAAATAAAAGACTTTAACTGATCAAATGCAGCTTGTGCTGAGGGTGTTCACTGAAAGCGAGTATTTTGCTTTGTCAACTGAGTAATGGAGGAGATGATAGCAGAGGAATTCCTAATAAACTTGCGATAGAAGTTGGCGAACCCTTGCAAATCTCTGTGCAAAAAGAATATACCGCGCTACCTAAAAGATGTGCAAAAAATAAATAAAAAAATGGCTGCAGCTAAAAAATTGCGAGATATGCACAATCACAGGAAGTTATAATAGAATGGAAGCTGCGCACAAATTAAATAAAATGTAAAACATATGATATCAAAAGTGTCTTTTGATATCATATGTTTTACATTTTATTTAATTTGTGCGCAGCTTCCATTCTATTATAACTTGCAAATCTCTGCATGCCCTTTCTGTCCGATGGAAAGGGTCATTCAAAGATAGACCTAACTTTCTGGGGGTCCATAGAAATGCCTGATGTAGAAATAATAAGTCCCAGGACATGGATTGTTTCTTTTATTAAATTCACATTTCTCTGCCTTTGCGTACAGTCCATGTTCTCCAGGGACAGGCCCGACCAACTGGCAGGGATGTGAGAAGGCAGGGGCGGGTGCAGAGGAGCTCCGTGGATGCTCCTGTGTGAGAGTCAGCAGGCTGCTGCTCTGTCATGAGCTAACATTGGGCTCTTTGCTGCCACCTCTGGCCATTTCCTGCATGTGCACCCCTCTGCATGTGGAAAAAAAGAGCTGTGACTAGGACCACCAAGGGCTGTTGTGCAGGGGGGGCTGAGTGTAACTGTGTACATGCATGTGTGTGTACATTTATCTGTGTGTACATGTCTCTGTGTGTACATGTCTCTGTGTGTACATGTCTCTGTGTGTACATGTCTTTTGTGTGTACATGCCTGTGAGGGTGTACATGTCTCTGTGTGTATACATCCCTGTGGGTGTGTACATGTCTCTGTGTGTACACATGCCTGTGAGTGTGTACATTTCTCTGTGTGTACACATGCCTGTGAGTGTGTACATGTTTCTATGTGTATACATGCCTGTTTTTGTACATGCCTGTGTGTGTATATGTCTCTGTATGTGTACATGCATGTCATATATACACTTAAGTGGTGCTGGGAGTGTACAGGTGTGAGGGGGGACAGGTGTGAGGGGGGCTGGGAGCGTACAGGTGTGAGGGGGCTGAGAGCGTACAGGTGTGGGGGGGCTGAGAGCGTACAGGTGTGAGGGGGCTGAGAGTGTACAGGTGTTAGGGGGCTGAGAGCGTACAGGTGTGAGGGGGCTGAGAGCATACAGGTGTGAGGGGGGATGAGAGCATACAGGTGTGAGGGGGGCTGAGAGCGTACAGGTGTGAGAGGGTCTGAGAGAATACAGGTGCGAGGGGGGCTGAGAGAATACAGGTGTGAGGGGGGCTGAGAGAATACAGGTGGGATGGGGGCTGAGAGAATACAGGTGTGAGGGGGGCTGAGACCGTACAGGTGTGAGGGGGGCTAAGAGCATACAGGTGTGAAAGGGCTGAGAGCATACAGGTGTGAGGGGGCTGAGAGCATACAGGTGTGAGGGGGGCTGAGAGAAAACAGGTGTGAGGGGGGCTGAGATCGTACAGGTGTGAGGGGGGCTGAAAGCGTACAGGTGTGAGGGGGGCTGGGAGCGTACAGGTGTGAGGGGGGCTGGGAGCGTACAGGTGTGAGGGGGCTGAGAGCTTACAGGTGTGAGGGGGCTGAGAACTCACCGGTGTGAGGGGGACTGAGAGCGTACAGGTGGGAGGGGGGCTGAGGCACTAAGAGACTCAAGACTTGGTGGGATGGCTAGTGGGCTAGTTTTGGTGGGATGGCCAGCGGGTGGGACCCTGGGGAATGTTGGTGGTCAGACTCGGAGGGGGGGGGGCAGGCCAAGAGCTGTATACAATTTCTGATGGCTGCCCCCCTGATGCTCTCTTAGATGGCCAAGTACCTTTTTAGCATGTTCACGGTGCACTACTATGGATATTGAGAAGATGAGGATGTTGTCAAGGTACACAATCATGAAAAGGTCAAGAAAGTCTCTGAAAATATTGTTTACAAAATTCTGAAAGGTTGCTGGTGCATTGCACAACCCAAAGGACCCGACAAGATAGTTCTAGTTCAGAGAGGGGAATAATGTGCCCAAAATGTAGCTCAGCACCTGGCAAAAGTTCAATTGGGCAGTCATATGGGTGATGGGGTGGCAAGATGTCAGTCTTCTTTTTATCAAATGTCCAGAAACTTGTGGTATTCTGGAGGCACAAGCTGTGATCCAGAGGGATCAGAGTGTAGAAAAAATAAAAATGGGTTGCCTGCTGCACTAGATAACACTAGAACTAAAAACATATATAATAACAGGACGAGCAGCCAACACAGTATTGGTGAACAACAATAATTGCAATATATATGGGATAGGTGCAGCGGTAAGAAATGTCCATAGATCCCTTCTGATCATCAGTTGGAAATATTAATGATAAGGTCCATAGGGCACACCAGAAAATCGGAAAGGAGAGAATCACCACCACCGGCACCCAGACACAGTGCTTCTTACCCTCCTCTTTGGACCCTTATTACAGGGGTCAAATAAGCATTGCATGGAAGAGGGAAACCTCAAAACGCCATAAATGACCTGACACCAGCAAATATAGCAGACCGGAAGCAGGATGGATAGCACTCTCCACACTCGATCCCCACAACATTGAATCCATGTACATAATTTGGCCCATGAAATAGAAGTAAATGTGCCTCATAGTGCAGTAAGCTTTATAAAATGCTTTTTTTAATAAAAACGCTATATTGCACTTACATGCTCAAGGTGAAACACAGGCATTGAATAGTAGACTAAAACCGCCAGCAAGATGGCCGCCGCATCCCGGAATACACTCTCATCACGTTATGTCACAAGCTCCCACCTACGCATTTCGTCATACGTTTGACGTCATCAGGGGCATGGCTTAGCATTCATAGAGGTTCATTATATAGGCAGGACGTTAAAATCAGGGCAGAAATTGGAAGAGTTCCACACAACAGAGATGGCAAGAGGAAGCAACATCACTTAAGCCTCAATACTCAAATTGTCTCACTGAGCAAACTTATATTAAAAAGTTAAATCATCAACTTACTATCAAACATCATATAGCGGTCACACATTTACAAGTGGACGCTATATGTGGAAATTTAGTTTTTCCTCAGAACAGTAAATGGGGTTCTGAGGGTTAATTGTACAGGTTTACTTTGGCATCAGTTTGGCTGGGCTGTACTAGGGTTCTGCCTGATCGTGGGTGCAGTGAGGTACCCATGACAGGACAAGAACAAGCCTGGTTTGACATTTTGGGTATCAGTCTTCCCCGGAGCCAATCAGTGGGTGTGTCTGGCCTCACTGTGTAGTCTGAGGAAGGGTACTTAAGGTGCTGAAGTCACATGTTCAGGGTCCGGCCGCAGTCCTGTTTGCTGGTTCTGGACCAGGGTAGCCCCGCGAGGGGTCCCAGGCCTAGGAGCATTTGCTGTCCCGCAAACATTGTCAGTTTGACCAGCCCCACAGACCCGCTTGGTCTGGGGCAGGGATCCGTCTGTTCCCGAGTCTCAGAGCCAGTTAGCCTGAGGCCTAGTAAATGAAGGAGGATTCAAGGCGTCCCGGTGTGCTCTCGGTATTGGAGGGGCACCACAGCTCATACAAGTGACAGGGGGAGAACTCTTCGGAGGAGGGCCAACAAGCTGGCATCTCAGTAAGAGCCTGGAAACTGAGTTGTCTGGACACTAAAGAATCCACACTTCCACAGTGCTGCCAAGGAGACAGAGAGAGTTCCAGGTACTGTGAGAAAGGTTCCCTTTCACCTTTAGTTGCAAGTTTATTCTGTGTCAGAGACTTTTGCAAGTTTCCGGATCTCATTGTTGGCTGCTAGACCTCTGGCTAGAGGTTTATCCATCATTGAACCGCCCAGCTGCGAGTGGCTACTCTCTGGGATGATTAGAGACATTCAGTGTATGTAAGCAGTTCAAGGTGCCTGAGTTTCTTCACCCTTGCCCTATTTTCCTATCTGAGACTGTGTTTATGTTGGATGTTACCACTGCAGAATAAAAACCTTTTCAAGGACTTTTATGTGTCAGCATCCGAAGTTGTTGGGTACTAACCCTGGGAACGCCTGGACATTCGTTGACAAGCCATGAGGAGGTAACTGGTAAGCCCAAAAGTCAAGGCCGCCCCTCAAGGGGTTATGGGCGCTACAATCATTTAGGCTTACTGATAGCAACCAGTTTGGGAACAATGATCGTAATTAAAATGGAACAGAAGTAGAATCGATATGCCGGAAAACAGCACCATCTTGTGGGCTAAGACCAAATTATAAGTAAAAAACGTAATTTGCATTGCAATTAATACATACATGCTAAATAGCTTCTTAAATGTCATTCAGACTTACACTTAAAAATAGTTCTATGGTACGATAGCCCATAGCGAAAATTAAAACACAGAAAAACAGTACTACCACCAAAAAATCTATAAAAACAAAAATGTATATTTAAAAGCATAAGGAGGAAACCCTAGGCATTGCTGACGAATGCACTCACATCCCACTCGACATTCAAACCAAAAGGATTATAGGTCTTAGCCCTATAAATCCACTCGGTTTCAAGCTTGGACACACCCCTAGTCATGTGTCTCCCTCTCCAGTTCCCCCATAAATTTGTCTACACCCAAAAAAAAAGTTCCCTTGGGGTTTCCGTTATGGCAAAGGTCATAATGCTTGAAGAGGCTGTGCTTGAGGAAGCCATTTTTAATATTTGCAATGTGTTCCTTCAACCAGACTTGGAGCATACGGACTGTCCGGCCTATATATTCAAGCCCACATGGACACCTGATGGGATAAACTTCATGTTTACTAGTACAGGTAATAATAGGCTTAATGGGGAAAACCTCGAGTAGAATTGGATTGAAAGGTTTCCATTTTACTTCTTCCCTGTATATTAATACTACAGACAGAGCACTTCCTACAAGGAAATAAACCCCCTACGTTATGGAAAAAAAGATACCCTGTTAGGGGGATCTCTAACGTTAGGTGCTACTTGGAGCCTCAATGGGGGGGGGGGGACACCACCACAGGATGCTCTGGGAGAACCAGTCCTAGAACCCTGCCATTCCTTACACATTCCAATGCTTATAAAGAATTTGTTTTATAGCATATTGTTGAGTTGAATAGGTATTAAAAAATGCACGTTGAAAGGCCTAACTAGGTTCTTTAATTCTAGGGACCAACAACTAATTTCTATCCTTCTCATTGGCACGCAAAAGTGCTTGGTCCAACTCACACGGGGCATAACCTTTTTCAAAAAAATGTCCCTAAGGGCAGAGGCCTCTCAAGAAATTGCTACAATTAGTGCAATTTCGTTTAAGCCTCAAAAGTTGACTGATCGGAATGGATCTGAGCCAAGCTGGATGATGGCAACTATGAGTGCTCATAAATCCATTCCGGTCAATCTCCTTGAAATACGTGGAGGTAATAATCTCTCCACCAGCCTTTATTCTCAGGTCAAAGAAATTAACCTCAACAAGACAGGACTCATGTTGGAATCTGATACCTCTATCATTGTTGTTAAAGAGGGACTGTACTGAAAAAAAAAAATTAAAAGCCAGCAGCTACAAATACTGCAGCTGCTGACTTTTAAAAAATGGACACTTACCTGTCCCTGGTTCCAGCGGTGTCGGCAGCAGAGGCCGATCGCTCGCTCGGCTCTCTGCTGTAGCCGGCGCCATTCTCGGTGAGGGAATTAGGAAGTGGCTTCACTTCCCGATTCCCTACTGCGCATGCGCGAGTCGCGCGGCGCAATGAGAATCTTCAGCGCTGTCTGCCGGGACACGTGTGTGTCCCAGCAGACAGCGCGCCGGGACAGGAACTTGCGTAAACTCCCACGGGAGTTTATGCCGGAAGTGGGTGCAGATACCGGTCTTAGACAGGTATCTGCACCCCCCTCCCCCCTGAAAGGTGTCAAATGTGACACCGGAGGGGGGGAGGGTTCCGAAAAGCGGGAGTTCCACTTTAGGGTGGAATCCCGCTTTAAGAGTCATCATAAATCCATCAAGGGAAGATTGGTCCCCATCCCATATGAGGAGGATGTCATCTATAAACCTCCTCCACAAATCCAACTCTGGTCTAGGACTACTATAGATGACGTCCTCCTCCAATTTATATTATTGTTGGTTATAATAGCACTTGCACTATGTGAAATGTGATTCACCTTTAAAGGTTCACTTTTCAGGTGATGGACAGCGCCACTTACCTCTTTCTACTATTTATAAACATTTGCTTCATTATTGGGCAGCATCCCAGCCCATTCCTAAGCGCAGAATCTTACAAATTATATAGGAAAAACAATTAACCCCTTCTTAATCTGTGAAGGATCTTGGAGAAGTTTTTCATGCCTGAATATGTCAAGTGGTTTTCCAAAACTGCAAAGTTTGCAAAATGTAATTCTGTGTATGAAGAATCATGGAGACAACATTTATGTCAGCGAGGGATTGCATTGTCCCATTGCAACATTTTACAGTGGCCATTCCAGTGCTGACTTGGGCCAAGTGGCACATGGGGGCTTTTCAATTTGCCTTCCTCAGTCAATGGGATGGGCTGCCTATGGATCAAAAGGTCTTTGTGTCTGCACAAATTAGCAAGAGCGTATGTTTTGGACACCAGTGTGCCTCTTTTGTGGCGTGCCTCTCAGCCCAGGAGATGGAATAATTCTACAGTCGGATGCCAGTCTGCCTCCAGTCTGAGGAGACAAGTGCAAGGGCATTGAAGCCTAGTGGAATGCAGATGCTCTGACTGAAATAAATTAAGGCAGTTTTTTTCTAGCCTTGCAACCTTTCAGGATCTTTTCTCCAAGAAGCCTGAATGAAGTTGATGATGATTGACACCAAGACAGCAGTAGTTTACATTGCCCATCAAGGGGGCACCAAGTGTCTATCTTTTCCTGTTTTCATAACATAAACTTTTCACTGGGTGGAGAGCCGCTTAGACAGTTAACAGCAGTCTACTTACCGGGAGAGCAGGATCCACTAATAGATCAGTTAGGCAAATTATTTTCCAATGGACAGAACTAATTTATGCCATACAGGTGCTTTCCACCTGTCAAGGAGGCCTTGGTTTGCATTGCTTCCCCAGATTCCCTAAGGGGCAGCACAGTGGTGTACTGGTTAGCACTTTCACCTAGCAGCAATAGGGTCGCTGGTTCAAATCCCAACCACGACACCCTCTACCTGGAGTTTGCATGTTCTCCCTGTGCCTGCATCGGTTTCCTCCGGGTACTCCGGTTTCCTCCCACACTCCAAAGACATGCTGGTAGGTTAATTAGATCCTGTCAATAAAATTGGCCAAATATGTGTATGTGTATGTAAGCGTGTTGGGACCCCACAGGGCAAGGACCATGCATACCACAGATGGACACCAGTGGCAAAAAGCACCCTGAGGCGATTCAGTTCGCATAGGTAGCGCTATACAAGTCATTCATTCATTTAGATGTCATCAGCACCACCAATCCCATTTCTGGTCACGCAAGATCTTTTATGCCAACGTCAATGGCAGCACCCCAATCCAGTGAGACTCTTAATAGCCTGGCTATTGAATCAGCCAGACTAGTGGTGCAGGGATTCTCATGTGAGGTGGTTCAGACCTTGGTGAAGACCACAAGACCATGAATGCTACATATATAAGAGGATATGAAGGAAGTTTGTGCTGTTTGCTTAGCAAAGTTTTCTCTCCTGTGTCTCCAGCTCTAGCCAATATCCTGGACATTTTTACAATCAACACTTGAGGTTGGTCTGGCATACAACTCCACTAAAGTACAGATCTCTGCCTTTATCCTCTTTTTCAGGCTGCAGATGGGTGGAAGAGCCATTGAACAAATACTTCATGCAGGCTGTAATCCATATACGACCACCAAGGAAATCCTTGTTTCCTTCATGGGACTTGGTTCTGAAAGCACAAGTACAGGCAATCTTTGCTCCAATAGCTTAATTTCTATTGCAGTTTCTAGTGGTAAAACGACTTCCTCTGACAGTGGTTGCTTCAGACAGAAGGATGTTGGAGATTGCAACTTTCCTGCAAAGATCCCTTTTGTGTCTTTGTACCAGACATGGTGATACTACGTCCGTCTCCAAAGCTCAATTCTAAATTGGTATTCAGTTTCCAGGAAAACTGGGGGCAGTCCCTCCAAGCATTCACACGGGGTCACTGAGTACACAGCAAGAAGACTTCAAGTCCTTACACAAGTTGCTACCAATATACATACAAAGGTCAAAAGATGTGAGGAAAGTGGACAATCTTTTAATTTCCCCGTCAAATTCTTGAGTCCTTTTCTACTGGTGATTAGATTGGCATGCAGGAAGTAGGCCTTTCTGCCCAGGAACAGGTGCAAGCTCCTTCAACCTGAGGGGTGGCAGCCTTTGGAGCAGTTATGCCAGGATTTCCGTGGAAGATATACAGGCATGCAGTCAGAAAGTTCAGCGAAGTTTGGGATGAGACATATACTGTATATACTTAAGTATAAGCCGAGATTTTCAGCCCTTTTTTTAGGGCTGAAAGTGCCCCCCTCAGCTTATACTCAAGTCACCGCCATCTGCCTACATGATCAGCGTGTCATGCAGACAGACGGCGGCCATTGCAGTGTTCAAAAGCCGCGCCTCCTCCTCGTCTGTGATAGGAGGAACACTAATTTTCCCAGCAGTGAGTCAGTGTTCAGCGTTCCGCCTATCACGGACGTCCTGTCATTCTAATCTCATGGATGAGGATGAGAGGATGTCCGTGATAGGCGGAACACTGAACACTGACTGCTGGGAAAACAGAGTGTTTATCACGGACAAGGACGAGGCGCGGCTTTTGTACATTGGAATGGCCACCGTCTGTTTTGCCTTACACGCTGATCGGCACAGGAAAAATGCAATGGGGGACACAGGATGCAGATCGCACAGGGAGGTATATAACGATCGGCACAGGAAGACTGCAATGGTGGACACAGATCACACAGGGAGGCATATAACGATCGGCACAGGAAGACTGCAATGGTGGACACAGGATGCAGATCGCACAGGGAGGCATACACAGGACACAGAGGATGCAGATCGGCACAGGTAGGCTGCAATGGACACAGGGGGTATGTACAGGACACAGGGGGTAGCGGGGTCGTTCCCCTTTTAGGGGAGAAGACTACAGTTCCCATAATTCCCCAGGCTCCCGGGAGGATGGTTGTTTCCGCCCGAGAGGCTGATGGGGGAGGTGATAAAAGGGAAGAGGAAAGAGGAAGGACCGCCTCTTCCTCTTCTGGCGGGGCTTCTGACACAGGGATGATTGAGAGAGGAGACACCTGTGCGGACCGGGACTGCTGAAGGCCTGAAGCCTGGGCCTTGCAGCAGACAGAGAGAGACTCTCACACCTCATTGTCAGCAGCAGCAGAGCGGAGACTTTTGCCCACAAACGGTCGGTCAGAGAGAGGACCGGAACGCAGGGGCTGTGACAGACGAGGCCGGACGCCGCCAGTGGAGGTCCCGGAGCTGAGGACGGTATCCGGAGTGGTGAGCGAGCTGAAAAGCTCATCTTGTACTGTATTTCGCTTTATGCCTATTGAACTGCCAAGGCAAATTTACCTCAGAGCAGAAGATTGTTCTTGCTTGTGGATTACAAACACACACCATTTAAAGCTACATGTGCACCACCTCTACAGTTCTTGTGCCGGTGAAGAATACTGGGGTTCCCCAAGGACTGAGCTCTATTGTTAGGGATCAGGCCTGATCCATTAGATAGTCGCAGTTAGATTTGTTGCACCTCAGAGGTGCATAGCAGACGGTCGCTGCACGTGGCGCTCCGTTCCCCATTGCTATCCTGATACATATATGTGTACATGTTAAAGTGCATATTGCAGGGACCTGCTAATGTGTTGTAAGTCAAATGTTTGATGCATGTTACTATTTCTTTTCATACTGCCAAAGTAAAGACAGTTATTTCAGTCAGCAGTTGCCTGTGAGTTTGAGTCCATTACAGCTAAAGTATAAGTGGTATTTATATGTGCATACATACCTGTTGATTAACTGTGCCAGAGCGGGTAGAGCAGATTGCCGGGGGGTTGGTGGAGCTGTACTCAGGGACCCAAAACAAACTTGCGGCCCTCTTAACTGGGGGTATCGCTACATGTGGGGGCTCGTAATCTGGGATCCTGAGACAGCGGGAAAACCCGCCAGAAGGTACCGGCATGGACCCGATAGAAGTGGGACGGTGGTCCACAATATGGGGCACTGACCCAGCCGCAGCAGCAGTCATTGAACTGCCAGGGATATGGCAGGAAGAGGCAGTCAAGCAGCTCATAATGTCATTATCCCCAGGCCACAAGTCACGGATAATGGACATGAGAAATGATGCCGGGTATACATACGCCCTAGTAGAATGGAGAAGTGAGACCCCAGAGCAGTTCAGGAGCCAAAGCATACAAGCACTGGATGGTCAGACCTATCAATTGCTGCATGCGCTGCCGCGCAAGGGAGACTGTTTTCAAATGAAAACCATGCTATCCCCAAAGAAGGAAGAGCAGAAGGGCGCGGAAAGTCCCGTACCTGTACAAACCACTCTTAGTGCAGAACTGTGCGCTGTCCTAGGGGAGATTGTGACTCAGTGCAGAAGAGACCCCGGGGACTACCCGATGTCGGGATACAGGAAACTCCGGATGTTTTCAGGGAGGAAACCTGTACCCTCGGGGGAAGAGGGATTTGAAGAGTGGCTAGATGGTGCCACACAGGCCTTGGAAGAATGGGAGGTCCCAGAAGGTAGAAAGAAGCAAAGGATTGTTGAGAGCCTAAAAGGGCCTGCCTTAGAGGCCATACGCAACCTGAAGACCAGCAAGAAAGATTGCACTGCCCAGGATTACCTAGAGATCCTGGAAAGTGTGTTTGGTGGGACAGAGAAAATCACGGAGCTTACCTATCAACTGGAACACTGTTACCAGAAGACAGGGGAGAAGCTGTTGGAGTATATGGGAAGTATAGACAAGATCCTACATAGGATTATCCTGAAGAAGGGGATAGATCCGGGGAAAGTAGACGAAGCCCGTGCTCAGCAAGTGTTGAGGGGAGCCCAACCCCTAGACCCTGTTGCACTAGTACTACGCACCCGACAGGATGGAAAGAGCCTGGACTACCCCGATCTCATTCGGATGGTCAGAGAGGAAGAGGCCATGTTGGAAGAGAAACGGGAAAAGCAGACGATGGGGTCTACAAAACTTCCAGTGGCCACGGTCAGGTCGGCCTTAACCCCTGAAAGAGAGACAGAAGTAGATGCCCTGAAGTTGCAGATGTCCCAGATGATGGAGATACTGACATCTCTGGTGGCGAAAGAGACGCCCAGTCCCAAGAAAGAAGCAAGCAGGAGGGAATTATTTCCAACTGTTTCAGCACCAGCATCCCCACCTGACTGGGGAGAGATGATCTGTTTTAACTGAGGGGGAGTGGGCCATATTGCAGCTGTATGTTCCAGTCCAAAGAGGAAGAAAACAGATAGCCGCCAGCCGGCGGGAAACGCCAGAGGGCCCCGGTGAAGGAGTCAACCGGGTGCCCATCACCTTCAGTGAGCTCCAAGAAGAATGACGAGAAAAGAAAGCGAGTAGATCAAACCCCTCGGAAGGAACCCAGGGTTCCCCAACCAAGGTACACCCCAGAGAAAGGGGGCAAGACCCCTCCGAAGAGACACAGCACTCCCAAGCGAGAACCTTTAAAGATGAGAGATAACAATGTCCCTCAGCGGGTTCGTACTCCCATAGCGAGGGAGAAAATTAATGCATACCAGGCTCAGGAAAGGATCAAGCGCAAATCTAGTTGGAAAGAAAAGAGTCCAAAGAAGAGGACAGCATCAACCCGGCCCTACCCAGAAGAGCTGGTTGGTCCATCCCCTACTGTACCTATCCAAGTGGAAGGAGTATACACACAGGCCCTCCTAGACACTGGAGCACAAGTGACCTTATTGTACAGGGACTTCTATGACAGATAACTGAGTCATCTGCCCATTCAGAAGATAGAGGAGCTGGAGATATGGGGATTGGGAACTCAGAGTTTCCCCTACGACGGCTACCTACCCATAAGATTGACCTTTGACCCATCCGTGGCTGGAAAGGCTGAAGTGTTTGACACCCTGGCAGTTGTGTGCCCCCGTCCACCAGGAACCAGCAAGACCTCCCTGATCATAGGGACGAACACGGATCTAGTCAGAAGGCTCCTGACCCCCCTTGTACAGAAGCAGAATCATTCGGCCCCCAAGATCCATCCCATGCTGAAGGCAGCCTACCACCGACTGGTCTTAGAGCAGAAGACCCCAAGTGAGGGGATAGGCAAGGTATGGAGGCTTGGAAGAGAAGGAGCGGTGTTACAGCCTGGAGAGGTGACCTGCCTGAGGGCCACGGTGAAACTTAATTGGGAACAGCCTGGCCCATTTGTAATGCTGGAATCTGACACAATGGAGGGTCACTCAGGCCTGGAAGTGATACCAGAAGTGATCTCAATCAAGGCCCTGAAGAAGGCTAGAGGAAGAGTCCCTGTCAGTGTGAGGAACCCCACGGAGCGGCCCGTGGAGATCCCTGCCAGGATGCTGCTGGGACAGGTGAGTCCTGCTGTCCCAGTTGTCTGGTCAGAAGTGAAGGGGACGGGTAAAGGAGAAGATGTTTGGAAGAAACTCTCCATGGAAAACCCAAACCTACCTGGAGCTTGGAAGGAGAGAGCCAAGGCCCAGCTGACCAGATGGGAGAAGATTTTCTCTAAAGATGAGTTTGATGTGGGGTGTGCGAGGAGTGCCACCCATCGAATCCGCATGCAAGAGGACAAGCCATTCAGAGAGAGAGTCAGGCGAGTCCCCCTAGCGGATCTGGAGGATCTGAGGGAGCAGCTTGCGGAACTGAAGAAGACGGGAGTGATTCGGGAATCCAGAAGCCCCTATGCCTCCCCAATAGTGGTAGTCAGGAAGAAGAATGGGTCGTTGAGGCTCTGCATTGACTACAGAACTCTCAACAGGAGGACCATTCCTGATCAGTACACCACGCCAAGGATAGAGGATGCCTTACAGAGTTTATCTGGAGCGAAGTGGTTCAGTGTGATGGACCTCAAGAGTGGGTACTATCAAATTCCCATGCATCCAGAAGATAGAGAAAAGACTGCCTTCATAACCCCAGTAGGGTTCTTTGAGTTCAACAGGATGCCTCAGGGCCTGTCTGGAGCTCCTGCTACCTTTCAACGCCTCATGGAAAGGACAGTTGGAGACATGAACCTCATAGAAGTCCTTGTGTACCTGGATGATGTCATTGTTTTTGGAAAAACTTTGGAAGAACATGAAGCCAGATTGGAGAAAGTGTTGAAGAGGCTCAGTGAATAGGGACTCAAACTTTCCCCCGAGAAGTGTCGGTTATATCAGTCTTCTGTGAACTATCTGGGACACATAGTGTCTGAAAAAGGAGTGGCTACAGACCCTTAGAAGTTGGAGGCAGTTACTTCGTGGCCAAGACCCACAACAGTCACCGAACTTCGATCTTTCTTGGGGTTCTGCTCCTACTACCGCAGGTTTGTGGATGGGTTTGCCCGCATTGCAAAACCCCTAAACAAGCTGCTCAAGACAGAAGGAGAGGAAGATGGATTGGGGCCTAGGAGGCCCGGTGAATCGGTTCAAGACCAATGGAACTCAAGGTGTGAAGAGGCTTTCAGAACCTTGAAGAGAAGTCTCACCACAGCCCCAGTTTTGGCCTATGCTGACCCCACTAGACCATATAAGCTACATGTTGATGCCAGCCATGAGAGCCTAGGTGGAGTACCCTACCAAGAGTATGAAGATCAGCTGCGACCAATGGCCTATGTGAGCCGGAGCCTGACCCCCTCAGAGAAGAACTACCCCACCCACAAGTTGGAGTTCTTAGCCCTCAAATGGGCAGTAGTTGACAAACTGAAAGACTATCTTTATGGGGCCGAATTTACTGTAAAAACAGATAACGACCCCTTGACCTATCTATTCACCACCGCCAAGCTGGATGCAACTGGACACAGATGGTTGGCGGCGTTGTCTGGATTCAATTTCAGCCTCAAGTACAGGCCAGGGGCTGGAAATAGGGATGCAGATGCCCTGTCCCGAAGATCCCATGTCATGGTCGAGGATTGGGAAGACTGGACCCAAGTGGCACCAGAAGGAGTGCGAGCCCTTTGTCAGGGGGCTGAACTCCAAGCCAGAGGAGGATCCAGAGCTGAAGAGATAGGAGTTACCACAGTGGGAGTCCCAAAGTGTTACTGTGGGGTAACTCAACTAGAAGAAGAGTGCCTACCGAAGCTGTCCAAGAATGAGTTAAGGTGTGACCAATTGGAAGACCCCATGGGGAAATTGGTCCTGGAAGCATTGGAAGACAAGAGTCCAGAGGGACTTCGACTTCACCCTTCCAAAGAGGCTCGCCTACTGAGGAGAGAGTTGGACAAAATTACAGGTGCATCAGGGAGTGGCCTACCGAAGGGGCCCCTCTGATAGCCCAGAAGATAAGTGGCAGCTGTTTCTCCCCGAAAAGCATCGAGAGACTGTGCTGATTGCCCTACATGACCAGCATGGTCACTTGGGAGCAGAGAGAACCTTCCAACTTGTCAGAGACCGGTTTTATTGGCCCTGCATGAGGGCCGAAGTGGAGGAGTATTGCCATTCCTGTGCAAGATGCATTCAGAGGAAGACTTTACCCCATCAAGCTGCCCCAATGGGCCATCTACAGAGTCAAGGCCCAATGGATCTGGTATGCATTGATTTTCTCTGCCTCGAACCCGATTTGAGTGGATTGGGAAATGTTCTGGTGGTAACCGACCATTTCACCCGTTATGCTCAGGCTTTCCCAACCAAGGACCAGAAGGCCTCTACAGTGGCTAAGGTACTTTTGGAGAAATACTTTGTTCATTATGGACTACCACGGAGAATCCATTCAGACCAAGGAAGGGACTTTGAGAGTCGCCTGATCAGGAAGCTACTGGATTCTTTGGGAGTAGAGAAGACTAGAACTACACCATATCACCCTCAAGGTGATGCCCAGCCTGAAAGGTTCAACAGGACCCTATTGAACATGTTGGGAACTTTAGAAACAGAGAAGAAGCAACATTGGAGTCAACACATTTCAGCTCTGGTGCATGCTTACAACTGTACAACCAGTGATGTGACGGGTTTCTCCCCCTACCGGCTTATGTTTGGGAGAGAAGCAAGGTTGCCAGTGGATCTGGCCTTCGGCATTTCCTTAGACCATGCCTCTGAGGCCTCTCACAAAGGATATGTGGACAGACTGAGGCACAGTTTGAAGATAGCTTATGAGAAAGCTCAGGCGGCCTCTGACCAGAGGGGGGCCCGAAACAAGCGGAACTTTGACCTGAAGGTTCGAGTACAAGACCTACAGCCTGGGGACCGTGTACTGTTACGAAACCTAGGGTTCCCTGGAAAACACAAGCTTGCTGATAGATTGAGATCAGAACCATATATCATCTGTAGAAAGCTACCAGGATTGCCTGTCTACAAGTTGAAGCCAGAAGGGAGAGTGGGGCCTTTGAAGACCTGGCATAGGAATCACTTGCTCCCACTCACTGAAGCAGTCAGAATACCTCCAGCGAGAGACTTACCTGAATCTGTTTCCATTCTGGATACCCCCAGACCCAACACTCGGTCCCAGACCTCCCAAACCAAAGGGGGACAAGGGCCCCAGCCGGCTGAAGAAGAGGGAGGAGAATTTGAATGGCTATGGCCTTCCTCAACTCCAGGAAATTCCGCCATAGATCTTCCACTTACTGAGGATGTGGAAGATAAAACATTGAACCCAGAAGCTACAGAGTTTGTTCCATTCAGTGTTGTGCCTGAGTGCTGGGAAGATATCCCTGGTCTCTACTCAGAAGAAGAAGAAGTAGACGTTCCAGAACCAGTGATGTTGCCAGAATGTGTTCCTGAAGAAGTGCCAAGAGAACAGAGATCTCGCAGAGTTTTGAGGCCTCCCAAGAAGTTAACTTACCCCCAAATGGGAAAAAGTTCAGAGGACTCTGTTACCACAGCAAGGAGAAGTGCTGAACGCCCTGACCCATCCACTGTTCATTTGGTGGAGGGCAACCCCAGCTCACTCTCTGGCACAGTTAGGCAGGTCGCCCTCACTGGAGTGACCTGTAGACAGGACAGCTCCCCATCCTATGATAATTGGTGGGAAGCTCCTCTGTCTGAATTATGTGAACGTGTTGTTTCAAAGAAAGCTTGTAGATTGAACAATGTCTTTGGGGACCAAAGATTCAAAGTGGGGGGAGTGTGTAGCGGGGTCGTTCCCCTTTTAGGGGAAAAGACTACAGTTCCCATAATTCCCCAGGCTCCCGGGAGGATGGTTGTTTCCGCCCGAGAGGCTGATGGGGGAGGTGATAAAAGGAAAGAGGAAGGACCGCCTCTTCCTCTTCTGGCGGGGCTTCTGACACAGGGATGATTGAGAGAGGAGACACCTGTGCGGACCGGGACTGCTGAAGGCCTGAAGCCTGGGCCTTGCAGCAGACAGAGAGAGACTCTCACACCTCATTGTCAGCAGCAGCAGAGCGGAGACTTTTGCCCACAAACGGTCGGTCAGAGAGAGGACCGGAACGCAGGGGCTGTGACAGACGAGGCCGGACGCCGCCAGTGGAGGTCCCGGAGCTGAGGACGGTATCCGGAGTGGTGAGCGAGCTGAAAAGCTCATCTTGTACTGTATTTCGCTTTATGCCTATTGAACTGCCAAGGCAAATTTACCTCAGAGCAGAAGATTGTTCTTGCTTGTGGATTACAAACACACACCATTTAAAGCTACATGTGCACCACCTCTACAGTTCTTGTGCCGGTGAAGAATACTGGGGTCCCCCAAGGACTGAGCTCTATTGTTAGGGATCAGGCCTGATCCATTAGATAGTCGCAGTTAGATTTGTTGCACCTCAGAGGTGCATAGCAGACGGTCGCTGCACGTGGCGCTCCGTTCCCCATTGCTATCCTGATACATATATGTGTACATGTTAAAGTGCATATTGCAGGGACCTGCTAATGTGTTGTAAGTCAAATGTTTGATGCATGTTATTATTTCTTTTCATACTGCCAAAGTAAAGACAGTTATTTCAGTTAGCAGTTGCCTGTGAGTTTGAGTCCATTACAGTTAAAGTATAAGTGGTATTTATATGTGCCTAGATACATACCCCTTGATTAACTGTGCCAGAGCGGGTAGAGCAGATTGCCGGGGGGTTGGTGGAGCTGTACTCAGGGACCCAAAACAAACTTGCGGCCCTCTTAACTGGGGGTATCGCTACAATGTAAAAAAAAAACACACCCAGCCCATAACCCCTCCCCTCCCCCAAATCAAACATAATAAATACACCAATGGTCCCAAAAATGTCTGATGTGTCCGCCATAATGTCGCATTAAAAATCGCTGATCGCCGTAAAAAAAAAAATATTAATAAAAATGCTATAAAACTATCCCCTATTTTGTAAACGCTATAACTTTTGCGCAAACCAATCAATCGCTAATTGTGATTTTTTTTTACCAAAAATATGTAGAAGAATACGTATCGGCCTAAACTGAGGAAAAAAAATGTTTTTTTATATATTTTTTGGGGATATTTATTATAGCAAACAGCAAAAAATATTGAATTTTTTTCAAAAAAAATTGTTGCTCTATTTTTGTTTATAGCGCAAAAAATAAAAACCGCAGGGGTGATCAAATACCACCAAAAGAAAGCTCTATTTGTGGGGAAAAAAGGACGCCAATTTTGTTTGGGAGCCACGTCGCACGACTGCAATTGTCAGTTAAAGCGACGCAGTGCCGAATCGCAAAAAGGGGCCTGGTCCTTTGGCTGCCAATTGGTCCAGGGCTGAAGTGGTTAAGTAGCACAAACAACAATGTGTGGAATACTCTTACAAGCTAGACTAGACTCATTTACACAACAGACAGGTGGCTGAAGTTCATGACATTAGCATCTGACAGTGTGTGTCCCATGCTGTGGGACAACACACATTATATACAGTATTGAATCTGACTAGCACAGATTATAGTGGGGTTCTCATTCACCCTGTGCCCCTTAAAATCCAGGGCCCATAATCGGTCAGCAAGAGGCTCGCATTCAGTCCTCTCCAGAAGCCTGTGTCCCGGCTAAGTCTGTCACAGTCAGTGTTTATTTTCATGTGTTCTCTCTCTCTCTCGCCCATTTATTCAGCTATTATTTCAGTGTCTGCTGACGTGAGTTATGGCCAGGAATATGGAAAATTGTTATCAAATACCGTCATTTTCCTTTCTTGGCCTGTCCTCACGACAGCACCGGACTCCCTCCCTTAGTGGGTTATAACACTTATAACACTTCAGTGGGGGAGGGGCTGTCTTTTATTTAGCTAGGAAGAGGTGGTCCTATAGGGCACCAGATGAGGAATTAACCCATTATGTGCTGATGTGCAGACAGAACAGGAAAGGCAAATTACGGTAAGTATTTGATAACAATTTTCTGTATTCTCACAAGGGAATGGGACATCATTTGGGGAATGAATTAAGAATATACAGTTGAAAGATATAATAAAAGAAGAAAAGATCTGCCCATATCAGGAATTAAAACACAGGGGTGATTGAGTGACACTGAATGAATGGAGGAAAACATTTTGTATCAACTCTACCACAGCCAATTAGAAAGGAAGAGGATCTGAATATAATTGAACATCTTTGTAATTCACAGGAGACTGTGAAAAACTCTGTAGCACAGATTTATAAAATACTCACGGGGTTGGCAGAGATGAGAATCCCTCCATTCATTAGAAAATGGGAAAGGGAATGGGGAACACGATTAGAAAAAGGACAAAAAAGTACAATACTAAAAGCAGTACATAACTCTGCAGTAGACATAAATACAAGTGTAAGGCTGACCGCAGATCAGCCTGTATTTGTAGGAGGAGTCAGGCTGCATAAAGCCTGCCCTCCTTTGCCTCCTCCCCTCGTGGTCGTAGGCTCTCGTGACATCATTTCCGGGTCCCCGCTGTGCAAGTCGGCTGCAATTGTGGTGGCGGTTCCTCTCTTGGTGCTCACGCCAGGCACCACCGGGGAGACCGCTCCTAACATCCTCTAGGGCCCTCTCCCCCCTCACGTTCATGTTTCTCTCGTTCTCGTGCAACCGGCGTTTCTTATGCAGTTTGCGTTTTTCTTGCAGCCTCGGTTTTTATGCTGCTCACGTTTTTGTCAGCTCTTGTGACTCATGTTCTCATTCAGTCATGTTCCTTTCACGCAGCTTACATTCCTGTCACAGGTTTCTCAGTCTGCTCATGTTTCCCTCACAGTTTATGTTCCTGACCCAGTTGTGTCTCATTTCTACACTACCTTTAATTTCCTACCTACGTCTGGCCAGGAGTTGCGCAATAGTACGGAACTATTGGTAAGTCAGACTATTGCAGCTCCAGCAGCTTCTACTGGCTCAGGGGCTTTAGTGGATTCTGCTCCCCTCTCTGCAGCCAAATGCATACTTCATTATTCATTCAGGGTCGGAGTGGCTTCTGCAACTTTGCGCCAGGGGGCCTCAACCCTTATTATTTGGGTAGGTGGTGGTCGTCTTGTTTCTCTGGGTATTTCCCAGAGCCACGTTTTTTGAGATACCGCAAGCATTTGTCAATTTTGTAGCACACTTCAGGTCTATGTTCTCTGTTGCTCTTTGTTCCTTTCCTATACCATCCACAGATTGACTCCGAGTACAAGTGTAAGGCTGACCGGAGAAATGTACTGAAGAGGTTACAGGAATTGGAATACCAGATGACCCCGTGGTGCTGTCTATTTCATAGTACAGATAAAACAATAAAGGAGTACAGTATTGCCACATTTGCTAAATGCGTCAAAGGGAGTTATCCCAAAAAAATGGCTAGACCCAGAAAGACCCTCAATAATATAATATTTTAAAAGAGTCAAGTACATACAGTATATAATATGGAGTACGTATGTAGTAGGGAAGAAGACAGGACAGAAAAATTTGTTGGAATTTGGGAAAAATGGACAGACTTTAACCGTTTGCCGACCAGTCGCCGTCATTTTACGGTGGCAGGTCGGCACGATCCCACGAACCGTCGTAGCAATACGTTGGCTCGCGGGATCGGGATAGCAGGCACCCGTGCTGCCGGAGGTGCGCACCCACGCCCACTGCACTGCGGGGGTGCCGATGCTCGTGGCCGATGGTCACGATGACCGCCGGCCATGAGCGATCATGAGCACGAGGGACAGAACACGGAAGTGTGTGTGTAAACACACAAACCCCTGTTCTGGGAGGAGTGACAGATTGTGTGTTCCTATTAGCTAGGAACCACGATCCGTCACTTCCTCTAGTCAGTCCCCTTCCCTTTCAGTTAGAATCATCTCCCAGGGAGCACGGTTAACCCTTCACTGCCAGTGACATTTTTACAGTAATCAATGCATTTTTATAGCACTGATCACTGTATAAATGAGAATTGTCCCAAAAATGGGTCAAAATTGTCCGATGTGTCCGCAATAATGTTGCAGTCACGATAAAAATCGCAGATCGCCACCATTACTAGTAAAAAAAATAACAAAAATAAAAAGGCTATAAATCTAGCCCCTATTTTGTAGACGCTATAACTTCTGTGCAAACCAATCAATATACACTTATTTACCAAAAATATGTAGAGGAATACATATCGACCTAAACTGAGAAATAATTAGCTTTTTTTTTTTAAAATGGGGAAATTTAATATAGCAAAAATTACAAAATATTGTGTTTTTTCAAAATTTACGCTCTTTTTTGGTTTATAGCGCAAATACCACCAAAAGAAAGCTCTATTTGTGGGGAAAAAAGGACGTCAATTTTGTTTGGGTGCAACGTCGCGCGACTGCGCAGTTGTCAGTTAAAGTGACGCAGTGCGGAATCGCAAAAAAAATGGCCTGGTCATTCAGCAGCCAAATCTTCCGGAGCTGAAGTGGTTAAGAAAACCAACACATATGTAGAAATATGTTTGGAGTAAGAAATGAGTGGGAGGTAGATGGAGTTGAGGAAGAGATGGAGGAGGAAGAGGAAGGTGAGTCTGGCACAGGATGGGGGAGGGAAGGGGAGGGAGTAATAGTTAGTTACTGGAGGTTTTCCCCCGAGAGACAATAGTGGAGTATACGTTGGCCCAGTCTTCTGGTTCATCGCTGTTGTCGCTGCCGCCGCCTTCTGTTTCTTCTTCTTTCTTCTCCCGATGTTGACATGATGCTGTCTCCGCTTGTAATGGCCAGGACGCGTTGCGCGGCCACCTATATAGAGACAAGGGGCGGGGTCATCAGCTGATGCCGGGACTGTGACATCATAAGGGGCAGGGTCACCATGTGACATCAGCCGGTGACCCCGCCCATTGTCCCTATATAAGTGGCCGCGCAAGGCCATTACAAGCGGAGACTAGTGAAGGAAGTCAATGCCGCCGCCTCGATCATCGAGATTGATACCTTGATAGCCCCGTCACCTGGTATGGATTTAAAGGGAATCCCTACGCTGAAAAAATGGCGTGGGGGTCCCCCCCAAGGCCATATCAGACCCTTATCCGAGCACGCAACCAGGCCAGTCAGGAAAGGGGGTGGGGACGAGTGAGCGCCCCCCCCCTTGAGCCGTACCAGGTCACACGCCCTCAACATGGGGGGTGCCCTCAACATGGGGACAAAGTGCTTTGGGCAGAGCGCCACACTTTTTCTCAGCTGCGGGGGCCCAACTTATGATCCTGCACACAGGCCCACTTCTTTCAGAAAATGCCCCTGACCTGAGCTAATCATTGCATATCCATTCCAGATGCTTGTATGTGACATCTCATACATCACACACAAGCACATGGGCTGGATGTGAGAGGTGAATCAGAAGGATGTGTGTGCCAGGACAGGCGCATATTACCCATGTCATAGATGAGAAGGAGGGTACAGCAGTGGGGAAAATGAGCAGAAGGGGTTCAGAGGTGGGACAGATGTGCAGGAGGTACAGTGGTGTACCTCCTGCACATCTGTACCTCCTGCACACCTAGAGATGAGAAGGGGCTTCAGCAGTGGGACAGAAAAGCGGGGGGCTACAGTGATGGAGCAGATGAGCATAGGGGTTTAGTGGTGGGACAGAAAAGCAGGGGAAAGAGCAGTGGGCAGATGTGAAAGGATGTTGATCGGGTAAATGGAATAGGCATTTATTTTATCTAATATTTAGTTAGGATTATCAATACCTGTATTCTGACTTAAGCAGAATATTTGTTGCAAATGTCTGATCACAGGATGTATGAAAAACAGCTGTCTTGGTTGTGTCAAATGCCATTCACACCTCCAGCTGTGAAAAGGCATTTCCCAGAGAACTTTTGGAAGTGATGTCTAGGTGCTAAATGACCATCTGTTAATCAATGTAAATAACCAACAAATTGTTTAGTATTTCAAAGAGGCTCACACCCCCTTTTTGAGCTATATAAATGAAGTTAGGCTCCCAGCTTCAGTTAGAACAATATATTTGAATGTATACCATGTACTGTACAACGTTGGTCTCCCTGCTTGTGGATAGCTACAAGCTTGACATATTAAAGACATATTTTTGAATGTGGTTCAGCAGTCAACATGTTATTGGAATCCCCTAAGTTCTGGGATTTCCCCATCAATTGGTCCTTCGCTGCCGGAAATGATAATTCTACAGACATCGCAAAGAAATGGAACCACACAAGCTGGGAATTCACTTCTGCTGGTGAAGGTAAGCTAACTTTTTGCTTACTGTGACTTCCCCTTGTGCTGTGCATATTTCTGTAAGTCATGTCATGTAGAAATACTCTTTCCAAGAACCTTGACTGTTGAATTTTGTTATTTTTACGTTTCTTTTTAATTTCCATACTATCTATACTTATTACTGTCCTTGCAAGTGTGTGATTCTGTGTGAATGGCTTGCCCTATTTCAGGTGCAATGTGTGCTTAGCTAGGATTTTTGCATTTCCTGCGTCTGAGGGATCAGCCAGGTCAAGAATCGTGTCTTCGGACTCAAGGGATCATAGGCTGTGGCTGATAAGGTACTATGTGTGGTAAGGCCCTGGTTTATTGCCTAGGGTGAGGCCCTGCTTAAAAAACAGCGCTGCTTGAAACTATTAGTACCAGTTTTGAATGAAATTCTGTTTTCCTGTTTATCTTCTGCATAGTTCTCCATAAAGCTACAACATGAGCGGAAGTACTATCTCTCCTATTCTGCACAGGGCCTATAACCTGATGTGGAAGACTTTAGGGAAACAGAACTGTCAGATTCTATACTCTAGAACTTTCTCCTATTGAGATTTTTTTTGGTTACTGTACTACACAATTTGTTTGAATATGTGATGCTATGTGTGTATCCTGCATGAGTGGCTTGCTTTTGACATTCTTGAACTGTTTCAGTTGTGTGCCTGTCATATGTGCTGCCATGTATCTTGCATATAAGTGGACTGTTTCCTTTTTTTTTAGCAGCTTCTGTGACTAACCCCCCCCCTTTTCAGTTGTGTGCCTGTCATTCTGTGTGGCTGATTTGCATTGTATAGTCTAGTACAGATCCTTGGCCAGGATTGGGGGCCAGATATACAGTTCCTGCTATTGCCTGGGTTCACTGTGTCTGTGTGACATGGGGATCTAGTAAAAGATTAATTCTAGAGGAATTAGGGGTGGATGGGGGTACCAACGAGTACACCCCAGACTGGGGTCTGTGTGATCTCACCGGGAGCTCCTCCTGGATTGCCAAAGATTCACTTTGGAAACAGGAGTGGCCGAGTCCCTCAAGGAATGGAACAAATGCACACAGGGGTTTTGTACCACTAGAAGGCTACAAAGAAAAAGGGGGAAATTAAAGAAACATACTGTCCTGAATAATATTTTTATCTACAGGGTGTAGTTGGCTAAGTGGGAGAGTTATGTTTGTTGTATATATGTGTGTGAGATCCAGGACTTCCACAAACTGCGAGACCGGGTCACTGAAACGGAGACCCGAGTAGGCCTCATAGAAGACGCGCCTCATAGAAGACGCGCCATTACAGGCCGGCACGGAACGCATGCACAGACAAATACAGCAACTATTCTCAAAGCAGGATGACATGGAGAATAGGATCAGGAGATGTAACATTCGGCTGATCGGTCTCCCTGAAGGGTCAGAGGGGAAAGATCCAACCACATTTCTGGAGCAGCTGCTCATCACCGCTTATGGCAGAGAAGCCTTCTCCCCTATGCTAGCTGTTGAAAGAGCTCACCACATGCCGGCCAGACCACCACCTCCCGGGCCCCCCCCCCGCATACATTCATCGCCAAACTCCTAAATTACAAGGACAGGGATGCGGCACTCAGAATGGCCAGGGAGCGGGGTAATATTCCCCTGGGTAATACTAAAATTGCCATCTTCCCAGACTTCTCGGCGGAAGTCCAGGGGCGCAGGCAGAGTTTCATGGAGGCCAAGAGACGGCTGAGATCTCTCCATATTAAGTATGCAATGCTGTTCCCAGCGAGGCTTAGAGTGGAACATGATGGCAGAGTCTCCTTCTTTGAGGACCCTGAGGATCTTGCTACCTGGATTGAACAGCGTGTGGCACATGGAGGAGCGGAGTGAAGACCCTGTGGGTAATATTCCTCTTCATTTTTCTTCCCTTGAGAGAGACCCTGTTGTTTGTGCACTGCCCCAGGCATGCTCTGCCTAAAACCCAGCACAGTGCATACTGGTACTGTCTGCCCGCCTGGGCCCCCTGCACCACGAGATAGCACTGCAATCCCTTCTACTTGTCGATCACAGGTTGGGACATGTTATTTTTGGACAGTCCTAGCTATATGCTGAGATGACTCCCCCCTTCTTTTATTTTTGCCTTGTCCCCTTGTGTCCTTCTTTTTATCCTTCCCCCCCCCCCTTTTTTCTGTTTTTTTTTTTACTCCCCCTGAATATGCTGTTTAACACCGTGGAACATTCACCATATTTACTTATTTGCACTATCAGGGGCTGTGCCCTCCTCCGGAGGTACAGTGCACTGCATACATGGCTACTTGGGCAGCAGGAGCCCTGCTAGTCCTACCACTTACGTGTACAGTGCAGCGTAAGTTACCCCCACACAGTCAGATAACATCCACCTTTTTATGATTACTGTTCTGACAATGCTTTTTTTGCACGCAATGGTTTTGGGACAAAGATAATAGGAAGTTTGGAAGACTACCACTGTACACTCACTGTTTTACATTTTCTAGCCATATCCACCTTTTCAGGGTGGACTGCAGGTCAAGTTTTGTTATGGGATGATGCCTGCACAGGTTGGGGAGGGTGCAGGGCGGGGTGGGGGTGGGAGGGCTAGGGAGAGTTGTACACTCAAAAATATATGTTGCTAAAAAAGAATTATTGCTCAGGTACTATGTTACATTTTATTCATTGTTTTACAGGTATCCACACAGTGAATTTACTATATTGATGGTATATGTAATAGCCACTCTAACCATGGAACTAGTTGTCACTGCTAGTAGGTTATGTGTATGTCCGCGAACACACTCATGGCAACTTTAAAATTCCTGACCTGGAATGTGAGGGGTCTTCGAGACAAGATTAAGCGCTCGGCAGCTCTCACATTTCTGAAGAGGCAGAGAGCTGATGTCATGGCGGTGGTCGAGACGCATATAGAGGGGCAGATGCAAAGGGCACTTCGCAGACCCTGGGTGGGATGGGTATATCACTCCACTCACACATCCCACTCCAGGGGGGTGTCAGTTCTTATAGCTAAGTCAGTGCACTTTGAACTGACAGAGCTCTGCTTGGACCCCCAGGGCCGCTACATATTTTTGTCTGCTAAACTGCATGGGGAACCTTTTCTCATATTGGCCTCATACATCCTCCCCCCTTTTTCCCCTACGACTATCATGGAAGGCCTTGAGTTTATAGCCAGGTACCCTACAGCACAGACAGTATGGATGGGAGACTTCGATACTACACTTAATGAGGACTTGGACAGGCTTAGGACTACACCAATCATTCAGAGAATAACTGGGGAATCTAGACTCTCTAAAATTATCTCCTCCTTTCAGCTGGCAGACACGTGGAGACACAAATATCCCCACACGCGTCAATACTCCTGCTTCTCCTCCACCCATAACTCTATGTCACGCATTGACTTCATATTTGTTTCCAAGAGGCTCCTTCCCTGTCTGCGGGAGGCGTCGTTTTGCCCTAGACTCCTCTTAGACCACCACCCATACACTATTACACTTAGTATTCCCCAGGACAAGCCACCACGGACGTGGCGCTTGAACCCATTCTGGTTGTCGCTTCTCCCTGAAGATGACAGCATATCTGCTGAATTGGGCAGACATTTCTTGGAAAATGTGGGCTCTGCATCCCCCGCAGCGGTCTGGGAAACCTTCAAGCTCCACGCCCGTGCTACCCTACAATCCCGAATAAATCAGATAAAAAGGGACTCAGCAGCAGCTCATGACAAGGCAGTATCAGAACTATCCTTGACAGAACAAAAATACAGGGAGGACCCTTCCCTGAGCCATGCAGATGCACTTAAATTGCAAGCCAGAGTAGTGACCCAAATTCAATATGAAAAATGAAAAAGCCAGGCAGAAGCTATTCTTTAGTAAACAAAAACATTTTGAATTGGGGGAACGAGCGGGTAAACTCCTTGCCTACCTCGTACACAACGAGGATAGGCCCCCGGTAGTCACCACACTCCAAGACCCTGGAACACAACCTGTTTCAGACCCCCTCACTGTTTCCTCCAAATTTAAGGAGTTCTACACAGACCTATATACATCCAATACTCAGGAAGATCCTGCTACCATGGCCCAGTTTTTTGAGTCCATCACATTTCCCCAGGTATCCCAGGACCAGGTCGCCCTACTAGAAGCACCACTCACTGAAGAGGAAATTGCAGGGGCGATAGCCAGCTTTGCCAGAGCCAAGTCTCCTGGCTCGGATGGCCTCCCCATAGAATTCTACTCACGGTTTGCGGACATGCTCACTCCCAAACTACTTGCCTTATATAACGATTTGATCAAAACACACATTCTGCCACCGTCCATGAGAGAGGCCACAATAGTGTTAATACCCAAACCGGGCAAGGACCCTGGCCTTCCGGAGTCCTACCGTCCTATCTCCCTTCTCCAGGTCGATATAAAAATTCTTGCCAAAACACTTTCCACTCGTCTGAATCAAGTTATCCTTTCTTTAATCCACGCTGATCAAGCAGGATTCATGCCGGGCCGCAACACTTCTTTCAACCTCCGTAAGCTTTTTATGAACCTGCAATCCTCCCATGACAATGCTGGTACTAGGGTAGTAGTGACTTTAGACACGGCCAAGGCATTTGACTCAGTAGAGTGGAAATACCTCTGGGAATGCCTGGAGAGACATGGCTTTGGTCCCAGATTCATCAAATGGTGCAGCTCCTTTACCATGAACCAGTGGCCAGGGTGGTGGCCAATGGGTGGCCGTCTCCTGTCTTCACCCTTAGTAGAGGCACGAGACAAGGTTGCCCGTTGTCCCCCCTGCTGTACGCCCTGGCGGCGGAGCCCCTCGCCATGTCTGTCCGGGCAAACTCAGAGATTGAGGGCTTGAGGGTGGGGTCCCTAAGTGAGAAAATAAGTATGTACGCAGACGACACCCTATTATACCTAGCTGATTCTGGCCCTTCCCTTACCACCGCCCTCCAAACGATTGAACGTTTCGGCAGATTTTCAGGACTCAAAATTAATTGGGGAAAGTCCCAGATCCTCCCCCTAGACAGTTTCCCACCCCCTGCATCGCAGGCTGACCTGCCCTTACAGCGGGTCGATGTAATCAAGTACTTGGGGGTTCATGTTTCCAAATCCCCGGCTGATTATGTCAAACTTGACATCGAACCCTTGTTCGCCTTAATTAACTAAAATACAAACCTGGTCCCGCTTGCCCCTCGGGGTATGGGGTCAAATTAACTTAATAAAAATGATCCTCCTCCCTAAATTTTGTATGTCCTCTGGCACACCCCGGTTTACTTGCCCCTTAGATATTTTAAAACAATCGAAGCTCTTCTCAAGCCATTTGTCTGGGGGAAAAATAGGCACAAGTTGAAATGGCAGGCACTTAAGAACCCCACAGACAGGGGAGGTACGGCATTGCCAGACTTTAATCTTTACTACATTGCCTCACAACTTGCCTCTACGTTGACAAAGTAGACAGAGATAGATTTCTTGCACTAGTGTGCCCTCAGTGGGCGCAACTGACAAATGACCCAATCTATGTTATAACAACAGGGACATCGGCCAATGAGACGGGCGGAGACAGGCACTCCCTGACATACCAGTACAACCGTATTTGGGACCTAGCAGTTTCTAAACTGGGTATACCTCCACTGAATGACTACACTCCGTTGTGGCACAACAGAAAACTGCAGGACATGTATGGCTTCCAGGATGCTCATCTCTGGCTCAGACGAGGTATTTTACCTGAATCACCTGCTCGTAAACGGAGCAATAAAGACATACACAGAACTCAAGACGGAATTTACACTACACAATCGCATGCAATTTCGGTACATACAGCTGAGGCATGTAGTCCAGGCACAATTATCTCATTCAATCCCACAGCCCGCATCTAACCCTATCATGGCAATCATTAAAGACACTGACCCTAAAAAGCTCATATCATGCTTTTACAACATGCTCGTAGCACCAATTGCAGCCAAAATAGCATACAATCTGAAACCCCACTGGGAGGGAGACCTAGGCCCCTTGGAAGATGAGGAATGGGAGGAGGCGATGGAAATTTGTACGCAGGTATCCCCCAAGTCCTCAGACAGGATGGCACAAATTAATATATTACACCGAGCGTATCTTATTCCTGTGGCAAAATACAAACGTGAGCAACCCATCACCTGCCCCATGTGCAAATCAGCAATAGGCACCTTTTTCCACCTTATCTGGGCATGTCCTAAAATACAGGGATATTGGGAACAAGTTGTAGAGTTTCTGCACGACGATATGGGCTCTCCTCTGGCTCTTGACCCAAAGCAATGCCTGTTGGGGATGTCCTCGACATGCATACTAAAACGTTTCTCCAGGAAACTCTGTTTGCCAGTAGAAAAGTGATAGCCCGGAAGTGGATGAGACCGATACCCCCAGATATCACAGACTGGAAGGCTGACATTAACGCTTTTCTTCCTTACAAGAAACTTACGTACATTAATAGTGGATGTCCTGAAAAATATTATAAGATATGGGACAGGTGGCTTCAGGAATCTGGAACATGCACTTAATGGGCTGTAGAATGTACCTACTAGCTTTATATGAACAAGATACAATTATAGGTTTACATCTTCTAAGCGCCATGACAATGATCTGCAAACGTCATGACAGTGATCTATAAACGTGAATGCTAATGTATTTGCTTTATTGAATGTATACAGTGAACGACAATATGCGAACACCTGTACATTTTCACTGTTATCTTGTTTACCTGATACCAATAAAAAGTTTCTTTGAGTAAAAAAAGAAAGAAAAAAAAATCGTTAATTTAAATACTAGCTGGGTGGCTAATCATGTGGTCATTGGATCCATACCCAATACACTTAATAAAATTGATAAAAATAATTAAAGTGAAATGTTAAAAGATTAGCGGCACCATTAAATCAATGCCTGCACGCAAATTCCCAGGACCAGATGGTCTGCCATACGAGTACTACAAGACATTCCTTCCCATATTATTACCACATCTGAGCAGGCTATTTAACGCCTTCTTACATCAAACGCCCATACCCTCTGACATGCAGAGATCATTCCTCACGCTGATCCCGAAACCAGACAAGGACCCCTCCCTTTGTGCAAGTTACAGGCCAATTGCCCTCCTAAATTCTGACTTGAATATCTTCACAAAACTTCTCTCTATGAGACTGAACACAATACTGCCCTCCCTGGTCCATAAGGACCAGGTGGGATTTGTCCCCCTCCGTCAAGCAGGAGACAACACTAGACGGGTCATTGACCTCATAGACGTGGCGAACAGGGAGGGCCAGGCAGCCTTGGCTCTGAGCCTGGATGCAGAAAAGGCTTTTGACCTCCTTGGTTGGCCCTTCCTGTTCGCCACACTGAAACATATTGGATTCCGGGGACCCTTCATGCGAGCAATCCAGCACCTGTACACAAACCCCACATCCCAGGTCAAGACCCCCTTTGCCCTTTCCCCGGCCTTCCCAATTACAAACGGGACTTGTCAGGGATGCCCACTGTCCCCCTTACTGTTTGCCCTTTGCGTGGAGCCTCTACCGGCATCCATCCGCAAAAATCCAGATATCTGGGGTATACCAGTCAGGGGGAGGGAATTCAAACTGGCGCTATTTGCGGATGACATTATCCTCACTCTCACCCAGCCTAGAATATCACTCCCAAACTTACATGCAGAGCTGGATAGGTACAGCACACTATCAGGGTACAAAATTAATACGTCCAAGTCTGAGGCACTCCCAATAAACATACCTGACGCTGAGCAGCAACACCTACAGCAATGCTTCCCATACCATTGGAAGACCACGGCACTCAAATATCTGGGAGTCCAAATTACACCCTCCTACCCATCTCTTTATGCAGCCAACTTCCCCCTCTTTTCCGCCACATAAGGGACCTCCTGCAGAAGTGGAAGGCCCACCAAATCTCCCTCCTAGGTAGAATAGCAACGGTAAAAATGGCTATCCTCCCCAAGCTCTTGTACCTATTCCAGAAATTGCCCATACCGGTCCCTTATGGCCAACTACGGAAACTTCAGGCAGATATGCTGGGCTTTGTCTGGAACTACAAGAAGCATAGGATACCACGTTCAGTGATGGTGACCTCTCGCCAGGAGGGGGGACTCGCGTTCCCCGACCTGGTGAAATATTACCAAGCATCCCAACAGCGAGCAATCACTTCCTGGTTCCCTCAGAAAACATACAAGTGGACGGAGATAGAGAAGATATGGCTGGCACCCATACATCCTAATAGCCTACTCTGGAGTGCAAAGGCAGAGGTAGATCCCGACAGACTCCTTGGATCAACTCACTCTGGCACAACCTCTCCCGAACCTGTAAGCTTAGTTCGGAGCACTCACCTCTAACCTCCTTTTTATACAACCCTGAACTGCCAACAGGTCTCACACGTCAGATGTCTCTTCCCTGGGCCACGCAGGACCTCTTCCACTTTAGTCACCTGATTGACCCTAGATCTCGTAAACTATTGACTTTCACCCAACTTCAAACAAAGTATGACTTACCTCGCCAGGTGTTTTATGGATATCTGCAAATAAGGCATTATGCCGAGTCTATAGCCCCGGGCCTCCCGTTCTCGACCCCGTCTCCCTTTGAGAGCATTGTTCTGGAAGGGGTAGCACGCTGAGGCTTGATATCCGATATCTACCGGCAGCTCAACTCCTACTCAATTGCCGTTCAGGTCAAACACAAGTATATGCTCCGCTGGGAGAGGGTGTTGGGGGAGAAAATACCAGAGGCAACATGAAAACGCATACAAAATATTGTACTTTCGGTTCATGACTCCAGAGGTCCTTCACGCCATATACCCCTCCAGCTCAGACAGGTGCTGGCGCTGCCAGGAGCATAAAGGTACCCTCTTGCACATATACTGGGAATGTCCTAAAATAATACCGTTCTGGAAAGACACCCAGCTCCTACTAACTCGGCTCCTGGGGCCCCAGGTACCCCTATCCCCAAAACTCTTCCTGCTAGGTGTCACATCACTGCGGATCTCCAAACCCCTCAAAAAGCTGTTGAGACACATAATTACAGCAGCCAGGTGCCTGATAGCATTTCACTGGAAGCGTCAAAACCCCCCCTCCCAGGAAGACCTATATGCTAGAATAAAGGATGTAGAAAACATGGAAAAGATGACGGCCAGACTACAAGACAGGTTGGAAATGCACAATATGGTTTGGGAGGAATGGCACCGCCATGAGGACCCGCCCTAGGCCGAGAGACAGGATCCCGTCTCTGCCCTCTCCCTTCCCCCCTTCTTCTCTCATTCGCTCTTTCTCTCTTTCCTCTTAAGATACATGTTCTTGGTTCTGTCTATCTCACCCTCTGGGTTCCTTCAACCCTGAGGACCGACATGGATAACTTATGTGTGATACTTGACGATGTCAGCATGTTGCTGAACAAGTGTAACTATTGTTTAAAATGTTTTGAATTGACATTGAGCAAACGCAGGCTGTGCTTAGGCCCTCACCATGTATATATGTGGATATGCATAAGTTATGTACAGTGGTGTGAAAAAGTGTTTGCCCCCTTCCTCATTTCCTGTTCCTTTGCATGTTTGTCACACTTAAGTGTTTCGGAACATCAAACCAATTTAAACAATAGTCAAGGACAACACAAGTAAACACAAAATGCAATTTGTAAATGAAGGTGTTTATTATTAAAGGTGAAAAAAAATCCAAACCATCATGGCCCTGTGTGAAAAAGTGATTGCCCCCCTTGTTAAAACATACTATAACTGTGGTTGTCCACACATGAGTTCAATTTCTCTAGCCACACCCAGGCCTGATTATTGCCACACCTGTTCACAATCAAGGCATCACTTAAATAGGAGCTGCTTGACACAGTAAGGTCCACCAGAAGATCCTTAAAAGCTACACATCATGCCGAGACCCAAAGAAATTCAGGAACAATTGAGAAAGAAAGTAATTGAGATCTATCAGTCTGGAAAGGGTTATAAAGCCATTTCCAAAGCTTTGGGAATCCAGCGAACCACAGTGAGAGCCATTATCCACAAATGGCGAAGACATGGAACAGTGGTGAACCTTCCCAGGAGTGGCCGGCCGCCCAAAATTACCCCAAGAGCGCAGTGACGACTCATCCAAGAGGTCACAAAAGACCCCACAACAACGTCCAAGGAACTGCAGGCCTCACTTGCCTCAGTTAAGGTCAGCGTTCATGCCTCCACCATCAGGAAAAGACTGGGCAAAAATGGCCTGCATGGCAGAGTTCCAAGGAGAAAACCACTGCTGAGCAAAAAGAACATCAAAGCTCGTCTCAATTTCTCCACAACACATCTTGATGATCCCCAAGACTTTTGGGACAACATTCTGTGGACCGATGAGACAAAAGTGGAACTCTTTGGAAGGTGTGTGTCCAAGTATATCTGGCGTAGAAGGAACACTGCATTTCAGAAAAAGAACATTATACCAACAGTAAAATATGGTGGTGGTAGTGTGATGGTCTGGGGCTGTTTTGCTACTTCAGGACCTGGAAGACTTGCCATGATAAAAGGAACTATGAATTCTGCTGTCTACCAAGAGATCCTGAAGGAGAATGTCCGACCATCTGTTCGTGTACTCAAGCTTTAACGAACTTGGGTTCTGCAGCAGGACAATGGTCCTAAACACACCAGCAAGTCCACCACCGAATGGCTGAAGAAAAACAAAATGAAGACTTTGGAGTGGCCTAGCCAAAGTCCAGACCTGAATCCTATTGAGATGTTGTGGTATGACCTTAAAAAGGCCGTTCATGCTCGAAAACCCTCTAATGTAACTGAATTAGGACAATTCTGCAAAGATGAGTGGGCCAAAATTCCTCCAGGACGCTGTAAAAGCCTCATTGCACGTTATCGCAAACGCTTGGTTGTAGTTGTTGCTGCTAAGGGTGGCCCAACCAGTTATTAGGTTTAGGGGGCAATCACTTTTTCACACAGGGCCATGATGGTTTGGATTTTTTTTTCACCTTAAATAATAAACACCTTCATTTACAAATTGCATTTTGTGTTTACTTGTGTTGTCCTTGACTATTGTTTAAATTGGTTTGATGTTCCGAAACACTTAAGTGTGACAAACATGCAAAAGAACAGGAAATGAGGAAGGGGGCAAACACTTTTTCACACCACTGTACCTATTCCTTTTGAAAATTTCAATAAAAAGTTATTTGAAAAAAAAAAAAGATTAGTGACATAAAAAAAAGCCTTTTTCACTGATGATTAAAGTTTAAAAATAAGGAATGGTGTTTTATAGATAAAGGAGCAATGACCCCTCCCCCCCTTGCTTTGACACAGGTTAAAATGCAAGGCTTGTGTGTGTGTGAACAGCTGTATTGTCATGCAAATTGAGTGAACTGTAAAAAAAAAAAGAGAGAAGAAAATACCATTTTACTGGGATAATGAGACTAGTGAGTGTAACATTAGTATTGGAGATGTATGTAAAGCTAATTTTTCTATTGAACAGTATAGATTAACACTCCAATATCCAGGTAAAGGGAAATACTGCTATAGGAGAACAGACGAGAGTACATTTATCCCTAAATACTTTCAAGGCACCTGTTATTTGGGCTATGTACTTCCACATGTAAGCTATTTTAAGCACCTCCCAACAGGAAGCTCCCAAAGACACCCTAGAAAACAGAGAAGTACCAGTCGGAAATCATCTCCTTAAAGGGACTGATGGAGTCTGGGAAGACGGATATGTACCAGACTGTTTTGATGTTATTGAGGGTGATAGATTAGCGGCTATAATACTTCCCATGTATGGCCCAGCCAGAGCTATACAAATGATAAGTTGACTGGCACGAATAATGGAAAAAAAATTGTGAACGAAACCACCGAAACTATTATCCTCCTGAATGAAGAACAAAAACAGCTTCGGATAGTGGCCCTACAAAATAGAATGGCCCTCCATTACTTGTTAGCTGAACAAGGAAGAGTATGTGCATTAATTAAGGAGGTCTGCTGTACAGTGGCGGAATTATAGGGGTCGCCGAGATCGCCATGGCGACTGGGCCCCTTGCTGCAGGGGGCCTTTGAGGGCCCCCTGTACTCTTTGATAGGAGGGGAGGCTGAAAGAAGCTCCACGATCGCCAGCCGAACTGTAATAGGTGCAAGGAGCTCCTCACATACCTAAAGTGAAAGCAGTGTGTGCTGTGCTGTGCTCTTTGTCTCCCCCTACAGTGCAGTACCCGGCAGAAAGAAGGTAAATGTCTGCCGTTTTTTTTATAAGACTATCTACTGTATGTGTGTTTATATGTGTGTGCATGCATGTGTGTGGGGGGGTGTGCATGCATGCATGTGTGTGTGTGTGTGTGTGTGTGGGGGTGTGTGCATGTGTGTGGGGGTGTGCATGCTAGGGTTCCCACGTTTCCCGGATTGCCTGGGACAATCCCGCAATTAGCAGGTCTGTCCCAGGTCCCGGGCATCCTTATTCCGGGACAATACAGTGTCCCGGAATTGCCCTGGGTCGAACTAATGCCCCCTAAAATAGCCTTAGCATCGTATCTGTCTCTCTCTGTCTCAGCCTGTGGTGGACCCCTAGCTGGCAGAGACCCCTTTTTACTTTATTCACCTCCACCGCTGCTGGCTCAGCGCCCAAACTGGTTGCTACCTGCCGCCCGCTTGGCGTGTAGCAACCAGTGACGTCATGAGCAGGAGAGAGGCAGAGACCCAGAATTCACAGCGGAGGAGATTTAACTTCCTCCTCCACGCCTACAGTTTAGCTCCACCCACCTCCTCCCTGTATGATCTGGACGCCACAGCCAGGCAGCAGAAGAAACATCTGAGACAGACTGCAGTGCACAAAGGAAACGGAGAGATAGTAAAAAGGCAAGTAAATTGCTAAACACTCACCAACATGACAGATCCATCAGGGTTAATATCCTGTCAGCTCTCCCCCAGCAGCCAGAGTTCTGTGCTATCAGCACTTCACAGAAACTCAGTGTGTGTGTCAGCCTGGAGCAAGCAAGCCTCACAGTGCACTGTGCAGAGGAAGGTCGGCAGATAAGGGTCGGCAGGGGAGCAGTGGCGTCTCCAGATTTCATATTTCCTGGGGTCCTTTACTACGATCCCACAACAGGTCCTTTCACATGTTCTGCAGTGAGCTCCCTTCCTACTGTATTGGGGCCCCCCCAGGGTGGCAGAAGAGATATGTCACCATCATACCAAGAAAATATAAGGGTCCAAAGCAGTGGGAGAACTATCAGGGTTGCAGAGGTTGTCTTGCCACCGGGCCTTGGTGTTCTGCCACTGTGGTGTTCCCCAGCCTCCTCTTGCTGTCCTGCCCCTGCTATTGACAGCGCTGGTCTGGCATCTGTCTCTTTGGCAGCGGCAGCAGTCTATTAGGACCTAGTGCTGGTGACATTATGGGTGCATGCAGGGGAAGGCTGGCACTATTTGTTGTAGAGAGCCGAGCCCCCAGCTGGTCACCTAGCAGCAGTAATGCTGTATAACCTTCTCTGTTGACATGCTGATCGGGATGTGATCCAGGTGTTGCTCCCAGTCAGATCTAATAAACACAGTATTTATTAGTATCAAGAGTACAACCACATCAACCGTATGTTCAGCAGCCATGTGGGCTCTATGCCTGTAAGGTGTGGGCTTTGATCAATAAAATCACTATGATATTTAACACTAGGATTTGACTAGGAGCATCACCTGGATTGCATCACGATCAGCATGTCAGAGAAGGCTGCACTGCTGCTAAGCAACCTGCAGAGAGGTCAACTGTCTACTCTACAACCATTAGAGATGGGCTCGGGTGTGTTTGAAATCCCACATGCCCGATCCCACCAGGAAGCCAACACTGCACACAGCTAATCACAGGCAGTGAGACATTTCTGATCTGTGCAGCTGCGGACCGGGAAATGTCTCACTGCCTGTGATTAGCGCTGTGCAGTGTGGGCTTCCTGGCAGGCTCGGGCATGGGGAATTTTGAACATGCCCAGCTAATCTCTAACAAATTGTGCTGGCTCTCCTGTACATCAGCCCCATAAAGTAACTAGCACTGGGTTCCAATGTGCCACTGCTGCCATGGAGACAGAGACCAGCGCTGTGAATAGCCGGGACAGGACAGCAACTCTGGTAGTTCCAACACTGGTCCACACTCGGAGGATTTCCCCAACCACCTATAATGTGTAGATGGGAGAATTGGATAATTTCTTTTTTTTTCATGCAACCCACTAGTTAAATGAAAAAAGTGATCAATGTATGGGCTGCCTAAGTGCTAAGACCAGCCATAGGCAGTTTAAAACTCAGCTGGTTCAGCAGGAACTGGCTAAGATTGTAACCACTAATGAGCACGCTGAATGTACCAAGTTGATCGTCAAATTGGGAACAACCAGCCTGCCAGATACTCTTATGATTATCACTAGTGGTTGCTATAGCCACTAGTGATGATAATCACTGTTTGTTGGGAGAATACAATTGCTGGGAAGGAACGATATTCCCCTTGTCACCACTGTCTGTGTTGATGAGGGAATCATGCAAGTTTCTTTCCTGCAATCTGTGGATGCAGGAAAGAAATTTGCACCATCTATTACCTGCCTAACTGAAAGTGAAAGTAAATTATGAAGGTCTTGAAATAACAGGCGAGGGGAGGGACAGATGGGGGAGAGAAGGGATGGAGATGATGCAGTTCAGTGATTACAGGTTACTGCAGTGCACACACTTACCCACGGGGCCAGGCTAGAAGCTCAGGCATCATTGACACACAGCCAGGAATGCTGCTGATTTTCATATTTCCCGCCCACACATCCCCTCTCTTTAGATACAGCTGCACGCCGGGGATAGTGTGGGCGGGACTGGAAGACTCAGGAGGAACAGGGGCGGGGGAGGAGGAGGAGCTGCATTCATCTCTGCTCTAACGTACATGAGGAGAGTGAGGGGGTGGCTGGGCTCGCTGGGCTGTGAAAGAGTGTCATAGACTGACACTCAGCTCAGCTTGCAGTCACCACTCTTGGAATTTACAGGCTGGTTCTCCTGTCAGGCTGTGGTTGTGTGAGCGTTCGCATTATGCAGTGTCAGCGAGCAGAGGGAGGGGGAGGAATCACCCGCAGGAGCTGACTGGGGATACTCTTCCTCTCAATAGAGACTGTGTTACTCCAGCAGTGGCCTGAGTAGGATGTGGCGCATCTGCTACGAATGCAAACAAAAAGACATTGCCTTTTTGTTTTTTTTGGGGGGGGCACAGCATAATGTTGGGGGGCCAGGGCCCCCTCTGCCCCCCGCTAGGGTCGCCATTGCAGGGGAGGACACTGACAGATGAGATTACACCCTGGATGGAAGGAGGACACATCCCTAGATATCAGGGCAGGGTTCATGCTGGGACTTGAAATCCTAATACAGATCCCAGCATGAATCCCTAAGAGCTGAAGATGTTTCCCTCATCACTGCACACATGATAACTCCTCACACCCACCCTTCTGTCCAGCTGCTCACTGTCTCTTCTCTCCCACTACTTGTTTGACTCTCAGTACACCTGCAGCCCCCCCCCCCCTTCATCCTCAGCCTTTCATGTTCTGCCACCTTTTCACCTACTGGTCTTGCCAGCATTACATTATTTGCTCCTTCAACCTGCAGCGGTGTAACCACAGGGGTCGCCATTGCAACCCAGGCTCATACTCCAGGGGGCCCATGCAGCTTCCCTCTAAACCTGTATAGGAGGGGCGGCATATAGAGGAACTGATGCCCTCCATGTTCTTCTTGCAGCCACTGAATGCCTGCAGGTGGGAAAGGAGGAAAAGTGGGCATTCAGTGGCTGCAAGAAGAACATGAAGGGCATCAGTTCCCCTATATGCCGCCCCTCCTATCCAGTTTACTTCTGCTGCCCACAGGTCCCTCGACGCTCTCCTGGCCCCTCTGTGATCTTCCCCAGCAACTTCTCTGCTCCCCCACCCCGTGCTGTTCTCCGCTCCCCCCGTGCTGTTCTCCGCCCCCCCCGTGCTGTTCTCCGCTCCCCCCGTGCTGTTCTCCGCTCCCCCCGTGCTGTTCTCTGCTCCCCCCCGAGCTGTTCTCCGCTCCCCCCCCCGTGCTGTTCTCCGCTCCCCCCGTGCTGTTCTCCGCTCCCCCGACTGTTCTCTGGTTCCCCCCCCATGCTGTTCTCCGGGCCCCTCCTGTGCTGAGCTCTGATCTGAGGTCTGCTGTTAAGCTTATATTATTATATGTATATAGATGGACTGAGGAGGGGGGACAGGGACAGTGATCAGGAAAAGAGTGCTCCCCCAGCACATTTCTGACTTCCACCTCTCTACTAGCACAAGTGAAAGGGGAGGGGGTCAGTAGTGAGGGAGGGGGGGGGTCTATACTTAATGTAGTAATAGAAATACATTTCAAGCATGGTGCTGGGATAAGTGCTAAAACCAGTCATTCACCCAACAAATCACTCGCTGCCAAAAAAACGTCAACCCGGAGACTACATTCAACACAACCCCCCCCCCCCCGGTCCTTGGCAAAATTGTCCCTGAATGGCAGTTTGGAAATGTGGTCACCCTAGTGCATGCGTGTGTGTGGGGGTGTGCATGCATGCATGTGTGTGTGGGGGTGTGCATGCATGTGTGTGGGGTGTGCATGCATGTGTGTGTGTGGGGGTGTGTGCATGCATGTGTGTGTGTGTGTGTGGGGGGGTGTGTGCATGCATGTGTGTGTGGGGGGTGTGCATGCATGTGTGTGTGTGTGGGTGTGCATTCATGTGTGTGTGTGTGGGGGGGGGGGTGCATGCATGTGTGTGTGGGGGTGTGCATGCATGTGTGTGTGTCTGTGGGGGGGTGCATGCATGTGTATGTGGGGGGAGGAGTGCATGCATGTGTGTGTGGGGGGAGTGCATGCATGTGTGGGGGGGAGTGCATGCATGTGTGTGTGGGGGTGTGCATGCATGTGTGTGTGTGTGGGGGGTGTGCATGCATATGTGTGTGGGTGAGCATGCATGTGTGTGGGTGTGCGAGTGGGCGGTGGGGATTCACAGTGGCAGCATTTGGCACACTGGCCGCATTTAATGGGCACACCGGCAGCATTTGATGGGCACAGTGGTGGCATTTGATGGGCACAGTGGTGGCATTTGATGGGCACACTGGTGGCATTTGATGGCACAGCGGCAGAGTTTGATGGCACAGTGGCAGCATTTGATGGGCACAGTGGCGACATTTGATGCTACAGTGGTGGCGTTTGATGGTACAGTGGCTGCAATTGATGGGCACAGTGGCGACATTTGATGGTACAGTGGTGGCGTTTGATGGTACAGTGGCAGCATTTGATGGGCACAGTGGCGACATTTGATGGCACAGTGGTGGCGTTTGATGGCACAGTGGCTGCAATTGATGTTTTTATTTCTGAACTTTTCAGTTTGCTTGTGCCCCCCTAAAAATTTTGAGCACCAGCTGTCACTGGTTTATATGTGCATTTATATATATATATATATATATATATATATATATATATATATATATATAGTGTGTGTGTGTGTTTTTTATATAAAAATGAAGAAATCGGTTCCTTTATATGCAGCCACCCACTTGTGACTGGGCCCTGGTGTTCCAACATCGGGCTCGGAGTAAAGAGCTTTGTCCGGAGGTCGGGGGGGGGGCCCTCCATGGTTTCTTGCATCGGGGCCCTGAGGGTTCTAGTTACGCCACTGCTGCTGTACATATATACCTGACTATAGTATTAATATAACTGATCACATCAACAAGGTAAAAAGCTGTGGTAGCCTTAAGGAGAAGGCCTAAATCCATGCTTGATGGAATTTCTGATAGTATCAAGGGCTGGTTTAACAATCTTTTTGGTAGTTTAGGTAAATGGCTTTCTGATATTCTGTATTCTATTGGAACTGTCCTCTTCTATGTCATGGGTTTCTTTCTGGCAATATATGTCTCTTATTATTGTCTCAAAATATGTATGACTAAACTCCTTGGATATGCTACTAAACCAGTTTCTAATCCAAGGTTGGTTCCTTCTTCCTCATATCAGCACCTCCAGGATCCACATATGGGTAAGCCATACGTGCCTTTAATAGATACCAAAGGCAACTGTAATGTGGAACCACCACACGGGAACCGCTACACTGTCAATGGTCAGAGGCCCAAGTGTTCACCACAACTAGTGTGTGTATTATAATATTGCCTAAAGTAAAATACCTCTGAATAATGTATATTCACATGTGTGTGTGTGTGTGTGTGTGTATTAACGGTAATCTTTGTTTCCATAGAAGAAACTGTTTTTGAAGAAGTTTTCCAATGTGCTCAGTATGGTGAAGTATAAATGTCTTGCAAGACAAAGGGGAACTTATAAAAAATTTAGTTTTTTTGAGTTGCTCATTTTTAACCATGGTGAATAATAGTTTTTTTTGATAATAATGGTATACCATACATAAAATCCACGTGGTAACATTAAGTTTGACGTCAAACTATTTTTTTTTGTGTTAGAAAAAGTGCACTGGTAAAACATCTCAGAAAGAAAATGTTCAAAATGCTTACTGTATGCTAAATATCTCTAACCTGTGGTTTATATATTTTTTTGGAGGAAAATATAATGTGTTTTGTTACTAAAATTTTGATGCTTATTCCTCAGATTAGTTCTATGCCCTGAGTTGATTTATTTAGGGTCTTCAGAACAGAAGGAGATCACAGCCTTTAGGCTGGGTTCACACTGCTGCGGTGCGGGAACGCTGCGAATACACTGCGAGTTCCCGCACCGCATGTCTCCCGCCGGCAGTTCACACTGCCCTATGCGAGCTGCTGGGAGTGTCAATGAAATGTTAATGACACCCCCCCCCATAGCAGCTCGCATGTAGGGATGGGCCCGGTGCTCGATTCGAACCCACGTTCGAATCGAGCACCGGGCGTTCGCCCGCTCGGCGAGCCCAGAACTATTTGGGCCGTTCGCATCACATTCGTGTGATGCGAGCGGCCCGCAATGCATTGCGGCCGGCGCAGTGCATTGCTGGCTGATGATTGGCCAAGCATGCACTGTGACCCCGCATGCTTGGCCAATCACAGCGCCGGAAACTAGGAGAGCAATAATTGGCTACAGGCAGGACGCCTGTAGCCAATTAAAGCTCAGGGGCTTTAGTACACGCCCCACTCTATAAAAGGCCGCCACGCCGTCGGCCCAGGGCACATGTGTTCCGGCTTTTAGGAGAGCAGTCTGCTGATTGATTTTCTTCTTTGCTAAACCATTGCTAACTCCTCATTCAAATCATTACTGATCATTGCTGCTGATTGCACAGAGTGTGATATTATCTGCTGCTGGGGATTAGTCTGGTGTGTGCGTGCTGTTAGTACAGCATTGCAGTAGCACCAATCGCAGTGCTGTTAGAACAGCATTGCACCCCAACTTCTGTCCCAACCTTCTGTCCCATCCCAGGCAGGGATTTATAGGAGCCATATTGTGTTTGTGTCAGCACACATAGGAGCTAGTGTGTCCTTTGTGAGCACACATAGGACCTATATTTTCTTGTCAGCACACATAGTACCTATAGTGTGTTTGTGTCAGCACCCATAGGACTTATAGTGTGTTGTGAGCACACATAGGTCCTATATTTTCTTGTCAGCACACATAGTACCTATAGTGTGTTTGTGTCAGCACCCATAGGACCTATAGTGTGTTGTGAGCACACATAGGTCCTATATTTTCTTGTCAGCACACATAGTACCTATAGTGTGTTTGTGTCAGCACCCATAGGACTTATAGTGTGTTTGTGAGCACACATAGGACCTATATTTTCTTGTCAGCACACATAGTACCTATAGTGTGTTTGTGTCAGCACCCATAGGACCTATAGTGTGTTGTGAGCACACATAGGAGCTCTATTTTTTATACAATATACACTACCCACTACAATGGCTGGAAGACCGCCAAGGAGAGGCAGACCGTCCCGAGGCAAGAACACAGGGCAAGCAGGCTCTGTTTCTAGAGACAACAGTGCTGGTCGTGGACGTGGTCGTGCATCGTCATCAGCACGTGGCCATGGGACACGCTTGTCTTTGTTTTCGGCAGCTGGACATGTTGAGCCGCATCATGCCAAAGGCTTGGTAGAATGGATGACCAAGCCCTCCTCATCCTCCTCATCCTCTCTCACCCAGGCTCAGGGTACTGGCAGAGCAGCTGCCAATGCGTACTCAATGGCATCATCAGCCACCCCTTCCCTAGACCCACCATGTCCTCCTGAGGAGTCCCCCGAACTGTTTGAGCACAGTGTTGGGTACATGCTCCAGGAGGATGCCCAACGATTTGAAGGCTCGGATGATACCCAGCTTGAGGAAGGCAGTAGTGTGCGCGCAGAGAGAGGGGATGCTGAAGGACAGCAATCTGGCAGTAATGTTCCACCAGCTGCAGCTTACTGCCAGGTTTGCTCTAGTGGTGAAGAGGGAGGGGATGATGAGGTCACTGACTCCACGTGGGTGCCTGAAGGGAGAGAGGAGGAGGAGGAGGAGGAGGATGCGGCGGCACACGTCCAACGAGGCAGGATCCCCCCTGGAGGCCAGCTAGAGGCCAGCACACCAACTGAATCACACCGCAGAGCTCCGCCTGTGCAGGGCGCTGCCTCTGCACGTTATCACAAAAGTTCTTTGGTGTGGGCCTTTTTTGAGACGAGTGCATCAGATCGCACCACTGCTATTTGCAATATTTGTCTCAAGCGTATCTCGCGTGGCCAAAACATTAGCCGCTTGGGAACCACAAGCATGAGCAGACATATGCCGACCTGCCATGCAGCTCGTTGGCAAGCGCACATTAAAGACCCACACCAAAGAACAAAGCGGACCTCTCCTTGCTCCTCATCAGCTGTGATCTCCATCCCCACTATATCTTCAGTCCTCTCTGAAAGCTGCTCTGAGAGGACTGAAGGTGTAGAATTAGGTGTGTCACAACCAAGTACTTGCTGTACACCGTTGTCCGATTGTAGCAGGCAAATTTCCCTGCCCCAGCTGCTGGACCGTCGAAAGAAGTATACTCCCAGCCATCCACATGCCCAGCGGTTGAATGCTAGCTTGGCTAAATTGCTAGCACTTCAACTGCTGCCTTTTCAGTTGGTAGACTCGGCCCCCTTCCGTGAGTTTGTTCAATGTGCGGTTCCTCAGTGGCAGGTTCCCAAACGCCACTTTTTCTCACGGAAGGCGATTCCGTCTCTCTACCGGCATGTGGAAGGCAATGTCCATGCCTCGCTGGACAGGGCGGTCAGCGGTAAGGTGCATATTACCGCTGACTCATGGTCCAGCAGGCATGGACAGGGACGTTATCTGTCTTTCACGGCCCATTGGGTCACTCTATTGGCAGCTGGGAGGGATGCAGGACAAGGTGCAGTAGTGTTGGAGGTTGTTCCGCCACCACGCCTCCAAAATGCTACTACTGGTTGTGACACACCTCTCTCCTCCACCCCCTCCTCTTCTTCTTCCTCCATGGCCTCTTCGAGTGCTCTGTCCTCGGAACCAGCGGTGCTCGGTAGGCGTACAAGGGGCTACGCGAGTTTGCAGGCAAAAAGATGCCATGCCGTGCTTGCGCTGGTGTGTTTGGGGGACAGGAGCCACACTGGGGCAGAGGTTCTGCCAGCTCTGCAGGGGCAGGCCGAGAGGTGGTTGACGCCACGCCAGCTTAAGCCAGGAATGGTGGTTTCTGACAATGGCACCAACCTCCTCTCCGCCCTGCGACAGGGGCAGCTCACCCATGTGCCCTGTATGGCTCACGTCCTCAACCTGGTGGTGCAGCGGTTCTTGGGCAGGTACCCAGGCTTACAGGATGTCCTGAGGCAGGCCAGGAAAGTCTGTGTGCATTTCCGCCGATCGTATAATGCCAGTGCTCGGCTGGCTGAGCTGCAAAAGGAGCTGAACCTGCCCAAGAACCGCCTAATATGTGACATGCCCACCAGGTGGAACTCAACGTTGGCCATGCTGCAGCGACTGCACACGCAGCAGAGGGCCATCAATGAGTACCTTTGCGACTACGGCACCAGGACAGGGTCAGTGGAGCTTGGCTTTTTTTCCCCACGCCAGTCGAGCATGATCAGGGATGCATGCACTGTCCTCTCACCATTTGAGGAGGCCACGAGGATGGTGAGCAGTGACAGTGCATGCATCAGTGACACTGTACCTCTTGTCCACCTGTTGGAGCATACGCTGCGTGGGATAATGGACAGGGCACTTGAGGCAGAACAGAGGCAGGAAGAGGAGGACTTCCTTGCCTCTCAAGGCCCCCTTTATCCAGACAGTGTTCCTTCTGTCCCATCCATCACACAGGAAGAGGAGGAGGAGGAGGAGGAGGAGGAGGAGTGTGAGCATGGAGGTGGAGCCTGGCACTCAGCATCAGCAGCAGCAGTCTTTTAGGGATGATGTACAGTCCCAACAAACCAGTGGACTTGTACGTGGCTGGGATGAGGTGGCTGGCGATCATGTCGTCCTCAGTGACCCAGAAGACTCCGGACCGAATGCCTCAGCTAACCTACGTTGCATGGCCTCCCTGATGCTGCAAAGCCTGCGGAAGGATCCTTGTATTCTTCGGATCAAGGAGAGGGACCATTACTGGCTGGCCACTCTCCTTGATCCACGGTACAAGGGTAAGGTTGCGGACCTTATCTTGCCGTCGCAGAGGGAGCAGAGGATGAGACATCTCAGGGAGGCCTTGCAGAAAGGTCTGTGCAACGCGTTCCCAGAAACTGTGAGGTTACAAACTCCTGGTCCTGGACGACGAGTTGCTGAGGCTTCGGTCAGTAGCAGAAGGAGCGGTGGGGAAGGTGGACGTCTGACCGATGCGTTCAGACAATTTTTTAGTCCGCAGCCCCAATCGGTTCCAGCAACCATCGCCAGCGTCTGATATACATGGTGCAGGAATACCTAGGGGCAAGGTCAGACTTGGACACCTTTCCCACCGAAAATCCTCTGGCTTACTGGGTCTTGAGGATGGATCACTGGCCAGAGCTTGCACAGTATGCAATTGAGCAACTGGCCTGTCCTGCATCCAGCGTTCTTTCCGAACGCACATTCAGTGCTGCTGGAGGATTTGTCACCGATCACAGGGTGCGCCTGTCCACCGACTCGGTTGATCGACTGACCTTCATAAAAATGAATCAGTCTTGGATCACCACCAGCTACCAGGCACCTGAAGCGGATATAACTGAATAATTTATAATATCACATCCCTTCAAGACTGCCTATGCTGATGCTGAGTGACTGTCCTGTTATGTTCACTGACTATCCTCTTCCTCCTCCTCAATGATCCATTCCTTGATAGCTTGCAAGAACATTTTTGTTTCTGGGTGCCACCACACCAGTGCCTAAGGCACAATTTTTCAGCCCCTGTATAACAGGGGCGTGTAATTACAATTTTTTAAAAAAAATGCTTCGCAACAGGTGTGACTGCTGTGCTCCAAGTACAGTATCTGTGAGGGGTTGCAGTGTTGTGGCACCAGCACCGTTGCCTAAGGCACAATTTTTCAGCCCCTGTTTAACAGGGGCGTGTAATTACAATTTTTTAGCAATGCTTCGCAACATGTCTGAATGCTGTGCTCCAAGTACAGTATCTGTGAGGGGTTGCAGTGTTGTGGCACCAGCACCAGTGCCTAAGGCACAATTTTTCAGCCCCTGTTGGGGCGTGTAATTACAATTTTTAGGCAATGCTTTGCAACAGGTCTCATTGCTGTGCTCAGAGTACAGTATCTGTGAGGGGTTGCAGTGTTGTGGCACCAGCACCAATGCCTAAGGCACAATTTTTCAGCCCCTGTTTAACAGGGCGTGTAATTACAATTTTTTAAGCAATGCTTCGCAACAGGTCTGACTGCTGTGCTCCAACTACAGTATCTGTGAGGGTTTGCAGTGTTGTGGCACCAGCGCCAGTGCCTAAGGCCCAATTTTTCTGCCCTGTTCAACAGGTGCATGCAATTACAAATCTTGATCTAATAACTCACAGCAGGGCCCATTCCTGCGCCCACCAAGAGTAACTGTGAGGGCTTACAGTCTTGTGGCAACACCGTCCACCACCACCACCACCACCACCAAGGCCCAATTTTTCTGCCCTGTTCAACAGGTGCATGCAATTACAAATCTTGATCTAATAACTCACAGCAGGGCCCATTCCTGTGCCCACCAAGAGTAACTGTGAGGGCTTACAGTCTTGTGGCTACACCAACATCTAATGGGGCAAATTTCTGCAGAGTATATACGGCAGGCCCCTACTTTCAAACATCCAACTTACAAACGACTCCTACTTGCAAACGAAAAGAGAAAACAGGAAGTGAGAGGAAATCTACCCCTAGGAAGGGAAATTCGATCCTGTTAGATTTAATTTGGGAAAAAGGTATCTCCTCTCTACTGATGCTTTATCACCAATCCTTGTTTCAATTAAAACCCCACTTTTCCAAAAACATTTGTCATTGGGACGGAAAGTGAGGTGAAATGTTCTGAACAGATGTGCAAAGACAGCAAATGTTACAGGGGTGATAACCCCTCCCTATGTTCTCCAAAAAGCTTAAAAATAGATTTTTTTGGGATGGAGCTACACTTCATAATGTACCTGTTCAGATTCTACTTAAGAACAAACCTACAGTCCGTGTCTTGTTTGCACCGCCTATATACTGCTGTTCAGAGTATATAGGGTTGTAGGTATAGGGTTTTATTTTGGGTGCGGGGTCCCCCTTAATATCCATACAAGACCCAAAGGGGCTGGGGAGGGGTGATGGGGTAGCCATGCCATTTTTCTCAAGGATTTTCAGCCATATGGCCAGGACAAGACATGACATTAAAGCCGCAAGTGGTTTTAAATGGCTTCTTTTTTTCCTTTACAAATGTCATTTTGTGCAGGGACAGTTCTAAACACGGGAAACACATGCCACTTCACAGGCATACTTTAGACACCCCCCAGGTACCATATTTAAAGGAAAATTTCAAATTAATTCCAACCCATGTGTGTGATTAATGTATTGGTGTTGGCATTTAGTTCCAATGCTTTCACTTATAAGGTCTGTGGTTGTATCTTGTCCCACAAAACTTGTCCCACAAAACGTATTTTAAGACTAGATTAGACCTCCTGTTAATTGAATTAGCTACATGCCCAGCCAGTACTGCCTTTTCAAGCTGAAGCAGATTGCCTTGGGCTTTGAATAATAATGTCCCAAGCAAGTCTGCATTTGTGTCTCCAAGTCTATTTTAAGCTAGTTTCCTGTTTCGGTGACACCATGCAACTTCACTACTCTAATGCCCCGTACACACGTCGGAAAATCCGACCACAAAATCCATCGGATTTTTCCAGACGGATTTTGTCCGACACTGGTGTTGCATACACACGGTCGGACAAAGTTGTCGGAAAATCTGATCATTCTGAACGTGGTGACGTTTGTTGCCTACGACGGGACTACGTAGAGGCTAGTATCCAATAGATTTGGTCTTGTAATGTGATCTGAGCATGCGTGGCACTTTGTCCGTCGGAATTCGCTACACACGATCGGAAAAAGTCCGATAGGACTTTGTTGCCGGAAAATTTGAGAGCAGGAGATAAAACTTTGTCCGTCGGAAAATCCGACGGAAAAAGTCCGATGGAGCCTACACACGGTCGGAATTTCCGACAACATTGTCCGATAGGACATTTTCCGTCGGAAAATCCGACCGTGTGTACGGGGCATTATAGATTCCTGTGTGACTGTTTACATGGCTACTCATTTCTAGCTGTCTTATGCGTCTTTGTGTATCTGTCCCCAATGTCTGTGTGTGTCCAGGCACACACCTGTTAGCTTGAATTTTACTCCCTACTGTTTAGTGATCCCAGCATCTCATCGCTGCAAGGGATTCTCATTTGTTCATTGGCCCTTATTTCTAGGTATCTGCCTGCTTGGGTGAGTAAGAGGGCCGCAACCGGGGAACTGTCTGCAGCACAAACCCATCTCTACCTTTAAGCGCTCTGGAGAAGACAAGGCAGTTCCTTAGACTCTGCGCCTCGGCCCTTTCAAGGGCCCTCGCCATTTATGCATGTGCGGACATGCTGCGTTCTCCCCAGATAGTACCATTAGGTATCCTTCCTGCCTTAGAATCCTTGCACATCAACTGTATCTTGTGTACCTGACTTCCTGTGAACCCTGAACCCCAGTACTGCACTATACTCCTGTCATTCTTGTAAATCCTGTATTCTGTGCTCTCTTGGCTATGTTCCTGTAGGATCACTGATCCAAGCCATACGTGATAGGCCCCCCTCTGAGAGAAAAATGTTTCATTGAATTCAGGCTAGTCTAGACAGTTTGGTTTCTCCTTGTATTAAGATGTTTTTATTTTCTTCTAGATCTTATTACCTCTAAAACATAGATTTACTTCAGCAGTAACAAAACTCAACAGCTTTATGGTCATTTTTGGTAATGATCAAATGTTGGACTAACAATCTGAGTGACGCCATCTTCAAAAATATCCTCCCTCATTCCTTGGCTTTATGACATCGGCCACAAACAGCATTAATGGAAAAGAGTGCTTTCAAAAAAAACAGTTTGCTATAATTGCAAAAAGATCTGCACACCTACTGGAAGTTTCTTGTCATGTGGACTGCGATAGTCCTGAAGAAAAGAAGATTATGTATGAACATTGTATGCGTTCTTAAGCCCCATACACACGGTCGGATTTTCCGATGGATTCTGTCCTATCAGACAATGTTGTCGGAAATTCTGACCGTGTGTAGGCACCATCGGACAGTTTCCATCGGATTGTCCGACGGACAAAGTCTTATCTCCTGCTGGATAGATTTTTTGACAACAAAGTCCGATCACACCAAATCCGATCGTGTGTAGCGAATTCCGAAGAACAAAGTGCTACGCATGCTCAGATCACATTACAAGACCAAAGCTATTGGCTACTAGCCTCTACGTAGTCCCGTCGTAGGCAACAAACTTCACCACGTTCAGAATGATTGGATTTTCCGACAACTTTGTCCGACCGTGTGTACGCAAAACCAACATCAGACAAAGTACGACGGACATGATCCGACGGACCTGGTCCTCGGATAATCCGAGCGTGTGTATGGGGCTTTAGGTGTTGCACTGGAGTCTTATGGACTAGCTGCCAAAGTTACAGTGGAGGAATCAACTAAAGACTTGGCATTCATACATACATTGTTAGACCAACGTGTAATTTTTATTTTAGACATTTTTGTATTTTTATATTTTTGTTTAGCCTTGACAAAGCAAAATGAGTTTTTTCTGCAGAAGTAAATTGGGTACATAAATTGGAAGGAATATGAACTAGAAGAATAGATATTTAAACTAAGATTAGGCAGTTGGAAGGAGATGGTGTCATTTTGGAGCAATTGATAGGAATTGTAATTTTATCTGCTTTTCTTTAAAATGCCATTTATGTTATGTTTTGTTAGTTATGTGGTCAATATTTAATTTGACCAACAGATGGGATTGATCGGGTAAATGGAATAGGCATTTATTTTATCTAATATTTAGTTAGGATTATCAATACCTGTATTATGACTTTAGCAGAATATTTGTTGCAAATGTCTGATCACAGGATGTATGAAAACAGCTGTCTTGGTTGTGTCCAAATGCCATTCACACCTCCAGCTGTGAAAAGGCATTTCCCAGAGAACTTTTGGAAGTGATGTCTAGGTGATAAATGACCGTCTGTTAATCAATGTAAATAACCAACAAATTGTTTAGTATTTCAGAGGCTCACTCCCCCACCCCCTTTTTGAGCTGTAGTTAGGCGCCCAGCTTCAGTTAGAACAATATATTTGAATGTATACCATGTACTGTACAACGTTGTTCTCCCTGCTTGTGGATAGCTACAAGCTTGAAATATTAAAGACATCTTTTTGAATGTGGTTCAGCAGTCAACATGTTATTGGAACCCCCTAAGTTCTGGGATTTCCCTATCAATGTGTATTGGTGGGACAGAGGAGCAGGGGAAACAGAGGTGAGACAGATGTGCAGGAGGTACATTGGTGGGGCAGATAAGAAAGCGAGTTACAGTGGTGGGGCAGATGAGCATATGAGTTCAGTTTTAGGACAGATGAGAAGGTGATTCAGTAGTGAGATGTGAGAAGGGGGTTCAGCGGTAGGACAGAAAAGCAGTGGGGTACAGTGATGGGGCAGATGAGCAGGGGGTTCAGTGTTGGGGCAGATGAGAAGGGAGTTTAGCAGTGGAGCAGGGGGTAGAGCAGTGGGGCAGATGTGAAAGGAGGTGCATTGGTGGGAAATATGAGCAGGGGGTTACAGTGGTTGGGCACAAGAGCAGGAGGTAAAGAGATGGGGCAGATGTACAGGAGGGTACAGTGGTGGGGCAGATGAGCAGGGGGTTCAGTGTTGGGGCAGATGAGAAGGGAGTTCAGCGGTGGAGCAGGGGGTAGAGCAGTGGGGCAGATGTGAAAGGAGGTGCATTGGTGGGAAATATGAGCAGGGGGTTACAGTGGTTGGGCACAAGAGCAGGAGGTAAAGAGGTGGGGCAGATGTACAGGAGGGTACAGTGGTGGGGCAGAGGAGAAAGGAGGTACATTGCTGGGATAGATGAGCAGGGGGAACAGAGGTGGGGCAGATGTACAGGAGGGTACAGTGGTGGGGCAGATGAGAAAAGGGGGTTACAGTGGTGGGGCAAATGGGCAGATAAGTTCAGTGTTACAAGAAAAGGGAAGACACAACAGGAGATGGTATGGTTGCTGCTCACCCCTAGAAGATAAGAAAAGGAAAAAATCCCCCCAAAAAAGGTGTGTGGGGTTTTTTTTGGCAGCGGCTTTGAGAAAGTTAAATAAAAATGTATGATACAAAGAATTATCTAAATATAAATGTTTATTAAAGATGTCACAACATTGACATAATGGGTATGAGACATGGGTTCCATTGCTCTGTTTTATTTTTCCCTCTTGGAACCCATGTCTCATACCCATTATGTCAATGTTGTGACATCTTTAATAAACATTTATATTTATATAATTCTTTGTATCATACATTTTTATTTAACTTTCTCAAAGCCGCTGCCAAAAAACCCCACACACCCTTTTTGGGGGGATTTTTTCCTTTTCTTTTTTGATAAGTTCAGTGTTAGGACAGATGAGAAGATGGCTCAGCGGTGAGACAGAAGAGCATGAGGGTACGGCAGTGCAGCAGATGTGCAGGAAGGTACAGTGGTGGGGCAGATGAGAAAGGAGGAACATTGGTGGGGCAGATAAGGAGGGGGTTACAGTGGTGGGACAGAAGAGCAGGGTGGTACATGGGGCAGATGTACAGGGAGCTACAGTGGTATGACAGATGAGCAGTGGGTAGAGTGGTGGGGCAGATGAGCAGTGTGTACAGTGGTGGGGCAGATGAGAAGGGGGTACAGTGGTGGGGAAGATATGCAGGAGGTTACAATGATGGGGCAGATGAGAAAGGGGGTACATTGGTGAGGCAGATGAGAAAGGGGGTTACAGAGGTGGGACAGATGAGCAGGGGGGATCAGTGTTGGGCCAGGTGAGAAGGGGGTTACAGTGGTGGGAAAGATAAGCAGGGGGTTCAGTATTGGGGCAGATGAGAGAAGAAAGGAGGTGCATTGGTGGGACAGATGAGCATGGGGTTACAGTGGTTGGGCCGAAGAGCAGGGACTACAGAGGTGGGGCAGATGTATAGGGGGTACAATGGTAGGGCCGATGAGCAGGGGGTACAGTGGTGGGCAGATGAGCAGGGGGTACCATGGTGGGGCAGATGTGCAGGAGGTTACAGTGATGGGGCAGATGAGAAAGGGGGTACATTGGTGGGGCAGATGAGAAAGAGGGTTACAGTGGTGCGACAGATGAGCAGGGGGTTCAGTGTTGGGCCAGATGAGAAGGGGGTTACAGTGGTGGGAAAGATAAGCAGGGGGGGGTTCAGTGTTGGGGCAGATGTGAAGGGGGTTCAGTGGTGGGACAGAAAAGCAGGTGGGTAGAGCAGTGGGGCAGATGTGAAAAGAAGGGGTATTGGTGGGACAGGTGAGCACAGGGTTACAGTGTTTGGGCAGAAGAGAAGGGGCTACAGAGGTGGGGCAGAGGAGAAAGAAGGTACATTGGTGGGACAGATGAGCAGGGGAACAGAGGTGGGACAGATGAGCAGGGGGAACAGAGGTGGGACAGATGTGTTGGAGGTACAGTGATGGGACAGATGAGAAAGGGGGTTACAGTGGTGGGAAAGATGTGCAGTGTAGTACAGTGGTGGGCAGATGTGCAGGGGGTTGCAGTGGTGGGACAGATGTTCAGGGGGTTAGAGTGGTGAACCAGATTTGCAGGGGGTAACAGTGGTGGGACAGATGTTCAGGGGGTTACAGTGGTGGGGCAGATGTGCAGAGGGTTACAGTGGTGGGGCAGATGTTCAGGGGGTTAGAGTGGTGGGGCAGATGTGCAGGGGGTAACAGTGGTGGGGCAGATGTTCAGGGGGTAACAGTGGTGAACCAGATTTGCAGGGGGTACAGTGATCTGAGGTGTGAAGGTGCATGAATTGGAGCTGATCTGAGGCGTGAGTGTAGGATGTTAACTTCTCACTACAACTCAAGTCGTTTACAACATTTATGTTATAAAAAAAAAATGTTTTCGTGATTGAGAGTGTGAAGTTGATATTTTTTTGTTATAAAATCGTCACTCTCAATTTCTTTGAAAATATTTTTTGGCACATTGTGCTAAAAAGGTTGCCTACCCCTGGTATAGAGAGATGGTGTACACAGATGGTGTAGAGAACGCCCCCTGAAAATGTCATGTCCTGCTCGTGTGATTGGCTCACTAATTTTCCCAGAAGTCTGCACTAAGATACAAGTCAGATTTTGGGCATCCCCTGCAACAAAAATTTCATTTTTGGTGAGATACTGCCAAAGGGAAATCACATCTAAAGAGATGCAGACCCTGCCACTTTCCTTATTAGAGCTCTGCAAGTGCAGCAGCTGATTGATAATTATAAAATCACTTCCATTCACTCTGCACATGGACAAACAGCAATTTCTTCAGAATAACAATAGCTATGAATCTGCAACAAAGTTTGTTACAATCCCTGCAATGTACATAGATCAACCAGAGCAGAGGGTTTTTTCAAAGGGTCGAATGAAGGATCCAGGGAAGGCTCCAAAATCACAGCTGTATGAAAATCAATGAATGAAGGATGAGCAGGGAGGAGAGGTGAGGGTTAGAAAAACACTGATCCATCAAAGTGTATAGGAATGCCTCTTATCTATGCTGATGTGACTTTTGTGAGATAACATAGAAGGCTGTGGGGCTGAATTCACACTGAGGTCCACCAGGAACATTTTCCAAAATTGCACTGTGCTGAGATGATCAGAGGGGCATCACTGAATATAATGCGATTTCCCTTGTCATGCAATTTGTGAACAAAGGCTTGAGAACTTCTAAAGTAGCATTGAAGTTGCATCAAAGTCCCATCAAACGTGCAAGTAGCACTGCATAGTCACACTGGAAATTACATTTAGGAAGTAATATGAGGAAAACACAAACGTGGCAAAAACACATCATGTGTTATTTTAAATGTAACAATACAGGAAAACCACTGCAAAAATGCAGAAAACAATCATATGCATTTTTGTATGTTTTTGATACAGATCAGTGTGAAAGTAACCTAAAGCACACTGGTTTATTCACATATAATCATTCACACCTACTTTATAACATGCACTGCACCCACCCTGATCGGTTTTCTATCAATCAAAAGGTAAAAACCCAACTCCATTCATCTCTTCTTTCTGAGTAAGATTAAAAATTTCATAAGAAATTTTTTTTTTTGGGTTACAACGACCTACCACATGTTACCTCCAGAGGGCGTTGTAGGCCCAAATTACAGTACATAGCTGTCAGCATTAGATGGAGAGGGTTGTTGGTGGTATTCCCACCCTTTAACCTTAATTTACTCTATCCAAAAATAAAAAAATAACAGGTTTTGCCTTTAGTTCTACTTTAAAGTGGATGCAAACCCCATTCCTGAAAATTGACCTGGGCACATATATCTGTAGAGTTTACTTATATCTCTTCAAATCCCTGTGTCCAGTGTCTTTCTGCTGCTTCATTCCTCTGTTATCAGCATCAATTCTGACAAGCTCTCTGACACAGGAGATAAAAGCAGCTGGAAATTTATGTTGGGGTGGGTGCTATAAATAGATTAGCAGAGAGCTTGTCTATTCACAGAACAGCTCTGCATGATTCTTCCTTCCTCTGCCTATGTGGAGGGGGGTGTGTGCCTTTCCTCCAATCATCTCACACACAGTGTATGCCCAGACTCCACACCCAGTGCTGGAACAGGAAGAAAAAAATCCAACACAACGGTCACTTTCTAAACAGTGTATAAAGCTGGAGACAGCAGATAAACATGTAAAACGTATGTAGGAGGATTTTGTTTCATCTCTGTGTATCATCTGAGGCTGTTCCCTTCACTGGGTATATGTGAGGGTTTACATTCACTTTAAGTCTTATCTGATGTATTCAGATAAATAGATGTGTACAGTCTGCATATAACAGAAAACAAATCACACTAATAATTAGTAATTTCTCTGGAAAAAAAACACCTGAAAATACCAATTTATTACAGCAATGTGATTATTCAGATTAAATATTTACCTCAAACTCTTGATATTGTGTAGAGCCGGTATAAGTTTCCTCAATCCTTCACTCTGAATATTACATGAGTTTAGATTTACTTCTGTCTCTCTGCAGGATTGAAGGATAAAAGACAGCACAGAGCAGTCCAGAGGGCTGAGGGGGACATCAGAAAAGACAACTTTGTTTGATCCAATACATTGTGACACCAGAGCCTTATTCCTGCTCTCATAGACATAGTAGAATACATTAAGAAGCTCTCTCATGTCATATCTTTGGTCTGTGATTTTCTTCTGGATCCAGGTGATGACATGTCTGGTAGCCTGAGTAGACAATTCTCCCACATGAGACTTTAACAAGGATCTAGTAGAAGAGTCTGAGAGACCGCAGAGGAAACGGAGGAGTATTTCAGCACGGCCGTCATTGTAAGATTCAGCCTCATCAAGTGTTTTCTGTAATCTGTCAGGATTAAAGTTAATAAAATGGACTAAAGCAGCAGAAAACTCCTGAAGAGTGAGATGTAAGAAGGTGTAATCCACATCAGGAGGCTGACCAGATTCCATCATGAAAGATGAAAAGACATGATTATCATTTCTCACACTGAATGACTCCAGATGACGCTCATCAAATACAATCATGTGATTCATGACTCCATGTTCTGCCATCCACCCAATAGAGGTCAGCAGTCCCCGGGCAGTGTGACCACCATCTTTATTCTGGCTGTGATTGGCCAGAATGTTGGAGACAAAAGTCACAAAGAGTTGTGTCACTGTTTTTGGTAATGATGTCATCAGCTGATCAGTGATTGTTGGTTGGGATCTGAAGCACATTGATAACACTGTACAGATGATCCAGCAGTATGATGGAATATAACAGAAAGTGTACAGTGTGTCATTCTCCTGCACATGATGAAAAGCCTTCTCTGATAATTCCTCATTTCCAAAGAAATTATTAAAGAAGGTCCGTCTGTCTCCATGGAGAAATCCCATGATCTCAGCTATTCTCTGGAAAACACGGGTATCAACTGATGTCAGTCTGGTTGGACGGCTGGTTATCAGTACAGAGCAACCCTTAAGAAGACTCTGCCTCACCAAACTGACCACAATCTCACCAAAAGGTGATCTCTGTTTTTGATTGGACAATTTACTTGATCTGAAATCTATTTTGTGAATACTTTCATCTAATCCATCAAATATAAACAGAAGTCTCTCTGGATCTTGTAAAATATCTCCAATCTGACTCTCCAGATGTTGATTTTGATGAAGAATCATCTCCTCCAAGCTGACCTCTCCCAGTCTATTAAGGTCCCGGAATCTGAAGAAGAAGAGAAAGGCAAATCTCTGGTAGTGTTTTCCGGTCACCCAGTCATAGACAAACTTCTGCATCAGTGTGGTCTTCCCTATTCCTGGCACTCCGCTCACCATTACTGCATGTGGTACACGTTGTGACTGGGGGTTCCATCGGAACAGCTTGTTGGGGGAAATGTGTTCCAGTCTAGTTTGTGTTTCCTTCAAGCATTCCTCATGTTTTACCCCAGTCTGTATTATCTCATTCTGGGAACGTTCCCTGAACTGATCAGTGGAGACCACAATCAGATCCACATAACGCTCATTGATGAGGAATCTTTGTGGTTCCAGGGTAGTTCCTGGGGGTCTATGCTCCACCAGACTCTCAGTCTTCTCCATCAGATGTTGTTTGTGCTTTTCCTGAATATCTGGAAATATAATGGAAATATTTTATGGATCAGGTTAAAGCAAGAATGTTGATATCATTTTCTTCTGTATTGATCATAATATTAGTTTGGTTTTATCATTACTACATTTTCATTTCAAATGATTACCATACAGGTTACTTTGTGTGGTCATCCATATTACTGGAGAACAGAGATTTATTTTCTCAGCAATATATAAACACTTTTTATCCTTTTAAAGACATTACAAGTACAGAAGAATCCCGGATATACTTGTCCTCTAAATAACTCTGAGGCCTCTTTCACACTGGGGCGGTGCCGGCGGTAAAACTGCGCTATTTTTTTGAAAAAAGACGTCGAGAAGGGCCAAAGGCGGCTGAAAGTTTCCCACAGGCTCACAACGCCGCCTGCAAAGCGCCCCAGTGTGATGGGGTCTTATGACAGAGAACACACAGCCCTAGACAGTTCAGGTTTTCTATACTCCATTACTTGAAAACCATGAAAGAAAGGAAATGGCGCTCACAGTGATAAATAAATATCTTGATATGATTACAG